>JACEEZ010023970.1:0-2500 GCA_016584305.1 Chionoecetes opilio
AACCAGAGTATAGAAACAAATATATAAAACCTTAAGACATCATTAAAGCCAAAAATAGTGTTGCCAAATTACGAATAATTGACAGTCATTGAAAGGAAAAAAATTTAAACAAATTAAAGAAACAAAAAAAAACACATAAAAATTAAATTAAAAAAAAAAAAAATTAAAAAATAAATTAAATAAAAAAAAATTGTAATAACCTCAAAAAAATGTCCCACACACACACACACACACACAACACACACACCGCACACACACACACCCCACCCCCCACCCCCGCACCCCAAGCCACCCCCACACCCACACCCACACCCACAAACACACACAAACCCCGCAACCCCCCACACCACACCCACACCCACACACCACACACAAAACCACACACACCACCCCAACCACCCACACCAAAAACACCCCCAACCTCACAAATTTAAAACACAAAACACAACAGGTAAAAAAAAAAAAAAAAAAAAGGGGGAAGGAGGGGGGGAAAAGGAGGAGGAGGAGGAGGGGGAAGGGGAGTAAAAAAAGTGGGGGTTTTTTTAAAGGGAAAAAAAAAAATTTAAAATAAAAACAGCAAAGGGAAAAAAGGTGGAAGTGAAAAAAAAAAAAAACAGAAGAGATAAAAACAGAAGAGAAGAGGGGGGAGGGAGAGAAGAGAGAGAGAGAGGAGAAGGAAGAGAGAGGAAAAAGGAGAGAGAGAGAAGAAGAGAAGAAAAGAAGAAAACAGAAAAAAAACATCAAAATTTTCATAAGATAAGAAACAAGAACCAAAGTATCCCCAAAACGGGATGCGACCCTGGACCTTGGTTCTCGCTTTCGCCCAGCCAACCCATCCAGCCACGGCACGCAAAAATTAAGGCCACAAAACTTTACTAAAACTTACCCCCCTGAATTATAAGTTACAAGTTGGTGGAGGCTAAGTTCACCTCTCTCTCTTCTCTTTTCCCCTCTCTTTTCCTCTCTCTCTCTCTCTCTTCTCTCTCTCCTCTCTCTCTCTCTCTTCTCTTCCTCTCTCTCTCCACAGGAACATGAATTTAACCCAAAAGAAACCCGGGAATTAAAAAAAGAATCTTGGGGAAAAACGCAACAAAAAAAAAATAAAAAAAAATACCATTACATATCGGGAAAAATAGCATTAAAAGAATAAAGAAAAACGAAGCATTTAACGATTTTTTTAATTTGAAAGGATTACAAAATTTTGTTCCGATACATCAAGTACTTATACGACTTTAGCTGACCCATCCCTTTTTCCCTTTTTTCTGGCCACCAACATCTGAAAAAATTTAAAGCCACAGTAAAAGCCTAAAAACTAAAACCCCCCGGGCCATGATGATATTGACATAACAAAAAATAAAAATGTAAATAGATATCTCCTTTTCTTGTTATATCATAAAAAAATTTTTTACGGGAAGTTTCCCAAAGCTTAAAAATTTGCAAAGGTTTTCCAATTTAAAAAAGGGGACTTTTCTTTTCCCAAAAAAATTTGACCCATATAAATATTCCCAGCATTTAGAAAAATTTTTCAAAAAAAATTATGTAACAGTTTATTTAATTACCTCTCTGAGAATACAAATTCTAAGCCCATTTTGGATTTCGCCCAAAAATATTCTGTGAATTTGCAATAAAAAACCTATGTAACAATCTACGACCCCCGGGGGATTAAAAAACAATTTTTTTAAAACGGTCTTTTTGATTTCCAAAATTTTTGGGGACATATCCCACATAAATATTTACTTAAAAAAAAAAACAAAAATAGTATGGAACCCGGGGGGTCCAGCCATAAAGGGTTAAGAGTTTTTTGGGAAACGAAAACAATATTTTACTTTTAATAAAAATCTCATTACGAGAAGAATGTTATGGAGTGCCACAGGGATCTATTTGGGGGCCTATACTTTTTCTGATTTTTTCAATGACAAAAACCTTTCCCTGGAAAGTTAAAATTCTTGCTATTTGCAGAGGGGACACCTGTATATTTCTTAACGACACAAACCTTTTTAATCATCAGTCACAATAAAAACCGAGTTATTTCTTATACAAAAGGATAAAAAGTAATAAATTAAATTTTTTAAATCTGACAAGATCATTTTGGTATCCCCACCCATTTAAAGACTAAAGAAAATCTGGCGATAAAAATTTAAAAATGTTTTTTTAAAACCCCGTAAAGAAAAAATTTTTTGGCATTATTATTGAAATAAATTTTTATGGAAATCTCAAAACGAGGAAATTAAAAAAAAAAATATCTAAAATTATAGGGAAATTTTTTTTAAAATCGGGGCAACTTGATGTAATTTTTTAAAGAAAAAGTACTTCAATTGTTTACCAAATTACTGTACGCTTGCCCTCTGGGGGGGGGGCCCCCTTTACAACATTGACACAATTTTGCAGCAAAAAAACTACTACGCACAATGTTTTAAAGTTCCTTTTAAGCACACGGTCCCCTTTTTAAAGAACACAAAACCGAAAATTCACGATTAAAATTTTTTCATCAGGTGTTCTG
>JACEEZ010023970.1:5000-147500 GCA_016584305.1 Chionoecetes opilio
TCAGTATATATGATATACTGTAATCTTCGTAAATGTTTGTTCTATAATATTATCAAATAAAAAACAGTAAAACACGCTAAAGAAATGCCATTACGAGACTATGAAGAAATATGCATGAACTTAATATTCACTTCAACTCTTCGCCATTTATAACTTTGCTAGTCAACTTTTATCATGAAGGGTATCAATGGAAGGGCAATTTTATTAGCTTTCCATTGCTATATTTCGTTATCTGATAAATGAATTAGAACCATGCATAAATTAGCGTTAACTGAATAAATAAAATCATCAATCGGGTAATTTTCCCGATTGATGAGGTTATTTATTTAGGCAACGCTAATTTATACATGGTACTAATTCATTTATCAGAAAACGAAATATATAAGTAAATAAATAACATCATCAATCGGGAAAATTACCCGATTGATGATTTTATTTATTTATTTAACGCTAATTTATGCATGGTTCTAATTAATTTATCAGATAACGAAATACATCAATGGAAAGCTAATAAAATTGCGCTTCTATTGATACCCTTCATGATAAAAGTTGACTCGCAAAGTTTCAAATGGCGAAGAGTTAAGTGAATATTTATCATGTTCATGCATATTTCTGCATAGTCTCGTAATGGCATTTCTTTAGCGTGTTTTACTGTTTTTTATTTGATAATATTATAGAACAAACATTTACGAAGATTACAGTATACCATATATACTGATAAACCAGTCTATATGATAGTCCATAGACCACTATATCTCTTTGTCGGGCGCCCCGCGGTCCCCTATGCAGCCCCGCAATTCAAAACATTGTCGCGTGAACAGTCCAGGTATATGATTAGGTCTTAAATGAAGTATATGGAGGGTATATAAATGATGGTATATGAAGGTCTATGATTAGTCTTAAAAAATATATAAAAAAAAAGTCTATATATAATAAATCTAAATTCTATATAAGAAAGAAATATAATTCATCGAGTAGATACATATTTTTATTCTTTTTTTCGACCATATTTTACTCATGTGTCCTAGTTTTATTTTTGCTCTTTTTTCGACCATATTTTACTCATGTGTCATAATTTTATTTTTACTCATTTTTTTCGACCATATTTTACTCATGTGTCATAATTTTATTTTTACTCATTTTTTTCGACCATATTTTACTCATGTCATAATTTTATTTTTACTCTTTTTTTCGACCATATTTTACTCATGTGTATTAATTTAAATGTTAACTCTAATTTTTATACGAATTTATACACAATTTTTATATAAGTGGTACTTTTAACTTTAGACCGAAAAGCGTATTAAAAGATTTAGTTTTTACTATTAACGACCGATGATTTACTAGTAGAATAATATTTATAATTAGATTGAACAGATTATGGCATGATATAATTTTATTTTAATGATGTTGTGATGATGATGTGTATGATTTGATGATGATTGTGACATATATCATGATGAATGTTTGTGCTCTTGTGGTTGGTATGATAGTTTTACTCAGTAGTAGTTAGTATTTGAATAGTAGTAACTTAATTAGTACGAGATCAGATTAGTGTAGTAGAGTGGGGACTTAAGTAGTAGAACGTAGTAAAGTAGAAGTTTTGGTGATTAGTAGTAAGTAGTGGCGGAAAGTATTAGCTATATAGTAAGTAGTATTATGTAGATAGTAGTAGTAGTAGTAGTTAGTAGTGTAGGTGGTGTGGAGTGAGTAGTAGTTAGTAGTAGTAGTAGTAGAAGTAGTAAGAGAATAGAAGTAGTAGAAGTAGTAGGTATCGAGATACCACGGACATTCATACAACTATCACAATACCTACCTAAACATATAGTAGTAAGAAGTAGTAGTAGTAGTAGTAGTTAGTAGTAGTATATGGTAGTAGTGGTGATAGAAGTCAGTAGCATCAATAATAACTAACCAATAATATATAAAATAATAATAGAGTAATAATAAGTAGAAATACATAATAATAATAATAATGACCGCGTACCGACGAGGGAAAATCATTAAATAAAAAAGAAAAATGCAAAAGGAAAAAATATGAGACAAGAAACATGCAAATATTGGAAGAGGAGGAGGAAGAGGAAGAGGAGGAGAAGAAGAAGGAGAAGAAGTAGAAGGAGAGAGCTGAAGGAGGGAAGGAAGGAGGAGGGAGGGAGAGGGAGAGAAGGAGGAGGGTAGGAGGTAATCCCTAGTTAAGAATATGGAGGGAGTATCTATATTAATCCATTGAAGAAGAAGAAGAAGAAGAAGAAGAAGAAGAAGAAGAGAAGAAGAAGAAGAAGAAGAAGAAGAAGACCTATTCCTCCTCCTCCTCCTCCTTTCTTCCTGATGGCTTCCCTCTCATTCACATTTCACACCCTCTTTTTCCCCTCCCTTACTGCCCATTTTCCCCTCATTCCCCTTCATTTTCCCCTCATTCCTCTTCATTCCCTCATTCCCCTTCATTTTCCCCTCATTCCTCTTCATTTTCCCCTCATCCCCCTTCATTTTTTTTCATCATTTTCCCCTCATTTCTCCCACCCATCAACTCCTCTACGCAACCTTTCCTTTTCAATTTCTTTCCCCCTCCTCCTCCTCCTCCTCCTCCACCTCCTCCTCCTCCTCTTCCTCTTCCTCCTCCTCCTCCTCCTCCTCCTCCTCCTCCTCCTCCTCCAAATGGGTTTTGATATTGCCCTGCGAATTCATAATATAGTCCCCCGGATCGATTAGTGTTAGTGGTAGTTGCAGTTAGTATATTTCATATCCTATCATTCCTCACTACGAAACTTCCTTGTTCCTATCTTCTTTAGGGACATGGTATATTTTCCAACTGTCCTCTTACATGTAGTTGATAGTTAGTAGTATGTAGTACAACAGATACCCTCGTTATGGACCAATAGGTCTCCTGGTGTCTGTTATTCCTATGTATTCCTATGTATTCCTCCTCCTTCAAGTCAATCCGTAACATGGCAGGGAAGTTTTCCATCAAGGCTACTCATTTTTATAGCTTTTTTCCAGCCCAATACAGCTTTTTTCCAGCCCAATAAGACCTTTTTTGGGGGGAGGGCTCTCTCTCTCTCTCTCTCTCTCTCTCGGTAAAGGGGCACAGTTTGAAGTAGTGTTGCTTGCTTGTGTGTGTATTCATCTAGTTGTATTTTACAGGGCCAGAGCAACGCTCGTATGGCCCCGTCTCCATATCAAATTTTTATCATTCATCCTTAGTGCTTAGTTTTGGCCAAAGCCCCCCGGAGAGCAGGTCACAAACCCCGGCTAACACCCGGTACCATTCACTGCTGGGTGGACAGGGGCTCGGGTTTTAAGGAAACAGCCCATATGTTTCCGCTCTGCCCGGGGATCGAACCCGGGACTTCTCGGTTGTGAACCTGCGTGCTTCCCCTACACTACGGAGTACCCTAATCATATGTGTGTGTGTGTGTGTGTGTGTGTGTGTGTGTTTTGTGCCTATAGCGCCTGTGGGCAGTGGTGACCCAAGGCTCGGATGGTGTCTCTGGAGGTTCACTTGAGGGCTGTGATGGTTGGTCCTCGCCCGTGGTGGCGCAGGCAGGCATTTTATAGTGACGCCTGTGATTAGAGGCTCATGCCGCCCCCTGTGTCCTCCGATGCACTCGCAATCGAAGGTAGAGTTGATAGGCAGGGCATGTGGGTGTTCTTAGGCCACTCGACGGTGCAGAAAGGTTTTGGTTTTCTTCGGGGATCGAACTCGGGTCACCGAGAACGCCAGTCGGAGACGCTAAACACTCCGCTACCGCCTCCCCAAGTGTGTGTGTGTGTGTGTGTGTGTGTGTGTGTGTGGGTGGGTGTGTGTATGTGTGTGTGTGTGTGTGTGTGTTGGCGCCCTCCATCCTAGCCTTTATTTTGAGCCGCATTTGTGGGGGAAGAGTCCATCGATTGTCGTTAATTTGCGTGTGTAATTTCATTCTTCCTTCCTTCCTTCCTTCCTTCCTTCGTGGTGTAATTAACGAATATAATTTCACTCCTCTTCCTTCCTTCCTTCCTTCCTTCCTTCTTTCATCTCCCTACCCAATTCTTCTTCCTTCATTCATTTTGTTCCCTACCCAATCCTTCTTCCTTCATTCCTCTCCCTATCCAATCTTTCTTCCTTCCTTCCTTCCCTACCTAATCCTTCCTTCCTTCCTTCTTTTCACTACCAAATCCATCTACATTCCTTCCTTCTTTTCCCTACCCAATCCTTCCTTCCTTCTTTTCACTACCCAATCCTTCCTTCCTTCCCTCCTTTCTTCCTTCCTCTACCCAATCCTTCTTCCTTTCTTCTTCAGAGTCATTCCACCCTTTCTTCCATCTCCCGCCTCCTTTCCTTAATGTAATGCAGCCTTTTCCTTCCACACTCTCTTTCCTTCCTTCCTTTCCACTCCTTTCCTTTTCACTCCTCCTTTCCTTTCCACTCCTCCTTTCCTTTCCACTCCTCCTTTCCTTTCCACTCCTTTCCTTTCCACTCCTCCTTTCCTTTTCACTCCTCCTTTCCTTTTCACTCCCTTCCTTTCCACTCCCTTCCTTTCCACTCCTCCTTTCCTTTCCACTCCTCCTTTCCTTTCCACTCCCTTCCTTTCCACTCCTCCTTTCACTCTCTATCCTCACCAAACAATAAGACACCCTTGACACACACCTAAAAATACATACAAGTGATTACGTCAATATAAAAACCCGTAAAGATTAAACAGACAAACCCGACAAAGAAACCCGTAAGACAAACCCGTAAGATTAGTTTACGTTCTCGTGGTTACTAATAGAGAAGTGACAACCATAGCTTAACTTTAATACCGGGGATACCTGTAGGATACCTGTAGAATGTCATTAGGTCATCAGGTAAGAATAGATAGTAATAAAAGAAAGACACAAAGGGTTGTATAGGGCTTTGTGGTACAGTTGTGTGTCTTCTGTTATAGGTTATACTTTAAGTTTAAGGTATATAAATTAGTGTTATTAGTGGTATAAGAATGACCTTCTGTTAAATAAATAATAATAATTCTATTTTCATCCGAAGGTATACAGGAAAAAAAATATAACATACAGACATGAGGGAAAGAAAAGATAGTGTGTGTGTGTGTGTGTGTGTGTGTGTGTGTGTGTGTGTGTGTGTGTGTGTGTTGTGTGTGTGGTGTGTGTGATGTGTGTGGTGTGTGTGTGTGGTGGTGAGAGGAAAAAAAAAGAAAAAAAAGAGAGAGAGAGAGAGAGAGAGAGAGAGAGAGAGAGAGAGAGTAGAGAGAGAGAGAGAAGAGACGAATTAGAGAGATGAGAGAGAAGAGAGAGAGAGAGAGTATAGACAGACAGCGATCAGCAGACAGGACAGACAGCGGACATACAGAACGAGGACAGACAGACAGACAGACAGACGAGACAGACAGAGAGAGAGAGAGAGGAGAGAGAGGGACGAGAAGAGAGAGAGAGATGAGAGAGAGAGAGAGAGGAGTCTAGGAAGGAGAGAGTGAGAGAGAGAGAAGAGAGGAGAGAATGAATTGGAAGATGTGGGTAATAGGTGTATGACAGGTTGTAAAAGGATACTTGGGTTGCTGTGGTGTGTGTGTGTGTGTGTGTGTGTGTTGTGTGTGTGTGTGTGTGTGTTGTGTGTTGTGTGTGTGTGTGGCTCACCTCGACAACAGTACTGGGCGAAACTCCTCAAGAAATCTGATGTGGGGGGGGGGGGGAGGGGGGGTAGATGTAGCAGTAGATGTAGCAGTAGATGTAGCAGTAGATGTAGCGGTAGATGTAGCAGTAGATGTAGCAGTAAGCACCCACCTCCTCCTAATAACTTGATAACAAATACCTCTTAACTTTTAGCTATGTTATTTTTTTCTTCTCAAATCTGTACCCTTTTTTTCCTTTTATTTAGTTAAAGTGACACGTTCTGGGTATTTTCCTGGGTTTTTTGGGGTATTTTTCTGGGTTTCTTGGGTATTTTTGGGCTTTAAGTGTATTTTTCTAGGTTTTCTGGGAATTTTTCTTAGTTTTCTGGGTATTTTACTGGGTTTTCTGGGTATTTATTTTGGTTTTCTGGGTATTTTTCTCGGTTTTGTGGGTATTTTCCTTTGTTTCCTGGGTATTTTCCTGGTTTTTCTGGTATTTTCCTGGGTATTTATCTGGCTATTATCTCCCTCTGGACCTTTTTTTCTAATAGTTAGCTCGTTTCTGTCTGTTAGTTAGCTAGTGATGTCAGTTCAGTTAGTCTTAGTTAGGTGGTTGAACATCTTGTAGGTCTTGACACAGGAAATGATAATCTGATAAGCACTGGATCACGAGGTTCACTCTTTTATTTTCTGACTCAATCCTTATTTCTTATTTTCTCTCTATTATTCTTTCCATTATCTATCTTATTATACTCTTATTATCATTTTCTTCTGATGTTCCTATCTTCTAATTTTTCAGGAACTACCACGTATAAGTCTCACGGCCTCTTGTAGCTTCCTTATTTTCTCATGTTCCTATCTTCTAATTTTTCAGGAACTACCACGTATAAGTCTGACGGCCTCTTGTAGTTTCCTTATTTTCTTATGTTCCTATCTTCTTATTTTCCAGGAACTACCACGTATAAGTCTCACGGCCTCTTGTAGCTTCCTTATTTTCTTATGTTCCTATGTTCTTATTTTTCAGGAACTACCACGTATAAGTCTCACGGCCTCTTGTAGCTTCCTTATTTTCTTATGTTCCTATCTTCTTATTTTCCACACACCACGTCTACACAAAATAGTCACTTTAATCCATATTTTCTTCGTATTTCTGATCTGTATACGTGTAAAGCCTTAGTAAAGGACTCTAATTAATCACGTAGTATATAAAACACCTTTACGTCACTCAGTCATAGAATTAATACTTAAATAAACACTAGAGGCCAAATACTAAAACTTGTCTCACGGCCTCTTGTAGCTTCCTGATTTTCTTATGTTCTTAGGCTCTTTCACGGCCTCTTATAGCTACTTTATGTTCTTATGTTCTTTCACGGCCTCTTGTAGCTTCCTTATTTTCTTATGTTCTTATGTTCTTTCATCACGGCCTCTTGTAGCTTCCTTATTTTCTTATGTTCTTAGGCTCTTTCACGGCCTCTTATAGCTACTTTATGTTCTTATGTTATTTCACGGCCTCTTATAGCTTCCTTATTTTCTTATGTTCTTAGGCTCTTTCACGGCCTCTTGTAGCTTCCTTAATATGTTCTTGTCTATCTAGGTATTCACTATTCCACATCAACACCTCATTTCAGCGGACTTTTAACGCGGGTTTTTATATTTTTTTTAAGGGTTATGATGCTTCCCTGCTTCCCTCAACCCACTGCCTTCACGCTCACGATGTTAGGGTGTCATGGGCGGGTAGGGGTGCGTGTGGGCGTGTGTGAGGGCTCAGTGGGCGTCAGGAGGTGAGTATAGAGCCCCATGGTGCCTGGTTGGCGGGTTTTAAGGGACAGCGCGAGTGACCGACCCTCTTCGCCCCGTGGCTAGCGAGGGAATGAAGCGCCGTTACCAGTGCCACCACCAGACCAAGGCACCACCACCACTACCACTACCACCACAACCACCACACCAGGCACCACCACATCCAGGCAGGCACCACCACCAGTGCCACCACCACTAGGCACCACCACCAGTGCCAC
The DNA here is from genome assembly GCA_016584305.1 of Chionoecetes opilio. Taxonomy (NCBI): domain Eukaryota; kingdom Metazoa; phylum Arthropoda; class Malacostraca; order Decapoda; family Majidae; genus Chionoecetes; species Chionoecetes opilio. The sequence goes on from JACEEZ010023970.1 coordinate 12,598, forward strand.
CACCACTAGGCACCATCAGCACCAGGCACCACCACTACCACATCCAACCACAGCCAGGCACCACCACTACCACATCCAGACACCACTACCACCACCACCACCAGACACCACCACCACACCATCCAGGCACCACCACCACCATCACCACCACCACCACATCCAGGCACCATCACCACACCAGACACCATCACCACCACATCCAGGCACCATCACCACATCCAGTCACCACCACCACAGCCAGGCACCACCACCACCACCACCACCACCACTAGGCACTACTAACACCATCACCACCACCACCATCACTACCACCCCCACCACACCAGGCACCACCACTACCACATCCAGACACCACTACCACCACCACCACCAGACACAACCACCACCACAGTTAGGCACCACCACCACCATCACCACCACCACACCATCAAGACACCACACCACCACCACCACAATCACCACCACCACAATCACCACCACCACCTAGCCCTCTCCCAACATCCCTCTGTCTATCTACCTATCTATTCCCCTAATCTACTAATCTACTTCATCACAATCTAAACCTTCACTCATACTTCCATTACAATATCTACTTAAGTCCCTCCACTATAACCTACCAGCACCCTCCCCCCTCCCCTTATATCCCCCCACCCTCCCCACCCTGGCACCTCCACTGACCTCCACCTCAACACCTCCACACCAATTCCACACTAATATAAAGTTACTGTCCACTCGCTCGCTCCCTTCCACACCACTTACTAGACAAGCACCCTTAACTTCCCTCCCTCTCTTCCCCAACCCCTCCCCTTCCCCCTTCTCTTCCCCTCCCCTTCCCTTCCCTTCCCTTCCCCCACCCCTCCCCCTTCCCCCTTCTCTTCCCCTTCCCCTTCTCTTCCCCCTTCCCTTCCCCCACCTCCCTTACCCCTTCCCTTCCCCCACCTCCCTTCCCCATCCCTTTCCATCCCACCCCTCTCCCTTCCCCACTCTCTTCCCCCCTCTCCCCCTTCCCTCCCTCTCTTCTCCCCTCCTTCCCCTACCTCTCTCACCCCACCTCCCCCTCTCCCCAACAACACGCGAGCCCCAACCCTCCCACATACTACTATATACAGGAATTCTAGCAAGTAACTAAATTGGTCCTAAACTATAAATTGGCTCTCCCACTCCTTTAATTCTCCTACTTTCTATTTTATAAAGACTGACAGCTAGCGGGCTTTTTGTTATATCCTCTTTGTTTGCCCTTAGTGGCTTGGTGACTCCCTTATGATGTAAAATAAAGAGAGAGAGAGAGAGAGAGAGAGAGAGAGAGAGAGAGAGAGAGAGAGAGAGAGAGAGAGAGAGAGAGAGAGAGAGAGAGAGAGAGAGAGAGAGAGAGAGAGAGAGAGAGAGAGAGAGGAGAGAGAGAAAAAAAAAAAAAAAAAAAAAAAAAACAGGCTACTTTACCTCACCGATAAAATAATTAACTAGTCTCTAAATTATCTTGTCTAAGTATCACTCGTATTACCAGCACACACACACACACACACACACACACACACACACACACACACACACACACACACACACACACACACACACACACACACACACACACACCATAATATATAAGTAAACAAAACTATCAAAAATGGCAAGATCAATACATCCAACACCCACCCACACACACACACACACACACACACACACACACACACACACACCATAAAATAAAGGTACACAACGGTATATAAAAATTGACAAGTTCAATGTATACAATTAATACATCAAAAAGAAGCAGTGATACATGGGAAGCAATCAGACAGTCGCCGCGCTGGACAGGGATTGACTTGGAGCTACGTTGCTAATTACAAGGGCACACGCGTCCCCCTGCGTATGCCCTCAATGATTGCTAGGTATGTAAGGCCTACAAGGATGGTTAGGTTGGGTGGGATAGATTGGGTGGGTTAAGTTGGGTGGGTTAGGTTGGGTGGGATAGGTTGGGTGGGTTAGGTTGGGTGGGATAGGTTGGGTGGGTTAGGTTGGGTGGGATAGGTTGGGTGGGATAGGTTGGGTGGGTTAGGTTGGGTGGGTTAGGTTGGAGGTTGGGTGGTTAACCAAGAAGGTGAATCCGGGGTCTCATACACTCCAAATTCCTGCGTAAAATAATCCGCAGCCGCGAGGATCTAGGCATCAGACATCCTTACCCTCATACGCAAAACACAAACATCGAATCAGCATCAGCATCAGCATCAGCATCAGCATCAGCATCCAACAACCAAGATTTTACCTTCTTCTACATTGTCACCATTGTAAAAAGTTTATATCCGCATGCGCATATTCGCATTTTCAGACATCCGATAGGCTACATCTCTTATGTGCATTATATATATATTGATTGGAAAACATGACCCTAATTTGTATGACACATTTGTACATATATTGCATAGAAAACAAAACCCGAGTAGTAAAATTACCTAAAAATTACACGAACTACCTCGTGTAGGTCTCACGGCCTCCTGTAGCGTCCTTATTTTCTTATGTTCTTATGTTCTGAAATGTAAATATATAGAATACACACACAACTATATGTCACTGGTTGAGATTCCCAGCCAGAAAAACAATGAAGTGCTTCCCATAAAAGTATAGGAGTGGTAAAGTAACATTTTGTGGCAGTATCGTGGAGAGGAAGTTCCCAGACACTGATGCAGAAAGGCAACAACAAAAGTACCTATTAACCTAACCATTAACCTATTTATAGACCCATTTCATACCCCTATTTCACCTTGACTCAAAATTAAATAGGTTAGAAAATATCCATTAATATTAAAACCCCATTTAATTTCTCTTTCGATGCAGATAGGCAACAAAAAAAAGTACCTATTAACCTAACCATTAACCTATTTATAGACCCATTTCATAGCCCTATTTCACCTTGACTCAAAATTAAATAGGTTAGAAAATACCCATTAATATTAAAACCCCATTTAATTTATCTGTCGGTAATGCTAGGTTAAGAAAAATAGCATTACCTATTTTGTTAACCTTATTTCGTGCTATTTAACCCTATTTTTAGCGGAATTAACATAATTAAATAAATAATCCTTTGTTATGTAAAAAAATAATAATAATAATAATTTAACATAATGATAATTTTACATGGTGGAGATGTAAGATCCCAGAGAGTGATGCAGAAAGGCAACAATTATACTTAAAAATAAACATAAAACTATATAAAACTACTATAAAAACTTCTATAAAAATAAATACTGTAAAACTATAAAAAAAAAAAAACGTTACTATAAACAACACGTCAATTAGTCCATGAACAAACCCTTGTGGAAATCTAGGAGCACCAATATCACCTGCAACAACAATAATAACAACAACAACTACAACACATAATGATACCAATAATAATAGTGGGTCATAATTATAGAAGGATTTAAATGAAGAAGAAGAGTACAGGATATTGCTTTGAATGAATACTGTACATGTGTGTGTGTGTGTGTGTGTGTGTGTGTGTGTGTGTGTGTGTGTGTGTGTGTGTGTGTGTGTGTGTGTATGTGTGTGTGTGTGTGTGTGTGTGTGTGTGTGTGTGTGTGTGTGTGTGTGTGTGTGTGTGTGTGTGTGTGTGTGTGTGTGTGTGTGCGTAAGGAAAGGAAGGATTACCCACATAAACAGCATTTTAACACGCATTTACCTTTCGGTGAACTTGGTGGTGGTGATGCTGGTGGTGATATGCATACACACACACACACACACACGCACGCACACACACACACACTCCACCCCATAAAGAGATCCCTGCTCGACTCAACACCACGTGCACACACACGCACATACACATTCTACGCTATTACGGAGGAGGAGAACAGTATATTTTAATCACTATTTATATATATCGCTATGTCTCCTCCTCTCCTATATTATATTATTGATTGTAATGCCAAAAGAAATAAGGCAAGGGGAAATATGCCAGACATCAGAGGTCATATGGCAAACCCCTCTCCGTACCGTAGCTATGTATGTGCGTGCGTGTGTCCGTTGTGTTACAGGCCTGCGGACTCTATGTTGTGGAGAGTGTGTGGGCGTGGTGGCCGGGCGGTGGGCGTGGTGACAGATTTTTTATTTATTTTTTTCTATCGATCACTAAGGCTTTCTTTTTTTCCTCGATAATTTCACTTATTTTTTTATTTCACTTTCATTTATTTTCTCACTTTCTCTAACTTTCTTTATTTTTTCTCTCTAATTTCACTCATTTTCTTTTTCACCTTCACTTATTTTCTCACTTTCTGTAACTTTCTTTAATTTTTCTCATTATTTTCTATTTCCCTTTCACTTATTTTCTCACTTTCTCTAACTTTCTTTAAATTTTCTCACTATTTTCACTCATTTTCTATTTCATTTTCACTTATTTTCTCACTTTCATAAACTTTCTTTAAATTTTCTCACTAATTTCACTCATTTTTTTTCACTTTTCACTCACTATCTTTTTTCATATCGAAGAAATGAAAAAAATTATCAAGATATTTCATTTGTCTTTCACTACCATTATAGTTTTAGTTAATTATTATAGTTTTATAGTGTAGTAATTAATTATTATAGTTTTATTTTATATTATTATAGTATATTATCATAGTTATAGTTAAGTAATTATAGTTAATATCATCGTTAATTATTCTAGTTTTATAGTGTAGAAGTTAATTATTATAGTTTAATTTTATATTATTATAGTATATTATTATAATTATAGTGAATTAATTATCATAGCTTCTTTAACCCTGTATTTTGTCTTTCTTTTGTCTATTTATTTGTCTTTAAATAACTGTATTTCTAACATTATTATTTTATATTTTCATTTTTATTTTACTAATTTTTTTTATTCTTTTCCGTAATACATAAACACACTAATCAAGATATTAAATTTTCTTTCTTCAGGTGACGTCACTATTAATGTCACTATTAATTAACCCCTTCATGCCCAGATCTTTCCTTTGCTATATAAAATCGTCTGTTGTTAGCCATAAAATTACGAAAAGTGACTGAATATACCAAATAAACTAGTGGACAAGGATACTAAACAGGTCATATCTATAAAATATTGCTTATAGTCACTAAAAATCGTCTAATGGTACCCAAATTACAATGGAAATTACGTTCTGGGCCTCAAGGGGTTAATGTATTGTATTGAAGTAGTTGTAGTTTGTATTTATAGTTGTATTATATCCTGTAGTTGTACTTTCAAACACTTATTTTTTCACTCATCTGCAAAAACAATGAAAAGATAACATTACAATTTATCTTCATTAAGGAATAGCAAAAAAAAAAAATAATAATAATAATAATAATAAGCATGAAGAAAATGTGATGAAAATGATGATGATAATATAAATAAGTAAGAGTAGGGAGAAAAAAAAAAAAAAAAAAAAAAAAAAAAGTAGGTTGAGTAGACTATATATATAGTAGACTAGACTAGGTAAAAAAAATAATTAACAGGTACTAGGGTAAGGTAGGGTAAATGTTAGGATTAAAAAAAAAAATTGTAAAAAAAAAAAAGTATGGTAAGGTAGGGTAAAAAAAAAAGGTATAAAAAACAAAAGGTAGTTAAAAAATATATATAAAGGTAGGGTTTAAAAAAAAAAAAAAAATATTGTAAAACAAAAGATGTAGATCTATGTATATAATTATAGATATTGTAAAAAAAAAAAAAAAAATAATAATAAAATAATTGGGTAAGGTAGGGTAAAAAAAACAAGGTAAAAAAACAAAAGGTGTGTCAAAAATAGATATATAAAGGTAGGGTAAAGGTAAAAAAAAAAAATAATAATAATAATATATAAAAAGTAGGTAAAGTAGACTAGTAGGTAAAAAAGAAAAACAATAAAAAAGTAAGGTAAAAAAAAAGTAAGTAGACTAGGTAAAAGAAAATAATTAAAAAAAAAAGTTAGGTAGATTAATAATAAAAAAAAAAGTAAGTAGTGCCGACCGGGGTAATTTGGTCCTTCCAACGGACCGGTTCTATTCGGACCGCCATCTTTGCTTTGGTGTTTGTTTTAATATAAATAAGAGTGTAACAGTTTTGAATATCCCATGTAGTAAAACAACCATTTTAACATTTCTAGTATTAATATGAATATAAATATCAACATGTAACTGAACCCAGGAACCAAAATAGAAAAAGAGTAAAATGACAGGAAAAAAAAGTTGCGGCGAAGTTTATTTACAAAATCAGCTGATTTGGCGAACTTTCATGGGATTCAAATACGAGACGGAGTACATTCTTGTAAATAAGCGTATATAGAATGTTTTTCCTCTACTTTAACATGAACATATCAGAAATGCTCTATCTTGTCTCATTTTTGTATGATCAATGCTCAGTTTGGGTCCGTATTTACCCCGGTGACAAAAATACTCGCGGGGTAAATTGGACCCAGTGTAATGTACCCCCCACGGCATATCACGGTGAGGATTAACTGCTTATTTGCACTTGTTTCTTTTGTTTCAGGTTGTTGCATGCTAATATGGAATTAGTTAAGGGTGCTGGTATATAAATTAAGGGTAAATTTTTACTCAAGAACCAGAATTCTCTACACAATTGGGAGAATAATTTCTGTTTACCTTAATGGATACGGTAAATGTGCATTTTCAACCAATACTTCCTATAAACCAATACTCTCCTGACATAACTGGGGGGCTATGCCCACCCATACCTCCCTGCTAGTTAACTAACCTAACATGGGCATTGATTACGTAACCTAACCTATTATTTTACAGGACCGAAATTCCCTACACAATTGGTTGTATGGTTCTGTTTACCTTATTTAATTCTAGGAAACATTTTCTCTATGAGTTTCCGTCGCAAATCATTACTTTCGAAGATAATTACATGTTCATAGGGAGGCGAGAGCCAAGTGTTTACGTGCGCCTGACTCTTCTTCCTCTTGTGACCTGCATCGCCTCTGTTCTTCCCTTGCCGCGGACACTTTTTTAATGCAGATTTGACTTTAGTTTGGAGGTTAAAGCGTGGGTTAGCTTAGATTAGGTTAGGTTAGTGAGTCAAAAGGTGGGGTTAGGTTAGTTTAATTTTCATATCTCCTATACACTCGGATCTCCTTCCTATTAAAAACATCTTATATCTCCGAAAGAAGTGCCTTGTGACGGAAGCTCATAGAGAGAATGTTTCCTAGAATCCAATAAGGTAAACAGAAACCATACTCCCAATTGTGTAGGGAATTCTGGCCCTAGTGTAAAATATTACTAAATTAAGTAACAATGCTTAGAAATTATAAAAGAAAACTAACATAGACCTAGAAAAAGAAGAAAGACTAGGAACTCAAAGACTGGAACCCAAACGTGTGCGTGTTGGTCATCTTTTCCGCCTAACCAGAGAATGTGAAGAACAGCTCACAGAATGTTTGATAGTGTCCATGGGCATGGTATGACATGTTGTTTAAGTTTTTGGAGGTTTGTCAAATTTTGAAGAAAAAAAGTTTTTTTTTATATATATATGACCAATTTACCCCAGAGTTAGGTCCGATTTACCCCATTTAGTGTAACAATGCGGTCCGCACTTCGCAGTGTATTGCTAACAGTGCTGTAATGAAATTTTTTTCAAACTTTAATGACATATAGGTAGTGACCCTCCTATGATTGTATTAACTTTTTGTTTGTTTATTTCCATAGATCTGGAAACTAGATCAAAGTTTGTCAAAACCAGGACCAAATTACCCCGGTCGGCACTAGGTAGTCTAGGTAAAAAAAAAAAGGGGGGGTAAGGTAGCTAGGGTAAAAAAAAAAGGTAGGTAAAGGTACTATATACAAAAAAAAAAGAGTTAGGTAGCCTAGATAAAAAGAAAGAAAAAATTTTGGAAAAAAAAGCAAAAAAAAATATATAAAAAGTTTCAAAAAATGGATAAAAAGTAGCTAGATTTTTTTTTTTTAAAGAAGGTAAAGGTTTAGGTATGGGGAGGGTAAGATTGGGTAGGGTAGGGTAGGGTAGGGTAGGGTAGGGTAGGGTAAGGTAGGGTAAGGTAGGGTAAAAAAAAAAAAGTAGGGTGAAGGTGTATATAAAAAAGAGTTAGGTAGCCTGATAAAAAAAAAAAAGTTTGGTAAAAAGAAAAAAAAAAAAAAAAAAAAAGTAGCTATAAAATGAATTTGATAAAAAAAGTAGATAATTTTGTTTTTTTAAGAAGGGTAAAGGTTTGGATATGGGCAGGGTAGGGTAGGGTATGGGCAGGGTAAGGTAGGTTAGGGTAGGGTATAGGTAGGGTAGGGTAGGGTAAGGTAGGATAAGGTAGGGTAAGGTAGGATAAGGTAGGATAAGGTAGGGTAAGGTAGGGTAGGGTAGGGTAGGGTAGGGTAGGGTAAGGTAGGGTAGGGTATGGGTAGGATAGGGTAGGGTAGGGTAGGGTAGGGTAGGGTAAGGTAGGGTAGGGTAGGGTAGGGTAGGGTAGGGTAGGGTAGGGTAGGGTAGGGTAGGGTAGGGTAGGGTAGGGTAGGGTAAGGGGTAGGGTATGGGTAGGGTAGGGTAGGGTAGGGTAGGTAGGTGGGGTAAGGTAGGGTAGGGTAGGGTATGGGCAGGGTAAGGTAGGGTATGGGTAGGTAGGGTATGGGTAGGGTATGGGCAGGGTAAGGTAGGGTATGGGCAGGGTAAGTAGGGTAGGGTAGGTAGGGTATGGGTAGGGTAGGGTATGGGTAGGGTAGGGTAGAAGTAAAAAAAATATATATATATTTAATTAAGTTAGAAATTTAGATTATAAAGCTTGAAAATAAAAAACACAAAAATCAGTAAATTCGTCAGTAAAAAGAACATAAGAACATAAAAAGAGGCTACAAGAGGTTTTGCACTAACCCCTTCACGCCCAGATCTTTCTTTGCTATAAAAAATCGTATGTTGTCGAGCCATAAAATAACGAAAAGTAACTAAATATACCAAATTAGTTACTCGACAAGGAGAGTAAACAGGTCATATCTATGAAAACATTGCTTATATGCATTAAAATCGTCTAATGGTGGCCAAATTACAATGGAAATTACGTTTTGGGTCTCAAGGGGTTATAAAGCCTTGTATTAACCTATATTTAATCTTATTATACCTTTATATCATCCCTATAATCACTCTATCACTCTCCCTTTACCTTATATCCACCCTTGATCACGCCCTGGCCTCGCCCTCCCTCACTGCCACACTTCCAGCGCCACCAACACGAGCGCCAAGGTGACGTCACCCCCCCTGCGAGGCTCAAGGGGGACTGCAGAGGATCGCAACAGCCGGGCGAATTAACACATATATATAAGGTAATCCTAAATTTGTAATCTAAACAGTTTTAAGATTAACTGGCATCAAATTAATGTTTCTAAATTATCTATCGTCGTTTTTTTTGTTATAATTGCTTTGAAATAACTTTAAATTGTCGTATATGGGTATAATTAGATAGGGTACCGTCAAATTAAACATTATCTTTTCTTTGCTACGTATAGTTGAGACTAACACGCATATAATTAATGTTTCTAGAATATTTATCGTCATTTATATCCAAAAATAAGTTAGAAATAACGTAGGTTTTGTTTTATGAAAAATAACACAGAGACCGCGATACACCTTGCCTCACACTGAAAAAACTAGTCCCCCGATGATACAAAAGACAAAATATACAATTATAAACCATTACAATGACTTTAGTACCATAAAAACAGTCAAAAAAGATAGATTTCATATTATTCAAGTGTACCACAAAATGTATCTGACAAATTACATTTTCTTTTATAATTTCAAGGGTACATGATGCTAACGTTATATATAGCTTAACCATCATTCAAAAACCATATTAATGCCTATATTAGTAATCTAAAAAGCCTGTAGAGCATACTGAACCTACATAAGCCTATATTCTGATCTAAATAAGCTGTAGGCAGACTAAAATATGGGCCTGGTCCACCCATTACGTAAAACGCTATTTATATAAAGATTAAATAATATATCAATGCTAGGCAGGGTTCAAAATTGCCTTGGATATATGTAGAAGCTATAATATATTCGTGTGTTCCTTATTAGTTATGAGTTTCCTTATTAAATCTGTTTTTGTATGCTGTGAGGTAATTTTCCTAACAAACATGGCTGCCCGTTATGTAGTATTTAATATTTATATTAAAATTCACGGATAAATAATCAATATGCAGGGTTCAAAATGACCTTGAATATATGTAGAAGCTATAATATATTAGTTTTTCCTTATTGGTTACGAGTTTCTTCATTAAATCAGGTTTTGTATGCTCGATATATTTTCCCACAGACATGGCCGCTGTTTTATAGTATTTATAGAAAGATTAAAGGATAACTCAACGCTATGCAGCGTTCAAAATGGTCTTGAATATATGTAGAAGCTATATAGTATTCGTGTTTTCCTTATTGGTTAAGAGTTCCTTCATTAAATCAGATTTTGTATGCTGGGAGGCAATTTTCCTATACGGACATAGCTGACATATCATATTTTCGTTATTTCCAATTCTAAGTCTGTTCTTATTACTCTCTACTGCTAGCTAGTACGTGTGTGTTTATTTCATTTCTAAGCCCTAACAATTAACTCCCTTCACGCTAAGCCCTAACCATTAACCCCTTCACGCCCCAGATCTTTCCTTTGCTATAAAAACTGGTATGTTGTAGAGCCATAAAATTACGAAAAGTAACTGAATATACCAAATTAGTTAGTGGACAAGGGTACTAAACAGATCATAGCTATAAAATATTGCTTATAGTCACTAAAATGGTCTAATGGTACCCAAATTACAATGGAAATTACGTTATGGGTCTCAAGGGGTTAATGTGAGTATCAGGATTCTCAAACTACTCCATGTCAAACCACTCAATTTATGGCCATACTAAGAGGAGCAATTAGTCTACGCAGTGATACATCAAAATGACTATATTCTTACATGATTCAATACAAAGTCTAGTAGATCAAACATACAGTATTGTGCCCACTGTTCTTAGCCACTATAAGAACATGAAAAAATAAGGAAACTACAAGAAGCCGCGAGACCTACATGTGGTAGTTCCTGTAAGAATACTCCATACTTAATTCACCCTACCGTAGATAACACTAGAGTCGCCAGTCACTTGCCACTGCACTAATGTCGCCAGGCACAATATATTACAAATTTTAGCATCACTACAGACTTTCATGTGCCACTGAAGACATGTAGTGTGATGTACATAATATAAACTACTGTGAATTATCTTCAGTGACACATACAAATCAGTAGTGATGCTATAATTCGTAATGTATTGTGCCTGGCGACATTAGTGCAGTGGCGAGTGACTGGCGACTATAGTGTTATCTATGGTACTCAGATCACTCCAGTATTATAGGAAACCCCCATCAACATAAGAGCCATAGCACCATTTTTGTCTTTTGTCTAACCAGTCAACCAAAACTACACAACTTTTTTGTAGGGACATATGTACTATAGTCAATTTTTATTATTATGATCAAAATGCAGTAAGGAAGCCACACCCCCTGCCTGCCCTTCTATTCTACGGGGCAGCTGATTGGTGCATTCCTCGTATCATCACTACCAATCACAATATCTTCACTACAGAGGGTGACAAAATCAACAATCCCTCTGTAGTGAAGATTGCTGTCCAGTGGTCACGCCGCTGTAGTGAAGATATTGTGATTGGTAGTGATGATACGAGGAATGCACCAATCAGCTGCCCCGTAGAATAGAAGGGGAGGCAGGGGGCGTGGCTTCCTTACTGCATTTTGACCATAATAAATAAAATAGACTATAGGTAGTACCTAATATAATAATCCAATCTGGGATGTCACTGAAGGTTCAATTTACAACTTTTTTTTTAGGGACATACCAATATAATAATCCAATCTGGGATGTCACTGAAGGTTCAATTTACTACTACTACTCAGGTTATGTCATGAAAATAGTTTTTGTGATATGGGAAAATAGATTTGGAATGGATTTAGGTTTATAATTTTTGATATATGACAATTATGACAATATTTTATGACAATTGATCTGATATGATTATACCACAGTTCGCGGCCAGGATACTTCAACAAATATAATCACATCCGATAAATTGTGTATCAGTAACGAGTAAAGGTATTGATACACAATTTATCTTATATGTCAGTCAGTAATCACTTATACCATATATAATAACTTGCATTACTATTAATATATTGAATTACAACTATTATTACACAATTGTAAAGGTATTATATAATAGTAGAAGTGATTACTGACCGACATATATGATTACTATACCACAGTTAACCCCTTGAGGCCCAGAACGTAATTTCCATTGTAATTTGGGTACCATTAGACGATTTTTAGTGAATATAAGCAATGTTTTATAGATATGACCTGTTTAGTATCCTTGTCCACTAGTTAATTTGGTATATTCAGTCACTTTTCGTAATTTTATGGCTCAACAACAGACAATTTTATATAGCAAAGGTTAAGATCTGGGCGTATTCAGTCACTTTTCGTAATTTTATGGCTCAACAACAGACAATTTTATATAGCCAAGGAAAGATCTGGGCGTGAAGGGGTTAATGTTGTGGTGGGGAATGTGGCCCAAGAATACACAGTGGATGTATACACTGTACCTTTAATTGAAACGTTACTCCTGCGTCTTATAAACTAGGCGTGTCCACTACAAAGATTGATCAGTACTGTAATTACCAGAGACACCATGACATTAATGTGTGCGTGTGTGAAGGTCACCCTTAATTAATGAAATGTTCAAGTTTGGATATTAGAAATCATCCCTAGGAATAGTTATGATGATGAAAACACTTCCTGACTGTTCACTAATTGAATAAGAAAATAAGTCATCATACAATTGCCTGAGGAAAAAAGTCACCATACAATTGCCTGATAAAGAAAGTCATCATACAATTGCCTGATAAAGGAAGTCATCATACAATTGCCTGATAAAGGAAATAAGTCATCATACAATTGCCTGATAATTGAAGTCATCATACAATTGCCTGATAATTGAAGTCATCATACAATTGCCTGATAAAGGAAATAAGTCATCATACAATTGCCTGATTAAGGAAATAAGTCATCATACAATTGCCTGATTAAGGAAAAAAGTCATCATACAATTGCCTGATAAAGGAAATAAGTCATCATACAATTGCCTGATTAAGGAAAAAAGTCATCATACAATTGCCTGATAAAGGAAGTCATCATACAATTGCCTGATTAAGGAAATAAGTCATCATACAATTGCCTGATTAAGGAAAAAAGTCACCATACAATTGCCTGATAAAGGAAATAAGTCATCATACAATTGCCTGATAAAGGAAGTCATCATACAATTGCCTGATAAAGGAAGTCATCATACAATTGCCTGATAAAGGAAAAGTCACCATACAATTGCCTGATAGTTAAAGAGTCATCATGAATTGCCAGTCCCTTAATTACCCTTCTGTTTATCCTGCCTCACCACTCTAACAACATGACGCACCAATCACCTGGTTCACCCACTATTATTAGAACCAGTCAGTAATGGTAATAGGCATAATTAGACACTCCTTAAATGCAAACAAGGTAATGTGCAATTATACATTCATACATAACTATGCAAAAATACACAAAGAATGCTCCGTGCTAATATTTAGTATATTGAAAACCTCGTAAGATTTGGTTTACTAATAATGCGACACATTAAGTGATGCGATTATGAGCAAAACTGTGTGCGCGTGTGTGTTAACTCCACCCTGCACATCAGTCCGTTGAGAAACTTAGCTCTATCTTACACAACAATGCTACAAACATAACTAAATTGTCTTAATACCGAACAAAATGCCAATAAGAATCCTTGAATGTGCAGTTCCCTCCAGTAGTCCAAAGGGCTGGTCTAAACGCAGCCCACCAAGCTACTACACGCATCAAACATGATCAGTACCGTCTTCTCTTTGCATTCCAGGTATCCTCTAACCTCCTGGCCCTCTTCTCACCTCCTTTGCCTCCTTTCCATCCACCACCACCACCTCCACCTCCACCACCACCTCCACCTCCTCCTCCACCACCACCTCCACCTCCACCTCCACCTCCACCTCCACCTCCACCACCTCTTCCTCCACCCCACCCCCCATGGTCATGTCCACCCCTGTATCCCCCTCCCCCTCTGTAACCCCCTCCACCTCCCCTGCCACCCCCCCTGCCTCGCCCCTGGTGCCAAGAACCCCCCCCGTCCCCGTGCCCCCCCTTCCTTGAGCCGTGGTACCCCTGGCCCCCCTGGCCCCCCTGGCCCCCCTGCTTTCTCCAATGCCCGGGGTCCTCTCTGCCCCGTCCATGGCCCCCGCCCCCTCCATGGCCCCCGCCCCCTCCATGGCCCCAGCGGTTGCCGTGGTCCCTGTTCCGAGGCGCCGAGTGTTCTGACGTGTTGAGAGTCGACTGGAACTGTGGAAGGAAGGAAAGGAGGAGTGAGGAATGGAGACGGGACCATACGAGTGTAGCTCAGGCCCTGTATGTCACTGCCTGCAGACGCTATAGGCATATATGACAACAAAAAAACCAAAAAAAAAAACAAAACAAAAACAAAACAAAAACCAAAAAAAAAAAAAAAAAAAAAAAATAAAAAAAAAAAAATAAATAAATAAAAAATAAAAAAAAAAAAAATAAAAAAAAATAAATAAATAAATAAATAGGCCCTGTAAAAAAACACAACCAGGTAAGCACACACACACACACACAAACATTAAGCTCTCACCTGCGAGGAGGTCTCCATCTTGAGGAGCTCTCTGAGGGCTATGGTGGCGTAGGAGGAGGAAGGCAAGGTCATCTCCACTATCACGGCCTTGTTCGGACCCTCTGGGGGGACAAGACACACTTGTCACCTATTGCACAAACTCATTTCACTTCATTTTGAGGACCCCTTAATTACTTATACATTGATTTGTGGTTGACATTTAAAATAGAAAACACCAAGGAAACAGTTCTGAAAGTTCCCTAACCACCATTCATTTCGGTAAATTTCCAGTTTGACACCGAATTTACTTTGGTAGTCGAAACTATTTTGGTGGTGTTGGTAGTAGTAATAGATGTAGTAGTATTAGTAGTAGTAGTAGTAGTAGTAGTAGTAGTAGTAGTAGTAGTAGTAGTAGTGGTAGTGGTAGTGGTAGTGGTAGTGGTAGTGGTAGTGGTAGTGGTAGTGATAGTGGTAGTGGTAGTAGTAGTAGAAGCAATAGTGGAGGAATCAAGAGAGAGAGAGAGAACCTACTTTAAGCTAGTCTATCTATAATACAACTGTACCTGTCAGTATGTTGTCCTTCACTTCAACGCTGCGAAGCTTGTCAATGTCCGACTGTATGAGTGGCTTGCTGGAGTCCTTGTAGTAGCAGACGGTGCCGCACACGTTGCTGGGACGCACCATCAGCCGCCGGTACACCCCGCCCACCGCATAGGCCCTGCAACACCACAACACCACCCTTTGTAGTAGTAGTAGTAGTAGTAGTAGTAGTAGTAGTAGTAGTAGTAGTAGTTGAGGTAGTGGTGGTTGTGGTAGTAGTAGTAGCACCTTAACCACCACGCATCCACACACACAAAAGGTTACAAGAAATACAACTTCTACAATTTTCTTTGTCTTGCCAGGGATTATTGAAGTAATGATTAATCTAGCAATGCCTATCATAGTTTCATATCTTGTAGTAAGTTTTGTCTAATTTGTGGTTTTTAAGGAAAATCTGGAAGTATCATGTCATTGTGAATTGGCTGAAATAGGGACTTCTAATCATTGTAACTAAAAACTGACTCCATATTCGTGTTCAGCATGCCCGGAAACTGCTAGGAACAAATTTTCAAGCAAATCTATTCTTCAAAAAATAATGCAAATTTTGCATTATTTGCAATATTTTTTGAAAAATAGATTTGATTGAAAATTAGTTCCTAGCAGTTTTCGGGCATGCTGAACACGAATCTGGAGTCAGTTTTCAGTTACAATGATTAGAAGTCCCTATTTCAGCCAATTCACAATGACATGATACTTCCAGATATTCCTTAAAAATCACAAATTAGACAAAACTTACTACAAGATATAAATATATGATACGGAATTGCTAGATTAATCATTACTTCAATACAACGATCAGTATTAGTATTAGTTTTATTAATCCCTATTTGAGCCACCCATGCGATTGTCAAAGTACTTATAAAACCTAGGAATACTACATATAGCAATCCTGTGGGACTTCTAATGCCCTCCCATGACTCCTGTAGGATGCGTGAAGGAGCAAAGAGGCCCGTGAAGGACTCTGAAGGATTGTATACAAAGCGAAGGATACTTAAAAATAATAGTTCTTCCTCCTCCCATTTCCTCTCCTCCCCCTCTCCCCTCCCTTCCTTCCTTGTCCCACCTCCTTCCTTCTCCCCTCCTTCCTCCTCCTCGTCCCTCCTTCCCCTCCTCTCCCCTTCTTCCTCCTCCCCCTCCCGCCTTCTTCCTCCACCTATCGTATTTATACGATAATCATAAATGATCATATATCAGATCACGCTGGGCAGCCACGGCACTTACTGCATGGGAGAGGTCGGACGCCCACTATAGTCTATTCACTTAAGCCTGGATTCCTGGGCTGGGAGCTGCTCGCTGCCTAGCCGAGTTTGTAAGGACGTCGCTGATTGGCTGATAGACTCTGGCTGGGTGGCGATGGTGGTGGTACTTGCCTCGCCGCAACCCAAAACCCTTGTGTTGCCTCAGAAAAATATTCATATTTCTTGGCTTTACTCACCTCTTACACAAGATAGGCCTATTTTGTTTGCATCAGTGAATCAGGCAGTGATTGTTCAACAACAACACGCCATTCATAACTCAATAGGGTTAAAAATAAAGTCATGACTGACTACCACAAGAGTTTTAGGTTTTCAGTGCATTGAAATGTTGTACTCCTACCCGATATTACCAAGCTACCAGATGATATTTATAAAAGCTGAGCCTACCATCGTGTTCATAATACATTGCTGCATATCATGAGCATAAAAAAATTACACTAAGACTACACTAATATTAAGATAATTGAAGGAAAGTAAAAGAGTGTATAAACATTTTTTCTTGCTTATTTTGCTTCAACTCGCTGTAACTCCATAAGCTTTGGTCGCATTCAATTTTCAAGAACTGTTTCAAAATCCTTATACTTTTCCGCTACCTGTGGTATGTAGCACGTACCAATAAGGAAAAGAGTAGGTGGTCAAAATGGCTAAGAAAGTTAAACTGTTTCAAACTGGTGCCGTGACGGGTGGAGCCTCTGATAGCTCTCCCGAGAAAAAGTCTCTCCTGTATAGGAGCAATGCTCACCCGTCACTGTGCCAGTTTGCAGTAGTAGTTTAACTTTTTTAGCCATTTTGACCACCTACTCTTTTCCTTATTGGTACGTGCTACATACCACAGGAAGCGGAAAAGTATAAGGATTTTGAAACAGTTCTTGAAAATTGAATGCGACCAAAAGTTATGGAGTTACAGCGAGTTGAAGCAAAATAAGCAAGAAAAAATGTTTATACACTCTTTTACTTTCCTTCAATTATCTTAATATTAGTGTAGTCTTAGTGTAATTTTTTTATGCTCATGATATGCAGCAATGTATTATGAACACGATGGTAGGCTCAGCTTTCATAAATATCATCTGGTAGTTTGGTAATATCGGGTAGGAGTACAACATTTCAATGCATTGAAAACCTAAAAGTCCGCCTACTCTTGTGATAGTCAGTCATGACTTTTATTTTTTACCCTATTGAGTTATGAATGGCGTGTTGTTGTTGAACAATCACTGCCTGATTCACTGATGCAAACAAAATAGGCCTATCTTGTGTAAGAGATGAGTAAAGCCAAGAAATATGAATATTTTTCTAAGGCAAGGCAAGGGTTTTGGGTTGAGGCGAGGCAAGTACCACCACCATCGCCACCCAGCCCGAGTCTATCAGCCAATCAGCGACGTCCTTACAAACTCGTCTAGGCAGCGAGCAGCTCCCAAGAATCCAGCTTAAGTGAATAGACTATAGTAAGGCTAAGGATAATTCAAACTTGCTCGAAGAATGGAAAGTTATTGAATAATTCGAAGTGGCCTGAAACCGGTCAAATTATCCGAAGTTTGAATTATACGGGTTCGATTTAGAGGGTTTTCTGTACTCACTTGACTCTGTGTTTGAGGGAGGCAAAGGACAGCTCGTCAGCCTTTAGTAGTTCCTCGTACCACTCCTTCATCTCATTCTTAGGGTAGTCCACGTTGTAGCCCGGCAGCGGCAGCAGAACCTGGAATACCCAGGACCAAGACCTAGAAGCATGCCGGGAATTCTTCAGGGCATTAAACTTGAGTGACTGTTGGAGTGTTAATGAAGAGTGATGACATGAGTGAGTGGTGATGACAGTTGGTGATGACATGAGTGGCGTGGTGATGACATGAGTAGTGTAGTGATGACATGAGTGATGATGACAGTTGATGACATGAGTGGCGTGGTGATGACAGTTGGTGATGACATGAGTAGTGTAGTGATGACATGAGTGAGTGATGATGACAGTTGATGACATGAGTGGCGTGGTGATGACAGTTGGTGATGACATGAGTGATGACAGTTAACTCCCCCCATAACACTCACATCACTAATATCCGTCACCTCAGCCTCCTCTTCAGTCAGGAAATGGAAGTTCGGCGGCTTGCTCGAGGCCTCCCCTTCCACCGCCACCTTCTCCTCCTGCTCCGCCTCCTCCGCGTCAGACTCATTCCCATCATTACTCTCGTCCTCCAGGGCCTGCGGAGGGAGGGTCACCAGCTTGGCCCAGTACTTCCGCAGCTCCTCCTCGGACTTGCGCTTGCTTTCCCTCACCACCCTCTTGGCTCTCTGCTTCGCCTCCTGGTAGTTCCTCCGGCGCTCCTTCTGTTCCTCCTCGCTTAAGCCTTCCACTTGCATCTTCAGGGCATAGGCTTTCTTCTTTGCTTCCACTGCTCGGGTGACTTCCTCATTCCACCAGTGCGTGCCTACCTTCTCCCCCTCGCTCAGACCCTGGGAGTCAAAGGAAGTGTTCACCAGCTCTGGGAGGGAAAGAGAAGACCATTCTTGATTAATTGATTGTAATGCCAACTTCTTCTTTTTTAAATAAATAATAGCCCCCCATCTTCCTGTTCATGTTTTCTTCACTGAACATTCCCTATGTCTAACAAGTACATAATACTATAATAACCACCATGTTTCTCTTTTCATATAAGTGCAGATCACAACCTTCCACCAACAACACTTCAAATACTTTTTCTTCTTCATATTTTCACTTAATCTATTACATAAACATGAATTTAATGAACTGTAGTGGAATATTATCTTTATCAATATATGAAATGTTGATAAAGTTCCAATGGCATTAATTTCCTGTTGCCTTTCTTAATATACCTGAAGGGTGAAAAATGCACCTTTATAATTATTAACAGAATATTAAGTGAATCAACATTTTCCTCTTTGATATAAACAGAACACCTCCTCTGCCCCACCTTCCTCCGTAGCCGCGTGGTCCTTCTTGCGCACAATGTCTCCCGGCAGCACCTTGAGTCCGTACTTCTGCAGGCGGCGCGAGGCCACGGTGTTCCACAGGAAGCTCTGGTAGGCGTGTAGGTACAGCAGCCGGGTGTTGCGCGGGATCTGAGACACACACGACTACCTTCAGTGGCTAAAGTGGCTTTTTATGCTTTGCCATAGTGCCATATGACCTCTGATGTCTGGCACATTTACCATTTTTTGGCATTACAATCAATCAATCAGTGGCTAAAGGTGTGCATGTAAGTGTTTAAGAATTGCAGAGTCTGGGAAGCATATCATAAACATAAGAACATAAGAAAATAAGGAAGCTACAAGAGGCCGCGAGACCTACACGAGGTATTTCCTGTTACTTAACATTACCTACATCTACCATTCATCCCCATCCATGAATTTATCCAGCCTCCTTTTAAAGCTCCCTATTGACTCCGCACTAACTACCTGACGACTGAGTCCATTACAATCATTTACCACCCTATTTGTGAACTTGTTTTTCCCTATTTCCTTTATAAATCTATGCTTTAAAAGGAAATATCAAGACCTCACATATCAGACCATATCACGCCAAGACCTTACCCGACCTTACCAAGACCTTACGTAAAATAAAGCACAAAAATAACGTTACATAAACACCACACTCTCCCATCCTTTAACAGCCCTCCACACACCCTCACCCACCACACGCCACACCCTCCCATCCTTTAACAACCCTCCACACACCCTCACCCACCACACGCCACACCCTCCCATCCTTTAACAGCCCTCCACACACCCTCACCCACCACACGCCACACTCACCCTGCCCAGAGCACCCACGAGGTCGTTGCTATTGAGCTGCACCAAACCCTTGAGCAACTGCGCCTCCACAGACGACTCCCAACCCTTCGGCAGCGAGCGCAGGGCGGCATCTGCGTCGCCCGTCTTCTTCCACTTAGTGCGGCATCGGTTTAACTCGGGAATGTCGTTGTCCCGGGGTTTGAGAATGAGGTTGATGGCCTGTTGGAGAGGAATCATGGGAGTGAGAAGGTGTGAGGACTTGGGAAAACATCACGACAAGGAAGGAGTGAAGAAAGCAGCAAGGAGAGATTGGGTAATGAAGCAGAAGCAAAAAATAGGACTGAAGGATATACTATGGGAATGAGGATGCAGAGGAGGAGGAGGGAGAGAAAGAACAGATCATTGAGGGAAGGAAAAGTAGAAAGAGTAGTAGTAGTAGTAGGCAGAAGGATGGATGAAGGAGAAGAGAAGAGAGGAGAAGAGAAGAGAACAAATAGATTAAATAGGAAAGATGAGGCAGCTAGATATACTATGAAGGATAAACTTTGGGAATGAAGGAAGGAGCAGGTCAAGGAGAGACGTAAGGCAGCTAGATATACTACGAAGAAGGATATACTTTGGGAATGAAGGAAGGAGCAGGTCAAGGAGAGACCAGGGAAGGAGCAGGTCAAGGAGAGACCAGGGAAGGAGCAGGTCAAGGAGAGACCAGGGAAGGAGCAGGTCAAGGACAGACGAGGGAAGGAGCAGGTCAAGGAGAGACGAGGGAAGGAGCAGGTCAAGGAGAGATGTAAGATGGCAGCAAGAGGAGGGATTGCAAGATCACCAATAAGCCTCAGTTTCTGGAAGATGCTACACCGTAACATTAATATAAATATCCGGTTCAAAGCTTTAACCCCTTGAGGCCCAGAACGTAATTTCCATTGTAATTTGGCTACCATTAGACGATTTTTAGGTAATATAAGCAATATTTTATAGATATCACCTGTTTAGTATCCTTGTCCACTAACTAATTTGGTATATTCAGTTAGTTTTAGTAGTTTAATGGCTAACAACAGACAATTTTATATAGCAAAGGAAAGATCTGGGCGTGAAGGGGTTAAGACAGCAAACAGGATTGAGTCACTGCAAACGTTCAGCCATAGACCGCTTTCCACACCTGCTGCCAGTTGCTCTTGAGGAGTTCCTTGCCGATGGTGTGTGTGGGGATGCTGGTGGTGCCGAACCGCTGGGTGCCGTAGTAGTTGATGAAGCCATGCTTATTCAGGGACTCCACGGCGGCGCTGATCACTTCATCGTCTCCCTTCACCTCCCTGATGGAAATGAACATAAGAACATAATAAAATAAGGAAGCTACAAGAGGCCGTGAGACCTACACGTGGTAGTTCCTGTTACTTAACACTATACCTACATCCACCTTTCATCCCCATCCCCATTTATCCAGCCTCCTTTCAAAGCTCCCTAAGTAAGCTTCCTAAATGAGTGGGTAGTTTCCTTTACTCAATGTGGAGGTTATGAACTTTACAAACATCTGAACACCCTAATGAGCTAGTTGTTCTTAACCCCTTGAGACCCAGAACGTAATTTCCATTGTAATTTGGGTACCATTAGACAATTTGTAGTGATTATAAGCAATATTTTAAGGATATAGTAGTCTTGTCCACTTGCTAATTTTGTATATTAAGCTACTTTTCGAAATGTCATGGCTAACAACAGACGATTTTATATATTAATGGTTAAGATCTGGGCGTGAAGGGGTTAATCAACTATAAACAAATTTCTCATTATCATCGTTAAGAGTGCAAGCAATATAAGGGGGGGGGGGGGGGGGGTCTCACCTGAGCACGATCCTGAAGTGGTTGCCTCTCAGCTGGCCGAGCTTCTGAGGCGTGGGCCGGAAGCGGAAGTTCCCGAGCTCAATGTTTTTACTGAACCTTGTGGCATTCCAAAGCTTGTGGGGCGGAACCTGCCAACACAGAACAACAGAAGAACATCAGAACATCAGAACATAAGAAATCTGGTAAATAAGGAGAAGAGAATACTACGGTTCTTCTAAATTTCAGTTGTATTCTATCATAGTTAACCATATTATCAGGTAAACATAGGCATCATTTTAAGCATGAGACCTTAAGATAGGATGGAATTTTTGCCTTGTTAAAAAAAATTGACTATAGTATTTCCCTTCAGTGCCCCTTACCACCCCTTCAATTACCCTATATACACTCCATGGGGCACTAGGCTTAACTCCGACGTAGGGGTGAAGAAGGGGGTATAGTATTAGAAGAAGAATAGTACAGTAAAACCTCTCATATTCGGACTAATTGGGCCAAGGAGTGGTCCGAGTAATGCAAGGATCCGAATAATTGGGGGGATTATATATAAAAAAATAAAAAAATAAAAAATATATAAAAATCTAGGTGTATATATAGCTAGGAAATGTCGACCCCTAAAAATAAAAAAGTAAAAAAAAAAAAAAAAAATTAGGTGCATATATAGCTAGGAAATTTCGACCCCCTAAAAAAAAAAAAAATTATAATAATAATTCTAGGTGTATATATAGCTAGGAAATTTCGACCCCTATAAAAAAATGAAGAAAAAAAATAAAAAAATGAAAAAAACCAGTCCGAATAATGTCAAAATCCGAATAATGAGGGTCCGAATACGAGAGGTTTTACCGTATAAGGTCTAGTAAAGGAAGAAGGTAGGTGTAGTAAAGGAAGAAGGAAGGTGTAGTAAAGGAAGAAGGTAGGTGTAGTAAAGGAAGAAGGAAGGTATAGTATTAGTATAGGTACAGTATTGCACCAGCAGCCAAACAGCGTGTGTGGCGCCCGGTGCCTGGCGAGGAAGGGAGGGAACTCACCCGGCCTACAGACACCAGCTGGCTTGTCTTGGCTCGCTTGTCCTTGGTCCCGGCATAACCAAAGTTGTTTGGCTTCACTCTGCAACACAGAAGAACATAAGGAAGCTAGTACAAGAGGCTGTGACAAAGAACATAAGAACATAAGGAAGCAAGTACAAGAGGCTTTGACAAAGAACATAAGAACATAAGGAAGCTAGTACAAGAGGCTTTGACAAAGAACATAAGGAAGCTAGTACAAGAGGCTGTGACAAAGAACATAAGAACATAAGGAAGCTAGTACAAGAGGCTTTGACAAAGAACATAAGAACATAAGGAAGCTAGTACAAGAGGCTTTGACAAAGAACATAAGAACATAAGGAAGCAAGTACAAGAGGCTTTGACAAAGAACATAAGAACATAAGGAAGCTAGTAGAAGAGGCTGTGACAAAGAACATAAGGAAGCTAGTACAAGAGGCTGTGATAAAGAACATAAGGAAGCTAGTACAAGAGGCTGTGAGACCTACACGTAGTAGTTCCTGTAACACAACACTGATCAACCTCATTTGCTGTAAGGAACCTATCAAGGATAACTCAGGTGCTTGTTAACCTTACTCATATACACACATACCTTCATGCCAATACCTTAACAATATTATGCCACACCCATACCTATCCCTTGACAATCTCAGCCTTGCAGTCGGCAGCCACACCTTTGGTATACTGTTATGTTACACCTGTGCTCCACTCACCGGGTCTTCCAAGCCAGGCTGTTGATGGCCTCCATGGTATCCACGTTCTCCTTGTACAGCACGAAGGTGGTGTACATCTGAGCCTTGGGCCACATGCTCTTGTCCTGTCGCATCAGGTGAGCTGTGGGGAGCCATCATAACAACATCAGAACATAAGGAAGCTACAAGAGGCTGTCAGACCTACACGTGGTAGTTCGTTACTTAACACTACCTACATCCACTTTTCATCCACGTCCATGAAGTTATCCAGCCTCCTTTTAAAACTCCCTATTGACTCCGCACTAACAACCTGACGACTGACTCCATTCCAATCATTCACCACTCTATTTGTTAACCAGTTTTTCCCTAGTTCTTTTTTAAATCTACGCTTTTCCAGTTTGAATCCGTTACTTCTTGTTCTACACTGATTACTAGCCATAAGAACTTTTCCTATATCTCATGCAGTGGCTTACGTTTCTTCTTGCGGACCACGATGTATCTGCAGCCGTCTGGCATCTCCCGGTACACACTGTCCACCGAGCGATACCTGGCCTTGACGGCCCGGTGGATGGCAGTGCGGCCTTCCTTGGTGATGTCGTGCACGTTGATCAACACCTCATTAGGACCTGGGAGGGAACAAAGAATATAAGAAAATAAGAAAATAAGGAAGCTACAAGAGGCCGTGAGACCGATGCGTGGTAGTTTCTTACTTAATACTACCTATGTTACTTAACACTGCCTAAACAAAGCTTCTTTTGATCACCAATCTTAACACTTTCAAGACTTTTAAGCTTAACAAGAAAATAAAACATGTTGAAGGTAATGCCAGTAACTTGTGCTTCTAAAATAATGGTACAGTAAAGTTCCCTGTGTGAATTTCCAACAGTTATCCATGGATAGAACAACACAAAGAAAAGAAGAAGAAGAAGAATGGACAGAACAACACATGGCTGGGGTGGGGGGGTGGGGGAAGAAGAAGGGGGGTGGGGGGAAGAAAAAGAAGGGGGGTGGGGGGAAGAAGAAGAAGGGGGGTGGGGGGAAGAAGAAGAAGGGGGGTGGGAGGAATAATAATAATAATAATAATAATAATAATAATAATAATAATAATAATAAAAAATAATAATAATAATGAAGAAAGAAGAAGAAGAAGAAGAAGAAGAAGAAGAAGAAGAAGAAGAAGAAGAAGAAGAAGAAGAAGGAGGGGTGAGGGGTAGCTTGCATACATAACAGGGGAGACTTACGTGTTTTGAATGGCATCTTAGACTTGCTTTCTCCATTCTCCCGTTCCTTCTCTCCCCTCTGTCCGCCCTCCCAAGGCTGTGCTGCGGCCTGACCTCCCTCACCCATCTCCTGGTCATCCTGCTTCGCGCCTCCCTCCTCCTCATCCTCCTGCATACCCTCATCTTCCTCCTGCGCACGCTCCTCATCTTCCTCCTCATTATCGTCATCCTCTTCCTCGTCCTCATGTTCCTCCTCCATCTTTTCATATTCTTTCTCTCTTTCTTCCTTCATGGCTTCACTATCTTTCTCCTTTTCGGTATCTTTTTCCATGGGTGTGTCTTCGCCCTCTTTCCCTTTCTCCTCTGTTTGGGCATCTGGGTTCTCGTCCTCCTCTCCCTCCCCTCCCTCCTCCTCCTCGTCTTTCTCCTTTGGTGGAGGAGGGACGCGGGACAACCTGAGAGGCTCCTTCACACCCGCTAGTTTGTTGAGTTGCTTGATCTTCTCTGGGGTGAGCTCGGGAGGCAGATCAGTGGCGTCACCTGGGGGGAGAAATGTTGAAAATGACTTAGTCTAAGAAAGTCCCTACAAATAAATACTTAATAGAAATTACTCTGGTGAAATGAGAGGAAACAGCAGACGAAGGTGGGTTTTGGGCGGTGAGGAAATTGACAAAGAAAATTAAGAGGATTGAATGCTAAGTGTAAGAGATTGACACCCATTGGAAGAGGGAGCATATAGGCTAATGGGAGCAAATAATCAGTATCTCAAGACTCACATGGGATTTCCTCCGGCTCGCGGGGAACAATCTGCTCGGTGATGCACACAATCTCGCCGTCACTGTTGACCTCGTTCACCAGGAAGTCCGAATACCTGTCAAACACACATACAAGGTCATACACACATACACCAAGCGAGACCAATGCCTCATGTAAACACACAAACAGACAGACAGCAGAAAGAAAGATAGACAAAAAGAAAGAAATAGGCATAAAATAACACTGAAAAAATTCCCCAACACCAAAAAATAATAATAATAATAATAAAAATATATGAAAAAATGGAGCAAATTGAAAAAAAAAAAATATATAATAAAAATATATGAAAAAATGGAGCAAATTGAAAAAAAAAAAATAATAATAATAAAAATATGAAAAAATGGAGCAAATTGAAAGAAAAAAAAAATAATAATAAAAATATATGAAAAAATGGAGCAAATTGAAAACAAATAATAATAAACACTCCTCTATTATCTACTAATGCTCTATGGGAGGAGGTAGGGGTAGTGTATCCTTCTTAAGTGAATCCTAACATTTAAATCAGAGTGTTACTTTAAGAAATACACAACAGGGTATAGGTAATATATGACTAATATGTTCTGTGAATTCTTGCATGAATATTCCTGTATCTAGTTAGTATGCAGCTCTTTGTGAATCAAGAAGGGGCAAGCAGTGATAAAAAACCTTTTAATAGTATCTGGGCAAACCTCAAGGGGCAAGCAGTGATAAAAAAAACCCTGCTAAGTGTACCTGGATAAACCTTAAGGGGCAAGCAATGATAAAAAAAAAACCTGTTAAGTATACCTGGGCAAGCAATGATAAAAACCCTGTTAAGTATACCTGGACAAGCAATGATAAAAACCCTGTTAAGTATACCTGGGCAAGCAATGATAAAAACCCTGTTAAGTATACCTGGGCAAGCAATGATAAAAAAAAACCTGTTAAGTATACCTGGACCACTCTCACCTCTGTTTGATGATGCCAAAGAAGCCGACATGATTACTGGCATACTCTAAGATGCCAACATTCTTCTCCACAGACGGGACCTCTTTGGCGGGTTTCTTAGCTCCAGCCTCTGCTTTTCCATCCTTGTCTTCTCCTCCACCTTCCACTTTATCCTCCTTGTCTTCTCCACCCTCCGCTTTCCCATCCTTGTCTTCTCCACCCTCCGCTTTCCCATCCTTGTCTTCTCCACCCTCCGCTTTCCCATCCTTGTCTTCTCCACCTTCCATTTTCACCTCCCTTTCTCCCTCCGCTTTCTCCTCCTTGTCTTCTCCGCTCTTCTCCTCAGCTGGCTCCTTTTCTTCGCCTCCACTCATCTCCTCGGCTGGCTCCTTCTCGGTGGCCTGTGTAGAGGGTTCCGGGGTCTCCGAGGACGTCTCTTTTCCGCCCTCAGGCTTCACAACAGGCAAAGCATCGTCTGTCTTCTCACTAGGCACAGCACCTTCTGTGGGCTCATCCTGGGACGATGCCTCCACTGGCTCTGTTTTGGGCGGCACCGTCTCCGCTGTTTCCATTTCTTCCATCTTAAGAACATAGGAACATAAAAACATGAGCAAATAAGGAAGTATAGTATAAGGGAGTGTAAGACAGGAGTGTATAAGGGAAGAGTGTATACATATAGTTTAAGGGAGTATAAGAACATAGGAACATTAGCAAATAAGGAAGTATAGTATAAGGGAGTGTAAGACAGGAGTGTATAAGGGAAGAGTGTATACATATAGTTTAAGGGAGTATAAAAACATAAGAACATTAGAAAATAGGAAGTACTGTATAGTATAAGGGAGTGTAAGACATAGGAAGTGTATATGGGAAGAGTGTATACATAGTGTAAGGGAGTATAAGAACATGAGAAAATAAGGAAGCTACAAGAGGCTGTGAGACCTACACGTGGTAGTTCCTGTAGAATAAGGAATTGATAACATAAGAAACATAAGAACATAAAAAAATAACGATAAAGACGATGTACAAATAATGATGATAACTTACATCTTGTACTTTATATCAAGCCGACGCCTAAACGGACTTCATAAATTGGTTTTACTTTAGTCCATCCTATCATTACCATGTCGTGTTTATTTGATGAGATGGGCACGAGATGATAGGGATAGTTAATATATAGCAATAATTGCAGTAACATGGAAATAAATGCTGCTTATTATAGAGGTACTAAAGGTTGTATTATAAAGGTACTTATTATAAAGGTACCTGGATTGCCGTCGACCTTGATTCGTCGCCTTCAATAAGTTCTAATTTTTTACGTCTATGAATGTTCCAATTTTCTACGACGGTTCCAGTTCCCAATTTATATATGTAGTATTCTTTTATAAGGAAACAGGGCGACATAGCGTTTACAATTGTGATGATTGGAAAAAGAACGAGAAAGAAACTGACTCCAGATTCATGTTCAGCTCGTCCAAAAACCTTTAAGGACCAATTCTTATGTGAGTCTGAGATGTTGAAATTTTCCCCAAAAGCTGTAGGGGTACCACTTGGAATTTAGGTAAAAAATCATGTTTTGTTTAATAACTTGAAAACTATGATATATACGAAAAAGAAAGCATAGAACGGTAAAGATAGAACAGGAAAAGACCTTTCTAATGAGCTTTTTATCAAAATATTTGTCAGGTAAAAATAAGTGATAAATTTGCTAGTTTGTACTTTTTCATAAAACATCAATATCTTCAGAAATTAAAGATGGCTGATGAAATACTGATTATATTATTGGAGAGAACTTATCAAACATAATAACTTTGCTTCGAGGCATTTATCCTCTAGGACTGATAATGACGCAGTAAAATAGCAAAAACGTGTTCGTCAACTGTCCAGACCAATTATCAGCGGCCAGAAATCCACAAAACCATTTATATCACAGCTACGTAATGAAGCGTGTCCCAGCCATTGCAGTAGCCATGAATTAGGGTCAGATTAGCCTATTTTTGATATATGAAATACAGGTTAGGACTAATAAGTGAATAATCACCCATATAGGGGTTAATATGGAGGAGAGTTTCACGTTCGTTTTCAGAGACACCAACTACTTTTTCTTGGCCTACAATAGGTGCTTGTTCTAATGGTGCTAGTTTTATTTTGCGCAAACCCAAAAAAAAAAAAAAAAAAAAAAAAAATATATTTTGTGGTTAAGGTTTGGTTAGGTTTCTTTAAAACCTGTAAGGTAAGGTTAGGTTAGGTTAGGTTAGGTTAGGTTTCATTAAAACATAAGGTTAGGTTAGGTTTCATTTTTTTTTCCTTTTTTTTTTTGGTTTGCGCAAAATAAAACTAGCACCATTAGAACAAGCATCTATTGTAGACCAAGAAAAAGTAGTTGGTGTCTCTGAAAACGAACGTGAAACTCTCCTCCATATTTACCCAATTCCCTAGTTATGTCAGGAAAGTATTGGTTGAAACTGCATATTTACCACCCTATATTTGCACGCAGGCCGCTGGACCCTTCCCGGCAAACACTTGTAATAACCTCCACCATTATTATTCTGTTATAGATTAACATGTGTCAATGCTTAAGTGTTGGCTGGTGACTGGTTTACCGGTAGACAGTGGGCCTTCAATAGATTGCTAATGCTAATGCTAACGTAAACACACACACACACACACACACCACGCACACACACACACACCACACCATACACACACCACACAAAAAAACACCACAAAAAAGAAAAACTCACACCACACACACAATCACACACACACACACACACACACGAGTATAGCTTAGCTCCTAAAACACACACACCACAAAAAAACACACTCACACACCACGCACACACACACACACACACACACACACGAGTATAGCTTAGCTCCTAAAACACACACACACACACACACACACACACCAAAAAAACACTCACACACCACGCACGCACACACACACACACACACACGAGTATAGCTTAGCTCCTAAAACACACACACACACCACACCATACACACACCACACAAACACAACACACACACCACACCATACACACACCACAAAAACAACACACACACACCACACAAAAACTCACACACCACGCACGCACACACACACACACCACGAACACACACGAGGGGGACAGCTTCACATCCTGACCTTCTCCGAGTCACTGCTGGACGGCATGAAGCAGGGTGATGAAGGAGCAGTAGGAGGCTGTAATAAGCAGACAGCAGACACTACACGCCTCACACTGCTGCCTGGCCTGCTATCCTGCCTGCTTAACCTGCTAGCCGCCTGCTCGGTCACAACAACCTGTCCTAACTCCTCACTAAGACTTCACACACACCAATTACCTCTTCTATGCCCTATTAATAAACTTATATCCCATTTTACATGTTGGAATATATATATAAGAGACGGGTATACAGTAGAGTACCTTAATAATATATATAGATACCCTAATATACAGTAATCCATTCGTTAAAATAGTCTATGTGAGGTATGGCAGGATGTCCTCACCTCAATGACCTCTTTTATGCCCTATTAAAACACTTATATCCTTTTTTACATGTTGGGATATATATATAAGAGACTGGTATACAGTAATCCACTCGTTAAAATAGTCTATGTGAGGTATGGCAGGATGTACTCACACCAATTACCTCTTTTATGCCCTATTAATACACTTATATCCCTTTTTACATGTTGGAATATACATATAAGAGACAGGTATACCGTAATCCACTCGTTAAAATAGTCTATGTGAGTCTTTCAGAACAATTAAGGGTTATTAGCAGATCGAGTAGCTAAATTGTTAAAGGCTCGTACCCAGTCCACATATGTAGTAAAATGAGTAAAATAAAAGACGAGGGAGGTAAATGAACTATAGAGGAGCATGAGGTAAAGGAATAATGTAGGAATGATAGAGGAATATAAAGGAATATAGAGGATTGTTAAAGGAATGTTCATAGGAAGGGGTCAGCAGAGTTCACATTAATATACAAAATACGCCTCGAGACGATGTTACGAGTAAGATTAGTAAAGTAAAAGACAATGGAGGTAAAGGAATTGTAGAGGAGCATGAGGTAAAGGAATAATAGAGGAGTAATAGAGGCATATAAAGGAATATAGAGGATTATTAAAGGAATGCCTCGAGGAAATGGTCAGCAAAATCCACATATGTACGAGTAAAATAAAGTAAAATTAATAAAGTAAATGACGAGGGAGGTAAATGAACTATAGAGGAGCATGAGGTAAAGGAATAATAGAGGAATAATAGAGGAATATAAAGGAATATAGAGGATTAATAAAGGAATGCCTGGAGGAAGTGGCCAGCAGCTATAGACATTATTAGGGTGTACGAGTAAAATAAAGTAAAATGAGTTAAGTACAAGATAAGGGAGCTAAAGGAATTGTAGAGGAGCATGAGGCAAAGGAATAATAGAGGAATAATAGATGCATATAAAGGAATATAGAGGATTAATAAAGGAATGCCAGGAGGAAGTGTGTGTGGCGCGCGGTAAACACAAGCGGGTCTCGCGGTGTCTCCCTTTCAACACACGTGCTCAGCCTCTCCTCAACCATCATGTTTTGGAGTACGTATTTACCCTTTTATAAGCTTCCTATCTCATAACCCTATATAATTCCTGTGTCTAAATGGCCTATGGGTGTTGTGTGATGTGGTGTTGTGGTGTTATATGTCCTTATTTAGCTTAAAACTGGATATTTTGGTGTTAGTGTGGGCCCGCTGGTGTGCTTGGAGGGTTGGGTGGTATTCCAGATGAACACCGAATTCACTTTGGTGGACGAAACGACTATTTTCTGATGATTTATGATGTGTTTTGTATGAATCTGCTATCTAACCGTTTCTGTCGCAAATATATTATTATTATTTTTTTTTATTTTTATTTTTATATATATAAGGTAAAGGTTAGGTTAGGTTAGGTTAGGTATAGGCTAGATTAGGTATAGGTTAGGTTAGGTATAGGTTAGGTTAGGTTAGGTATAGGTTTGCTATATGTTATGTTAGATAAAGGTTAGGTTAGGTTAGGTTTGCTATATGTTATGTTAGATAAAGGTTAGGTTAGGTATAGGTTAGGTTAGGTATAGGTTTGCTATATGTTATGTTAAATAAAGGTTAGGTTAGGTATAGGTTTGCTATATGTTATGTTAAATAAAGGTTAGGTTAGGTATAGGTTAGGTTAGGTTAGGTTAGGTATAGGTTTGCTATATGTTATGTTAGATAAAGGTTAGGTTAGGTATAGGTTAGGTTCAATTTGGTTTTTTTAAATTTTTGTTGCAGATAAAAAAAAAAAATATATATATTTTATTTGCGACAGAAACGGTTAGCAGATTAATTCAAAACACATTAAAACTCACCAGAAAAAAATAGTTTCGTCCACCAAAGGAAGTTCGGTGTTCATCTGGAAATGTACCGAGGTTTGGGTCTGTTTCGGGTTTTTGTGGAATATGTTGTTTTTCCATTTAGTCTGGTGTGAGTATGTGTGCGCGTTTGTGTCTGGTATGTGTATGTATGTGTGTAGGTTGGGGACGTGTGTGTGTGTGTGTGTGTGTGTGATACTGTGTTGTTTGTCTATAAGGGTAATGTTAGGTTAAGTCACCACACACATATAACTAGATACTCCAACAATATATAGTTCAGTGGACGTGACGTGTGGGCGAATTGACTCTTACATGTGGGCGAAAAGTCTTGTGGGCGAAATGACCGTAAACCATCGCTACGGGCGCCAAAGGGTACTGATGGGTTCACCGTAATGATGAAGATATCTGATTCATAAGATCACTGGTAAAGGCTGATTCACACTGGCGTTTTTTCGGAATTTTTATCTGACGAGAAGTCGGTCTCTTGAAAGACCGAGCGATCGGTGTGTGATTTTTGTTGAAAACTTATTGCGATCATGACACCAGCCCCAGACCCAGACCCCTTCTTGTCAAAAAACGCCAGTGTGAATCAGCCATAACTCACCTGTGTTAATTCAACGTAAGGCGGTAATAACATTTTGCATAAACACATTTTTTTGAGGTTTGCACAGGAAAAAACTCCATTACGAGAAGCATCACATATTAAAGGAAAAAAATAAAACTTAGTCTGAAAATCTTGCAACAATCATAAAGTAAATTTTTAATAATGTTTTTAATTGGTTAGGCTAATTACTATACTAAAGGGTATCCAGTCATTTCGCCCACATGCCATTTCGCAACACCATGGAGTCATTTCGCCCAAGGTTACTGGTGGTTCATTTACCTCTCACCTGCTCAGTGGACGTGACATGGAACGTGTGAGCGAATTGACTTCAGAATGGGCGAATTGACTCTTACATGTGGGCGAAAAGTCTTGTGGGTGAATTGACTTGTGGGCGAAATGACCGTAAACCATACTAAAGGGGGTGATTTTTGGTGCTTTGCAAGACCTCACTATATCATGTTAATTAGGAAAGTCGTTATTATTCAGGATAACTGGGCTCTGTCTGGCGGCTTAAACCTCAGGTGCCACTATGGGGTTACGGGGCCACGTCAACCCGCGTTATGCTAACTTGGGTCAAAGAGATAAAAACACGACTTGACGTGGTCCTGACTTTTAGGGTAACGCGGGCTGACGAGGCCTTGTTACTGACGTGGCGTGATGACGAGGCCTTGTTACTGACGTGGCGTGATTTTTGAAAATTTTAATAACTTGTTGCGTCAGCCCACGTCAGTTACCCTGGACAAGTAACGTGGCAGTGTCGTGGCCATGACGTCGCTCTGTCTTTGTCTGACGTGGCTGACGAGGCATTTGTGGCGATCAGGCTGACGTGAGTTGACGCAAAACAAATCCCGCGTCCACAAGTGTCAGGGAATTTTCTCTAAAAACGTGGGTTGACGTTGCCCCGTAACCTCACAGTGGGACCCGGGGTTTACTTAACCCCTTCACGCTCAGCTCTTTCCTTTGCTATATGAAATTGTCTGTTGTTAGCCATAAAATTACGAAAAAGTAACTTAATATACCAAATTAGCTAGTGGACAAGGACACTAAACAGGTCATATCTATAAAATATTGCTTATTTTAATTAAAATCTTCTAATGGTACCCAAATTACAATGGAAATTACGTTCTGGGCCTCAAGGGGTTAAGTTTGATAAGTGAGTCTAATGGCACGACACACTTCTCACCGCTTCACGGTTAATGGAATTAGGCGCTATTCTACTGGTTTCTGGTGAAAATGGATATATATTTTTTTTTTGGAATTGAATAGCATTTCCACTATGCGTTGAATTGGAAATTGTACAGGAAATGTGAATATGATGGCGTGAAAGGATTAATTTTTCCAGCTGTCTTTCTTTCAAACCTGAGAGTATTATTTGTACCTGTTGAGTGTTGATGCAATGTTCAACCTAACCTAATGTACCTTAACTTATCTAATTTCTTAACTAACCTTGTACTGTGTCCTTAATTTACCTTAACCCCTTCACGCCCAGATCTTTCCTTTGCCATATAAAATTGTCTGTTGTTAGCTATGAAATTACAAAAAAAGTAACTTAATATACCAAATTAGCTAGTGGACAAGGATACTAAACAGGTCATATCTATAAAACATTGCTTATATTCACTAAAAATTGTCTAATGGTAGTCATATTACAATGGAAATTACGTTCTGGGCCTCAAAGGGTTAACCTATCTAATGACTTAACTAAGCTTGTACTGTGTCCTTGGTGTGCTGCAGGTCTGCTGTTGGAGCCCGGCAAGCGGTACAGCAAGGTGGTGGACAGCCCCTTCCACCTCTCGGCTGCTGTGCTCGACTCCGCCGCCCAGGACAATGGGGTCGTTGGGGTGAGTTACTGCAATCCATGTGATGTCGAACCCTAAAAACCACTAGTGTTAACCCCTTCACCCAGATTTTTCCTTTGCTATATAAAATTTTCTGTTGTTAACCATAAAATTACGAAAACTAACTTAAATATACCAAATTCGCTAGTGGACAAGGATACTAAACAGGTCATATCTATAAAATATTGCTTATATTCACTAAAAAGCGTTTAATGGTACCCAAATTACAATGGAAATTACGTTCTGGGTCTCAAGGGGTTAGTTATTAGCTTTCTGGACACCCACCTCACACTGTCTTCTGTGTTGGCATATCTTGGTCAATAGGGGTCAGTCGAGCCAATAGGTCAATAGGGAGTTTTTAAAGGAGGCTAGACAGCTTTAGGGATGGGGATGAAAGGTCGAAGTATGTAGGTGGTATTAAGTAACAGGAACTACCACGTGTAGGTCTCGCGGCCTCTTGTAGCTTCCTTATTTTCTCATGTTCTTATCTCATTGACTCATGCACCTGGAACCTGGACCCTGCTAGTGACCTCCCTGACCTGACCTCTGCCCTTCTTCTTCTTCTTGTGACCTTTGACGCTTAGTATCGCTTCATAGGTCCTCTTCAACTTCGTCTCCTTAGTTAACAATCTTGTCAACTCTTCCCTTGGCTATTTCACCTGGGATCTTGTCTTCTTCCAACAAAAACAAACTTGCCTCCAGGACCCTGTTAGTGATCTCCCTGACCTCTGACCTTGACCTCTGCCTTGCCTCCAGGTCATGGTGGACATAGGGGACACGGAGGCTCTCATCGGCAACCTGAGTCTGAAGCACGGCATCCTGCAGTTTCCCCTCAATCTGGAGTTTGCCTCGGGAAGCAACGTGTCCTTCTATACCACTGGCGCCAAGAGCAATGTCACGCTGTCTGGCTACGTGACCTACGAGGAGCAGTACTTCTCGGAGGGGGATGACAGCAGTAGTGAGGAGGAAGGTGAGTGAGGGAATATGTCATCTGATAGGAGAACATGTACCTGCGACAGCTAATTAACAGGTCAATCCTAATGAGAGAGAGAGAGAGAGAGAGAGAGAGAGAGAGTGAGAGTGAGAGTGAGAGAGAGAGAGAGAGAGAGAGCTAATTAACAGGTCAATCCTAATGAGAGAGAGAGAGAGACAGCTAATTAACAGGTCAATCCTAATGAGAGAGAGAGACAGCTAATTAACAGGTCAATCCTAATGAGAGAGAGAGAGAGAGAAGTAACGGATTCAAACTGGAAAAGCGTAGATTTAAAAAGGAAATAGGAAAAACTGGTTCACAAATAGGGTGGTGAATGATTGGAATGGACTTAGTTGTCAGGTAGTTAGTGCAGTGTCAATAGGGAGCTTTAAAAGGAGGCTGGATAAATTCATGGATGGGGATGAAAGGTGGATGTAGGTAGTGTTAAGTAACAGGAACTACCACGTGTAGGTCTCGCGAACTCTTGTAGCTTCCTTATTTTCTATTGTTCACGAGTGCTGAAGACAAAACTCTAAATCAGCCTCTATGTAGTACAAGGAGGAGATGGCTTTATGCTGCTTGTAGATGTAGTTTTGATAAAGAATTCATATCTTTTTACATTATCTGTTATAGGCTAATTCAGTTCAGTTCCGTTGTGGGTCGGGAGTCTGGACTTTTTTATCGGCACTCCCTGATGTTTCTCTTCTTGCTGTCTGGGTCTTTAGTTACAGCTAAGTATTAATTATCCGACCTTGGGGGGACCGAAAGTAGGTCGGATAATTGGAATAGTCGGATGTTCGGATATCACAGTAACCATAAACGTAAGGACAAAATGGTATAGAACATAAAAGATGCAACTCTTGAAGGCCGATCCAGTGGTATATGTGAAAGTAAAATTCATGCATAAATAAAGCCACAAATCAATGTTTTCTAAAAACTAAAAAAAACTAAGTAAAATAAATGGCCAAAACAAGACACAATGTGGTGGTGAAAAAAGTCGGTTGTTTGGACAAGTCGGATGTTTGGAGGTTGGATGTTGGGAATTTGGCTGTAGTTGTCTTCCCTTATTCTGTCTTTTAATTTCTTTCTTTCCTCTTATTTTCTCTGGTCGTCGTATAATATAGTCGGTAGTTATTTTGATATCTTTTTTTCCAGATATTCCGACGCTTGTGAATGCAGCGGCCAAGAGAAAACCCGAGGAGAGTCCATCAACAAGCAACAAAAAAGCCAAACTACTGAACAAAGTCTCGCCCAAGACTCCCAACAAGACCTCTCCCACAGGTAAGCCACTTGGCATCCTCTTGTTTGAACACATTTTTGACCCCTTCACACCCAGATCTTTCCTTTGCTATATAAAATTGTCTGTTGTTAGCCATAAAATAACGAAAAGTGACTGAATATACCAAATTAGTTAGTTGATAAGAATACTAAACAGGTCATATCTATAAAATATTGCTTATATTCACATAAAATTGTCTAATAGTAGCCAAATTACAGTGGAAATTACGTTCTGGGTCTCAAGGGGTTAAGAATATGCCTGGGATGTAGTTGTTGCTGAAGTATTGGTCATGTAGGTAATATTGAGAAGGGACTTTGACCTCACCTCACCCTGTCTGTGTGTGTGTAGAGGCCAAGGGGACACCACAACAAGCCAAGGTGAATACTCCAGCCAACATCGACCTGGAAGACTCGGATGATGAGGACGAGGACGAGGACGAGGACGAGATAGATAGCCTATTGATTGATGAAGGAGAAGAAGAAGAAGAAGAGGATGAGGATGAAGAGGAGGAGGGAGAGGAGGAAGAGGAAGAAGACAGTGATGAGGAAGATGAGTTAGAAGTAATGATGGTAAATGAGGCTAAGAAAACAAAGAAGGCAACTGTTGGAGGTGAGTTCTGGTCCTGTATTTGGGTGTAAAGGGACTCACTGTTAGTGCGGAGTCATTAGGCAGCTTTAAAAGGAGGCTAGAGTCAATAGGGAGCTTTAAAAGGAGGCTAGAGTCAATAGGGAGCTTTATAAGGAGGCTAGAGTCAATAGGGAGCTTTATAAGGAGGCTAGTCAATAGGCAGCTTTATAAGGAGGCTAGTCAATAGGCAGCTTTATAAGGAGGCTAGTCAATAGGCAGCTTTATAAGGAGGCTAGTCAATAGGCAGCTTTATAAGGAGGCTAGTCAATAGGCAGCTTTATAAGGAGGCTAGTCAATAGGCAGCTTTATAAGGAGGCTAGTCAATAGGCAGCTTTATAAGGAGGCTAGAGTCAATAGGCAGCTTTATAAGGAGGCTAGTCAATAGGCAGCTTTATAAGGAGGCTAGTCAATAGGCAGCTTTATAAGGAGGCTAGTCAATAGGCAGCTTTATAAGGAGGCTAGTCAATAGGCAGCTTTATAAGGAGGCTAGTCAATAGGCAGCTTTATAAGGAGGCTAGTCAATAGGCAGCTTTATAAGGAGGCTAGAGTCAATAGGGAGCTTTATATGGAGGCTAGAGTCAATAGGGAGCTTTATAAGGAGGCTAGTCAATAGGCAGCTTTATAAGGAGGCTAGTCAATAGGCAGCTTTATAAGGAGGCTAGTCAATAGGCAGCTTTATAAGGAGGCTAGTCAATAGGCAGCTTTATAAGGAGGCTAGTCAATAGGGAGCTTTATAAGGAGGCTAGTCAATAGGCAGCTTTATAAGGAGGCTAGAGTCAATAGGCAGCTTTATAAGGAGGCTAGTCAATAGGCAGCTTTATAAGGAGGCTAGTCAATAGGCAGCTTTATAAGGAGGCTAGTCAATAGGCAGCTTTATAAGGAGGCTAGTCAATAGGCAGCTTTATAAGGAGGCTAGAGTCAATAGGCAGCTTTATAAGGAGGCTAGTCAATAGGCAGCTTTATAAGGAGGCTAGTCAATAGGCAGCTTTATAAGGAGGCTAGAGTCAATAGGCAGCTTTATAAGGAGGCTAGAGTCAATAGGCAGCTTTATAAGGAGGCTAGTCAATAGGCAGCTTTATAAGGAGGCTAGAGTCAATAGGCAGCTTTATAAGGAGGCTAGTCAATAGGCAGCTTTATAAGGAGGCTAGAGTCAATAGGCAGCTTTATAAGGAGGCTAGTCAATAGGCAGCTTTATAAGGAGGCTAGTCAATAGGCAGCTTTATAAGGAGGCTAGTCAATAGGCAGCTTTATAAGGAGGCTAGTCAATAGGCAGCTTTATAAGGAGGCTAGTCAATAGGCAGCTTTATAAGGAGGCTAGTCAATAGGCAGCTTTATAAGGAGGCTAGTCAATAGGCAGCTTTATAAGGAGGCTAGTCAATAGGCAGCTTTATAAGGAGGCTAGTCAATAGGCAGCTTTATAAGGAGGCTAGAGTCAATAGGCAGCTTTATAAGGAGGCTAGTCAATAGGCAGCTTTATAAGGAGGCTAGAGTCAATAGGCAGCTTTATAAGGAGGCTAGTCAATAGGCAGCTTTATAAGGAGGCTAGTCAATAGGCAGCTTTATAAGGAGGCTAGTCAATAGGCAGCTTTATAAGGAGGCTAGAGTCAATAGGCAGCTTTATAAGGAGGCTAGTCAATAGGCAGCTTTATAAGGAGGCTAGTCAATAGGCAGCTTTATAAGGAGGCTAGTCAATAGGCAGCTTTATAAGGAGGCTAGAGTCAATAGGCAGCTTTATAAGGAGGCTAGTCAATAGGCAGCTTTATAAGGAGGCTAGTCAATAGGGAGCTTTAAAGGAGGCTAGAGTCAATAGGCAGCTTTATAAGGAGGCTAGTCAATAGGCAGCTTTATAAGGAGGCTAGTCAATAGGCAGCTTTATAAGGAGGCTAGTCAATAGGCAGCTTTATAAGGAGGCTAGAGTCAATAGGCAGCTTTATAAGGAGGCTAGTCAATAGGCAGCTTTATAAGGAGGCTAGAGTCAATAGGCAGCTTTATAAGGAGGCTAGTCAATAGGCAGCTTTATAAGGAGGCTAGTCAATAGGGAGCTTTAAAAGGAGGCTAGAGTCAATAGGCAGCTTTATAAGGAGGCTAGAGTCAATAGGCAGCTTTATAAGGAGGCTAGTCAATAGGCAGCTTTATAAGGAGGCTAGTCAATAGGCAGCTTTATAAGGAGACTAGTCAATAGGCAGCTTTATAAGGAGGCTAGTCAATAGGCAGCTTTATAAGGAGGCTAGAGTCAATAGGCAGCTTTATAAGGAGGCTAGTCAATAGGCAGCTTTATAAGGAGGCTAGTCAATAGGCAGCTTTATAAGGAGGCTAGTCAATAGGCAGCTTTATAAGGAGGCTAGTCAATAGGCAGCTTTATAAGGAGGCTAGAGTCAATAGGCAGCTTTATAAGGAGGCTAGTCAATAGGCAGCTTTATAAGGAGGCTAGAGTCAATAGGCAGCTTTATAAGGAGGCTAGTCAATAGGCAGCTTTATAAGGAGGCTAGTCAATAGGCAGCTTTATAAGGAGGCTAGTCAATAGGCAGCTTTATAAGGAGGCTAGTCAATAGGCAGCTTTATAAGGAGGCTAGTCAATAGGCAGCTTTATAAGGAGGCTAGTCAATAGGCAGCTTTATAAGGAGGCTAGTCAATAGGCAGCTTTATAAGGAGGCTAGTCAATAGGCAGCTTTATAAGGAGGCTAGTCAATAGGGAGCTTTAAAAGGAGGCTAGAGTCAATAGGTAGCTTTATAAGGAGGCTAGTCAATAGGCAGCTTTATAAGGAGGCTAGTCAATAGGCAGCTTTATAAGGAGGCTAGTCAATAGGCAGCTTTATAAGGAGGCTAGTCAATAGGCAGCTTTATAAGGAGGCTAGAGTCAATAGGGAGCTTTAAAAGGAGGCTAGAGTCAATAGGGTGCTTTAAAAGGATGCTAGACAGTTGCATGGATGGGGATGAAAGGTGGATGTAGGTAGTGCTAAGTAACAGGAACTACCACGTGTAGGGCTCCCAGCCTCTTGTAGCTTTCTTATTTTCTTATGTTCTTATGTTCTTAAAGCCAACTGGGATCTCACCACAGCTTCACGAAAACACTGTATAAATGCTATTACTTTATAGAAGATAAAATATCTCCCATCATGTAGTAAATATGCATTAAAAAACCCTCTTTGCATCTGTTTCCAGCTACCAAACCAGGTCTGTTCCCAACCAAGGAGCCCATCAATGTTTTTAAGATTGAAAAGATGGAAAAGACACCCAAGGAAGCCAAGACTCCCATTAATCAGAAGACTCCCAAGGAAGCCAAAACTCCTAAAGAAGCCAAAACTCCTAAAGAAGCCAAGACTCCCACTAATCAGAAGACTCCCAAGGCCAAGACTCCAGGCCAAGAGGGCGCCAAGACTCCCAAGACTCCTGGTGGTGCGGACGCCAAGACTCCCAAGGGCAACAAGACTCCTGGTGGTGCGGACGCCAAGACTCCCAAGGGCAACAAGACCCCTGGTGGTGCGGACGCCAAGACTCCCAAGGGCAACAAGACCCCCGGTGGTGAAGGCGGGGTGCCGGACAAGGCTAAGAAGACGCCCAACAAAGGGACTGCCGCAACCCCTACACAGAATGGGGTGAGTGTACGTGTCAACCAAGTGTCAACCATCACAGTATTATTGACAATCTCTTCCTTCTGGGTATTTATTCTTAGTACAAGGTATAGCGATGCCTGTCTGTTTGTGTATGGAGTACGGAGTCAATAGGGAGCTTTAAAAGGAGGCTGGATAAATTCATAGATGAGGATGATAGGTGGATGTAGGTAGTAGTGTTAAGTAACAGGAACTACCACGTGTAGGTCTCGCAGCCTCTTGTAGCTTCCTTGTTTTGTTATGTTCTTATGTTCATATTTGTAGTTTGTGCTGAACTCACTGTTAAAAAAGGCACATTTTATTCTCGGATGTTAATTGTTCATAAACGCGTCAAGGAATCAATTTTCTTCCAGCAGTTCTTTTCCATTCTTGTGTCGACCTTGGCAGTGTCTTCCATTCATTAATGATAACATGATAATTACCAATGACTCGTTCTCTTTCAGAAAACTCCAAAAGCAGAGAATGCAGCCAAGAGTGAAAGTAAGTACTATTGTTTTACTTGTTTTCATTTATTATTATTATTTTTTATTTTTATATATTATCCATGACTAGATTCATCAACACGTTTCATCATCTTACAGGAACTACCTCGTGTAGGTCTCACGGCCTCTTGTAGCTTCCTTATTTTCTTATGTTCTTATGTCTCACGGCCTCTTGTAGCTTCCGAATTTTCTTATGTTCTTATGTCTCACGGCCTCTTGTAGCTTCCGAATTTTCTTATGTTCTTATGTCTCACGGCCTCTTGTAGCTTCCGAATTTTCTTATGTTCTTATGTCTCACGGCCTCTTGTAGCTTCCTTATTTTCTTATGTTACGCATGATGCATCCCTAAGTGTAAAGCGACGGCCCGTAATATTATGTTAGATGAGGTAACAACTTAATTGCCTAGAACCACCCTTTACCCTTGTTACTGTGGTGACTCTTACTCTACATATCTCATCTCCCACTTGACAATATTATTTATGTTCTTAACCCCTTCACGCCCAGATCTTTCCTTTGCTATAAAAAATTCTATGTTTTCGAGCCATAAAATTAAGAAAAGTCACTGAATATACCAAATTAGTTAGTGGACAAGGATTCTAAACAGGTCATATCTATAAAACGTTGCTTATAGTCACTAAAAATCATCTAATGGCATCCAAATTACAACGGAAATTACGTTCTGGGTCTCAAGGGGTTAAGTTCTTATTTATATTACTTATGTTCTTATGTTTTTCAGGCAAGTCCCCGATGAGGACGGTGAAGGCGGGAGGGGTGATCTGCGAGGACGTGGTGGTGGGCAAAGGATCCGAGGCCAAGAACGGCAGGATGGTAGGTGCTCGGCCGGCATGCTAACCTCACCCTTCACTTGAATTGACTTGTATCCTTATCACAATCTTATTTTTTTTATTAGCAATTGATTGATTTCATGCCAAAAAAAAGGGGAAATGGGCCACTTTTAACCCCTTCATGCCCAGATCTTTCCTTTGCTAAAAAAAATTGTATATTGTCGAGCCATAAAATTAAGAAAAGTCACTTAATATAGCAAATTAGTTAGTGGACAAGGATACTAAACAGGTCATATCTATAAAGTATTGCTTATATTCACTGAAAATCGTCTAATGGTACCCAAATTACAATGGAAATTACGTTCTGGGCGTGAAGGGGGAAATGTGCCACTTTTTATCAGCGAGTGTTTTTGTTGTCACCTCCTTACAATTGTTCTTTGTGGTGTTTTAAACCCCTTGAGACCCAGAGCGTAATTTCCATTGTAATTTGGGTACCATTAATAATTTTTAGTGAATATAAGCTATGTTTTTATAGATATGACCTGTTTAGTATCCTTGTCGACTAACTAATTTGGTATATTCAGTTACTTTTCGTAATTTTATGGCTGACAACAGACAATTTTTTATAGCAAAGGAAAGATCTGGGCGTGAAGGGGTTAATTAATCAGCGAGTGTTGTTGTTGTGACCTTACAATTTTTCTGTAATGTTTTTGTTGTCACCTTACTTCGTTCCTTAATTTACTTACTTACTTAATTACTCGTTCTTTGGTTCAGGTGTCTGTGTACTATGAGGGGCGTCTGGTGTCCAACAAGAAGGTGTTTGACAAGTGTCTGGTCGGCAAGGGGTTCAAGTTCCGGCTGGGCGGCGGCGAGGTGATCAAGGGCTGGGACGTGGGCGTGAGTGGCATGAAGATCGGCGGCACCAGGAAGATTACTTGTCCCCCGCACATGGCGTAAGTGGCTAGGCAGGATGGAGGTGTTCTGTTTTCTTATACTATATCTGTCTTAGTAAACAATTATTCCCCCTCAAGTCAAGTCCCCCCCACATGGCGTAAGTGGCTAGGCAGGATGGAGATTTTCTGTTTTCTTATACCATATCTGTCTTAGTAAACAATTATTCCCCCTCAAGTCAAGTCCCCCCCACATGGCGTAAGCGGCTAGGCAGGATGGAGATTTTCTGTTTTCTTATACCATATCTGTCTTAGTAAACAATTATTCCCCCTCAAGTCCAAGTCTCCCTCACATGGCATAAGTTGCTATAGTCTATTTTTTTTTTAGCTTTAGCATGCTTAAAATGATGCCTATGTTAACCTGATAATATGGTTAACTATGATAAAATACAACTGAAATTTAGAAGAAGCGTAGTATTCCCTTCTGGCATCAAATATCAGGCAGTAAGCAGCAAGGGGGCAGCATTTTTCACCTAGTTAAAAAAGAAAAAAGAAGAGAGTATAGGCAGGATTCAGTTGTATTTTCATATACATGTCTTTTCTGATTTACTGATCGATTAATGCCAAAAAAGGGTGAAATGTGCCAGGCATCAGGGGTCATATGGCACTGATTTTCTAATAGATCTTTCTACCTGTCCATTTTCTTTTATATAGGAAAACTTATAGCTAAAGAGTCTTACTTGAGGAGTCTGAACATCTTTTTTGATTGAATTTATTTTTTTATTTTTTTATACTGACGCCTGTAATTAGAGGCTCATGCCCCCCCCCCCCCCCCCCCGTGTCCTCCAATGCCCTCACAATCGAAGGTAGAGTTAATGGGCAGGGCATGTGGGTGTTCTTAGTCCACTCGACGGTGCAGAAATATGTTAAGTGGATTTTTGGGTCTCACTCGGGATCGAACTCGGGTCTTTGAGAACGCCACCTGGTGACACTAACCACTCTGCTACCGCCTCCCCAATTTACAAACATGTAATTTTTTTAGATGTGTAAAGTTATGTGTTTTGTGCCCACAGTTACGGCAAGAAGGGAGCTCCTCCGGACATACCCGGGAACGCCGCGCTCATCTTCAACGTAGAGCTCAAGGGATTAAACTAAGATTATTATTATTAATC
Source organism: Chionoecetes opilio (assembly GCA_016584305.1). Lineage (NCBI taxonomy): Eukaryota > Metazoa > Arthropoda > Malacostraca > Decapoda > Majidae > Chionoecetes > Chionoecetes opilio. The sequence goes on from JACEEZ010023970.1 coordinate 57,040, forward strand.
TTCCTAAACTAAGATATTTTAACTATTATTTTTTTCTACTAGGAATCCATTAGCACCATATTTGTTGGCAAGTTTACACATTATTGTTTGAATACTGTAAATCACATAGGAAGTAGTACCTATTGGAGAAGTTCTGTGTAAATGAAGTATGGTTTGAATACAGTAAGTAAATCACAGTAAGTTGTACCATGTGGAGGGGTTCTGTGTAAATGAAGTATAGTTTGAACAGTAAGTTGTACCTTGTGCAGGAGTTCTGTGTAAATGAAGTATAGTTTGAACAGTAAGTTGTACCTTGTGCAGGGGTTTTGTGTAAATGAAGTATAGCTTGAACAGTAAGTTGTACCTTGTGCAGGGGTTTTGTGTAAATGAAGTATGGTTTGAATACAGTAAATCACATAGGAAGTTGTACCTTGTGCAGGGGTTCCGTGTAAATGAAGTATAGTTTGAATACAGTAAATCACATAGGAAGTTGTACCTTGTGCAGGGGTTCTGTGTAAATGAAGTGTTTTGTTTACGAGTATGACATCAATGTTTAATTTCCCAGGGTAGGAGTGAGTGTTATCCAGTGTGTGGGACAGTGCATTTTTTAACATCACAACTGGGACTGGGCGACTAAAATGTCTCCCAGTGATGGAATACTGTCGCCCAGTAAGAACAATTTTAAGCTACTGGGCGACAAGATATTTATTCATAAAATCCTTCCTGGATGCAATGGCTCATCGTGTCTGTTAGATCCAGAAGTGCATTCTTATTACTGCATAACAATTTTGATCTCCATTTATAGCTATTATTGCCTATATCTTGTGTCGCCCAGTAAGACTTGCTTAAAAAATGCTCTGGTGTGGGACCCCTAATGGATGTTATGGTTCAAAGGTTTATTGTTAAAAGTGTCACTGGGGCGTCTCCGTGAATACGGTGATACAGTATTAGTTTCTCTGGGCATGTAAGAAAGTTGTTTTTAAAGTGATGAAGAAATGTTTATGTTGTATTTATCCTATGTAAGTTATTTATGATTGATGATTGGAGGAGTTTTGGAATCAGGTTTATGAGAAATACACTACTTGTCTGGCAAAGAATACAATACTATAGCCTATTTTTTTTTTTTACAAGGTGAAAATTCCATTCTATCTTAAGGTCTCGTGCTTAAAATGATGCCTATGTTTACCTGATAATATGGTTAATTATGATAAAATACAACTGAAATTTAGAAGAACCGTAGTATTCCCTTCTCCTGGCATCAAATATCAGTCAGTAAGCAGCAAGGGGGCAGGATTTTTCACCTCGTTAAAACAAATAGATTATAGCTATCATGTAGGACTCTCTTAAACACCTTGCCATGGAGGGTCGTGAAGCTCACCAAATTTAACTTTACATTGACCCTAACAAACCTTTAGCTAACGACCACTTGTTTTCCTCAATACTCAAAATATTGTCCATAGCTTTTTGTCTTACCTATTCATTCAGGACCCTCCAATTGGGCAGCTCCACACCACCGGATTACGGGCAGTGGATGCCGATCCTCCCTTTTGTCCTCCCTTTCCCGACCTCCCTGTCTTGCGGACATTCTCCCGGAATTCCCCTTCTTCCTCCATTTGATTTAACCATCCTGCTGTAACATTCCGTTCTTAACCCCTTCCCTCACCGTTTTGCTATTTTTCTATAACCCCTCCCCTTTTTATGCTTTGCCATAGTGCCATATGACCTCTGATGTCTGTCACATTCACCTTTTTTTGGCATTAAATCAATCAATCCTCCCATTGACGAAACTGCACCCTCTCTTGACAAAGTCAGAAAGGCTGTAGCAAAGTTGAGGGGTGGAAAGGCAGCTGGTGTTTGTAATATCAGTGCAGAGCTCCTCAAAGCTGGGAGTGAGGCCTTGACTCATGGGTTGCATGCTGTCCTGACTGCAGTGTGGCAATCAGGTACCATTCCTCCTGACTGGAAAAGGGGGCTGGTCGTCTCGCTGACCTAACCATGCTGCTGTAACAATCCGTTCCTTTCCCCTTCCCTCACCGTTTCACTCTTTCTAATCCCTCCCTCTTCTATTCAATAAACAGGGAGAGTTTGGCCATGCTTGGTCTAAGCAGCGCCATATTTCCTCTATGCTCCATTGTGACGCTACAAATAATTATAAAGTATCATTAGCATCTTAAATGAACATCTTATGAAGGCCAAAAGTGAACAGACAGTGTGGCAGCGCAGGATGGGAGGCAGTGGAGGCAGGCACAGAGGCAAGACGGCGAAGAGTGGCCAGACTCTCCCTAGCTACGGCTCTGCACCGGGCACACTGCTACGCTCAGGGCCAAGCAAGTGTCGGCTCCTCAGGCTCTTGGTATGCAAGTCACAGCCCTCCAGTGAGCCTCCAGGGCCTACCATCCCACCCCTGGAGCTCACTGCCTACAAGCGCTATAGGCCAAGATGAAAAAAAGTGCAAGGTCTGTGCTAGGTCCTGGGTAAGACTTAGCACCTTTGTGTGTAGTAACAAAACAAAGATTTACTAATACATACATGATTATTGATATCTTTAAATGTTGCAAATTGCCTAAAATTACCAGACAAAAGATTATTTCCTTAAAATGTAAACATTCAAGAACTTTAGGTGTCGCACAACTCATACCAATTTGGTGCTTGGAACGTAGCTCCTTCACGCGGCCTTCTTATAAGACCTGCATGAGTTGAGTATCATGTCGCTGGTTTAATTACATAACCAATAACATCATCTCAGTATAAAATTAAGTCTAAATGAAATGAAGACTTCTATTATTGATCAAGCCTTTCTACATCTGTATCCAAAAGATGCTCACAAACCTAATGTCAGTATAAAATGAAGTCTAAATGAAATGAAGACAGTCTACTACTGATCAAGCCTTTCAGTATCTATAGCCAAAAGATGCATCTAAGTTTAAAATTATGAAAACCATACTAGTAGTTCACCTCTGACATGGTTGAACTTTCGTGAAACTTGTTGCACTACACCTCAAGATAATATATGACAACTTGACTTCCTTACTAGACTAGCGCTCAGCTAAACGTAAGAGATGCTCTGAAATAAATCAGCCGGCTTACCATTCATGGAAACATTCAATCAGTTCAACTTATTACATTAATTTTTGAACATCTATGCCTTCTGATTGCCTGTGCAGACCAACACTAAGTACAATGAGGTCCCACAACATCAGCCTATGGACACCAAACTCACCATCTGCAGAACACCACTCAGTCTGCAATGCCCTTCACACATCGGCCAGCAACCACTCAGTACCTTCCTCTCTTATTAGCCCAGCTGTCTCCTCCCCTCCAGGTGCGCTTATCCCCTCGCCCCCAGGACCCGGGGTTAGTCACGTGGGCCCCATAACCCATGCGGTCCCTGTTCCACCCATAGTCTCGGCCTCGGAAGCTCCCCTGGTCGGCCCACGGGTTGAAGTTGCCCCTCCCGCCTCGTCCCTGCTGCCACCCTGAGGTCCTGTCGTCCCTCCAGGTATTGGCCCAGGGGGAGGGTTTCCAGGAGCCTCGGTCGCTGCCCCGCCAGGCACCACTGCCGCCGCCGCCGCCGCGCCCTCGCCCGCCGCGTCCCAAGTCTCGGCTTCGGTCGATCACGTTGCTGGGCAAATTTTGTGCCGCCTGGAACTGAAATTCACAGCGATTATTCATTTATGAAGTAGTGTCACTGCTCAACCCCAGGCCACGTGAACTAAGACACAATGAGAGACTACGGACTCGTAAACAAAGAGAAGGTCGATACACAGGAGGACAAACAAAAAAATTAGGAAAAGGGAGATGCCTGAACAACATAAAGAAGTATGTACAGTTGAGGGCTGTGATGGTTAGCCACGTGAACTAAGACACATAAAGACTATGAGACTATAAAAAGAAGCATGTGAAAAAGTTGGAGAGGATACAGAGAATGGCAACAAAGATGGTACCAGAGCTAGAAAAACTCTCTTATGAGGAAATGTTGAAGGAAATAATATTACCAACACTCGAGCAGAGAAGAGAAAGAGGAGACTTAATAACAATTTTTAAGCTGATAACTAAGATGGAAGAAACAGACAATGAGAGACTACTGACTCGGAAACAAAGAGAAGTTCGATACACAAGAGGACATGCAAACAAATTAGGAAAAGGGAGATGCCTGAACAACATAAAGAAGTACAGCTTCCCTCATAGAAATGAAGTTTGGAATGGACTAAACGAGGAGGTGATAGCGGCAAAGAACGTGCACCAGTTGAAAGAAAGACTGGATAAATGTAGATACGCAGACGGGACCTGACGAGTGTAGCTCAGGCCCTGTAAAACACAACTATAGTCTATTTTTTTTAACGAGGCAAAAAATCCTGCCCCCTTGTTGCTTCCTGACTGATATTTGATGCCAGGAGAAGGGAATATTACACTTCTTCTTAATTTCTGTTGTATTTTATCATATTTAACCATAGTATCAGGTAAACATAGGCATCATTTTAAGCATGAGACTTAAGACAGCATGGAATTTTTGCCTTGTTAAAAAAAATAGACTATAGGTAAATACATAGTACATTGTAGGACTGGGACAAACCTTGAGAAGACCTGGTGTTCCTGGCAGCGAGTTTTCATCAACTTTGTGGCGCCAGCAAATAATGGCTGCCACACCCTCGCTATGAGGGGCAACAGTATTATGACATCAGGCTAATGCTGTCAAGCTGTAACCGAAACACAAAGACTTTACCTGCCATGAAGTGTCTCGCTTGAGGAGTTCTCGCAGGGCTACAGAAATATAAGAGGACGTGGGAAGAGTCATCTCCACAATAGCAGCCTTATTGGGACCCTCTGCAGAAAAGAAGAAAAAAAAAAAATTAAAGTGAGATGAATGATACTTCTGTTAAAAAAATTTGGTGATGTGCTGACCTTTAACCCCTTCACGCCCAGATCTTTTTTCCTTTGCTATAAAAAAATTGTCTGTTGTTGAGCCATAAAATAACGAAAAGTAACTGAATATACCAAATTAGCTAGTGGACAAGGATACTATACAGGTCATATCTCTAAAATATTGCTTATATTCACTAAAAATCTTCTAATGGTACCCAAATTACAATGGAAATTATGTTCTGGGCGTGAAGGGGTTGGTTAAATCCACACACAAAAAGTAATGTAATCACAGCAAGATATGAACAATTACTTCTACTGATGACACCACAATAGGAAATGAACTTGATACGGTTTGCGAGAGGTAGATAATAAAGGTATAGTCGGAAGCGTATCATCGGCCGTCTAACCTCATAAAAATTATGGGAAAAAACCTACGTCAAACAGAAAGAAGAAAAAACACTGAAATGGACAACACGACAACAACAATAACTATAATCCCTGGCAAGTGCTCCACCGTAAGTACCTTTCAGGATGTTGTCGTCCACCTTGACCGACCACAGTTTGTCCATGTCTGACTGCAGGAGTGGCTTGGTGGCGTCCTTGTAGTGACACACCTGGCCCGTCACCCCCGTCGGCAGCACCACCATCCGTCGGTACACCCCGCGCCCCGCATAGGCCCTGCGGACGTGCAGAGGCGTAGTCATGTAGGAGTACAGGTCTATAGTCGAAGCATGTTAAGTTAGCGAAAATGGGGCCCCCTCACCATCTCACTCAAAAAGGTGACTCACTTAATCTCGTGCTTGAGGGCGTTGAAGGAGAGTCCGTCGGCCTCCAGCATCTCTGCGTACCACTCCTTGATCTCGTTGTTGGGGTACTCCACGTTGTAGCCCGGCAGCGGCAGCACCACCTGCAGGAATAAAGCCTCGGTGAACCTCACCCCACACACTGCCTACGCTTCCTCCTTGTAGTATATGCACTCGTAAGAACGTAAGAAAAAAAGGAAGCTACAAGAGGCCGAGACCTACACGCGGTATTTCCTGATACTTAACACCATCTACATCCACCTTTCATCTCCATCCATAAAGCTGTCTAGCCTCCTTTTGAAACTCCCTATTGACTCCCTGATAGCCCTTGATCTGCTTCATATTTACTTCTCTACACATGTTGCACGTATCTGCCATAGTTTTTTAGTTCTAGAAAAGAAACGTGATTTAAAAAAAAAATCAAGGCAAAAGAAGTTAAGCCCTTGCAAAATTTGCAATATTTTTTGAAAAATAGATTTGATTGAAAATTTGTTCCTAGCAGTTTTCAGGCATGCTGAACACGAATCTGGAGTCAGTTTTCAGTTACAATGAATAGAAGTCCCTATTTCAGCCAATTCACAATGACATGATACTTCCAGATATTCCTTAAAAATCACAAATTTGACAAAACTTGCTACAAGACAAAAATATGATAGGCATTGCTAGATCTACTTCATAATTACTTCTCTATACATGTTGCACCTATCTGCCATAGTTTTTTAGTTATTGAAAAAAACGTGATTTTTTTTTTTTACATCACAAAGGACTGGCCAAAGAAAGAAAAAAGAAGTAACATAAACCCCGCTTAGTTGCCAGTCCCTGTAAAGAAGACAGTAAGAGAACATATAAAGAGGGGGGGGGGGCAATTTAGTTCGGGAGGTGTCTTGTTACTCCTCCCTTGAAAAGATTTAAGTGGTAGAAAGGAGGAAAAATAGAAACAGAAAGAGAGTTCCAGGCAGAGGTTACTTACATCAGTAATGTCTGTTGTCTCCGCCTCCTCCTCTGTCAGGAAGTGGAAGCCAGACATGTTCTGCCCGTTGGACTCCACCTCGGTCTTGGCCTCACTCTCATCGCCACTCTGCTTCTCCACCTCCTCACCTTCTGTCTCGGCAGTCTCTTCCTCCATTTCTGAAAAAGCAAAATAGAAATCATTGTAAATTACTACATCCACTTCCATCATATGTGATTCAACATCCGTCTAGAAACAGAGGGAGATTTCTGGCTAATAAGTTTGGTATTATTCCAGTTTGACACCGAATTCACTTTGGTGGACAAAAAAAAAATTCTTCTGATGAGTTTTGAATTAATCTGCTAATCGTTTCTGTAGCAAATATACTTTTAAATTTTTTGATGGTTAGGTAAAACACATCAAAACTCACCAGAAAAAAAAATAGCTTTGTCCACTAAAGTGAATTCGGTGTCAAACTGGAAATTTACTATAAGTTTGGCCCGAAATAAAAATAAATAATTTCCTAATTCTCAAAGCTAAATGCAGGTCAGTATTCCGGGCGACCCACAAACAAATCTGCCGCCAGCCACTCGCCTTCAATATCTGAGCCCTTGCGCCGCACTATGTCGCCGGGCAGCACCTTGAGGCCGTACTTCTTCATCCTGCGCGAGGCGATGGTGTTCCAGATCCAGGATTGGTAGGCGTGGAGGTAGAGGGAGCGCGTGGTGCGGGGGATCTGCAGGGGGGCGAGGAGGTGTCATGAGGGGGATGCGGGAGGCTTCAACCACCCAGGCCATTAAGACTTTTAACCCCTTGAGGCCCACAACGTAATTTCCATTGTAATTTGGCTACCATTAGGCAATTTTAGTGAATGTAAGCAATATTTTAATAGATATGACCTGTTTAGTATCCTTGTCCACTAGTTAATTTGGTATATTCAGTTATTTTTTGTTATTTTATGGCTAACAACAGACAATTTTATATAGCAAAGGAAAGATCTGGGCGTGAAGGGGTTAACACATGTGGCGATGGACCAAAGACTATAATAGGCTACAAATACATAGACCAGAATGTAAGCAGTGGCAGCAGAGGCAACTTCATCTATTATTCAGATATTATTAGAGAGAATGAAGGAGACGGAGATGATGAGAAGGATATAAGAGTCCAAATAGGGTGGTCTATGGAGAGGTGGCAAGAAAATGTGGATTGAAGAACCTGAGTACAGTGCTGAGAGTAAGGCGATTAAGGTGGTTTGGGCACGTGAAGAGGAGAGAACGTGGTGAGGCATTGGGGAGAGCTGTTAGAGTGGAAGTGCCAGGTTGCCATCCATCGGGCAGGCCAAAGACATGGAGGCAGTATATTGAAGAGGATCTGGCCGCATTGGGCATTGAAGAAGTAGAGGCAATGGATTGAGATAGTTGGAAGCGTATCATCGGCCGTCTAACTTCACAAAATACTATGGGAAAAACTGACGTTAAACAGAAAGAAGAAAAAATAGATGCTGTAAGTGAGAGGAGGATCGTTTCATTACCTGGTTGAGTGCCTCCACCAGGTCGTGAGAGAGAGAGAGAGAAGGAGGGGTGGGGGCTTTGTCTTATTACCCGGTTGAGAGAGAGATAAAGAGAGGTGTGTGTGTGTGTGTTTTATTACCCAGTTGAGAGATAAAGAGGTGTGTGTGTGTGTGTGTGTGTTTCATTACCCGGTTGAGAGAGAGATAAAGAGGTGTGTGTGTGTTTCATTACCCTGTTGAGAGAGATAAAGAAGTGTGTGTGTGTGTTTCATTACCCTGTTGAGAGAGATAAAGAAGTGTGTGTGTGTGTTTCATTACCCGGTTGAGAGAGAGATAAAGAGGTGTGTGTGTGTGTGTGTTTCATTACCCGGTTGAGAGAGAGATAAAGAGGTGTGTGTGTGTGTTTCATTACCCGGTTGAGAGAGAGATAAAGAGGTGTGTGTGTGTGTGTGTTTCATTACCCTGTTGAGAGAGATAAAGAAGTGTGTGTGTGTGTTTCATTACCCTGTTGAGAGAGAGATAAAGAGGTGTGTGTGTTTCATTACCCGGTTGAGAGAGAGATAAAGAGGTGTGTGTGTGTGTTTCATTACCCTGTTGAGAGAGATAAAGAAGTGTGTGTGTGTGTTTCATTACCCTGTTGAGAGAGATAAAGAAGTGGTGTGTGTGTTTCATTACCCTGTTGAGAGAGATAAAGAAGTGTGTGTGTGTGTTTCATTACCCTGTTGAGAGAGATAAAGAGGTGTGTGTGTGTGTGTGTTTCATTACCCTGTTGAGAGAGATAAAGAAGTGTGTGTGTGTGTTTCATTACCCGGTTGAGAGAGAGATAAAGAGGTGTGTGTGTGTGTGTGTTTCATTACCCGGTTGAGAGAGAGATAAAGAGGTGTGTGTGTGTGTTTCATTACCCGGTTGAGAGAGAGATAAAGAGGTGTGTGTGTGTGTGTGTTTCATTACCCGGTTGAGAGAGAGATAAAGAGGTGTGTGTGTGTGTGTGTTTCATTACCCGGTTGAGAGAGAGATAAAGAGGTGTGTGTGTGTGTGTGCGTTTCATTACCCGGTTGAGCGCCTCCACCAGGTCGTTGCCGGTCTGCTGCACGAGGCCGGTGAGCAGCTGGGACTCCACCGTGGCCTCCCAGCCCTTGCACAGCATCTTGAGGGCCGCCTCCGCATCGCCGCTCTCCTTCCAGGTGGTGTGGCAGCGGTGAAGGTCCGGCACGTCCGAGTCCCGGGGAGCCAGGATCTTGTTCACGGCCTGCGGGAGGGACCAGGGACGAGGGACAAAGAGGGAGGATGGGGTTAGTTAGTGTGTGGTGATGGAAGGAAGGGATGACTTACTAACATCTCGCAATACAATATCTAATGGTATGAAGTTGTTTTTGGATAATTTGCCCATTAAATACAACAAAAATTTCAATGTTGTTTTGCAATTTGCCCATTAAATCTAAAAAAAATTATAAACAATGTCTCTAATGTAGGGATAATAATCTGATGGTAATGGTAATGTATCTAACTAGGGATGACTTACTATCATCTCGCAAAACAATATCTAATGGCATGATAAGTTGTTTTTGCTATTTGACCATTAAATACAGCAATTTTTTTAATGTTTTTGCAATTTGCCCATAAAATACAAAAATGACAATGTCCTGATTCTGTACCAGGCCTACCTCTCAATTTTGCTTCTTTCTTTACATAATACAAATGTTTCATAACGCTAAAAAAATCCTACCGTGCTAAAATTTGTATGGCAGGGAAAAAAGGTATTTCACAACCTATTATGACCTCAGTGCATGGAAAAAATGTCTTGTTTTAGCAATTTGCCAATAAAATACAACAAAAATAGAAATGTTCTGATTCTGCACTAGGCCTAGCTCTCAATTTTGCTTCTTTCTTTACATTATATGAAAATCCTACCGTGCTAAAATTTGTATGGAAGGGAAAAAAGGTATTCCACAACCTAACTATCATAAATTATGTGCATGGAAAAAAATGTTCAGCACAGAAATCCTTGGCAAGACACTTATAGTGATGCCCCAACAAGCTGCCGGAGTGACAGCACGTGAAGGTGCCAAGGCAGGCCCACCGGCCCACACAGTGTAGGGATTACATACAGTGAGAATGAAATAGTGGTGAAGGTCAAACCATTACAATACTCAGGGAAAAAATGGCCTGGGTATTCAGTCTAAGAAGCAGGAAATCTATTCTTAAAACTACTGATTGCAACTAAGGTGTAATTGCGTTAAAAGTGAATAATTTAAATACAGGTCTGGTTCAATTTACAGACTTTATATAAGAATGTCTATCAACATGGCCATACTCTTCAAGAAAAACAAGATCATAGATGCGGGATGACATGATAGGCCCGAGAAGAAAAGATCACTGCACATTTTCATATTTCTAATGCTTGATGAGGCGACAGGCTTGCCTAGTTACGTGTGAAGCACAACAACGTGAGTCCCTTCATCACAGATCCCATCAAGAGGAAGGCCCAGCCAAGCCAGAGCGGCCTGTAATACTTCATTTAAGTCTTGAATTCACACTTCACCAATAAGTAGATAAGAAAATAAGGAAGCTACAAAAGGCTGGGAGACCTACACGTGGCAGTTCCATTTACTTAACACTACCTACATCCACCTTTCATCCCCATCCATGAATTTATCTAGCCTCCTTTTAAAGCTCCCTATTGACTCCGCACTGACCACCTCATTAGTCAAGCCAGAGCTGCCTGTAATACTTCATTTAATTACCGTAAGCCTTGAAATCACACCTCACCCACCCATGCCTTTCACTCACTACTAGGTCTCTTGCTTCATCGCACTTCACTACACTGAGGTACACACGTCCACTTTGATCACTTCAGAGTATATCCTTCACACTCTACAAGTCCTGTGCCTATCCTGCCCTGTGTTCAGCCCCCGGCCAGCCCCTCCCAGGCCGGCGCTGATCTGGCATTGATAGGTTAGCATATCTTTCTTTAATCCAAATCATATCCTCATGTCTCATTCCCTCATGTCTGTATATTATGGAACTGTTGTTGTTTTTCCTGTATGCCTTTGGGCGGGAATAAAATTATTATTATTATTATATCTATAAGATCTCAAAAACTTGGAAGAATAAACCAAATAATCAGATGTTCTATTAAGTGAAGAGCAAATGGCATGCATGATAAATAAATGAACACAATGTGGTGGTGGTAAGACTTGAATGGGCTCTCCAATATTTAAAGCTGAACATTGTAAATCAAGGCAGACCTGTATTATCAACTGTTCTAAATGATTTGAAATTCAAGAAATATAAAAATTCAACTCTATAAAGTCATAAAGAAATTTATAAATATATTGAAATGACTCATTGTATCATTCCCTCTGTGGCTAAGCTTAGTTTTCCTCCCCAGGCACCGACCACCCCCTTGAATTTCATGCACACAATGACCTCACTGATACTCTCCAAGCTATTGACATTATTTCTACCCTCAATAACATTAGTCGCCACTGCACTCAGGCGTCACCAGGCGTCATATATTACAAATTTTAGCATCACTACAGACTTGCATGTGCCACTAAAGACATGTACATAATATAAAATACTGTGCATGCCTCTTCAGTTGCACATACAAGTCTGTAGTGATGCTAAAATTCGTAATATATGGCACCTGGCGACATTAGTGCAGTGGCGACTATAGTGTTATTGACGGTACACACAATTATCTCACTGATACTTTCCAAACTATTGACATTAGCAGTAGAGATGCCCCATAAAGCTCCAAGGGAAAGGCCAGACATTTGTGAAGGTTCCTGCTGACAAAGACAATCACTTGAACTATGTCAAGTTTTCATCCTTCTCAAATTTGCTAATCTTTACAAATATCTTACATTATTGGTAAAATTCTAGTCCTTTCCCGCCCTTATTAGTGTTTTTTTACCTCAAGGTGCCTTCCTACCTACCCACCCAGGGCCACAGGGGTGAGGGCAAACCTGATACACAGTGAACACAGATCATGTGAGAAGCAATAAGGTGACCCTGTAAAATAGTGACTTACACACATGCCATGGAGCAGTAAGTATGATGGGAGTGTGAATGCTGGCTGGGTTATACGAGTGTGAGTGGTGAGTGTTGGTGTCCATGTGGAGGGAAATTAGTGTGGTAGTGTGAAGGGGAGACTACATAAAGTCATTGGAGTGTATATAAACAAAGTACAGATGAGACTTTCACTTCTCCAGCTTGATGAAGGAAATAAAGGAAATCAACACACGTAAATAGCATTCACACATCCTCCCTCCTCCTCCTCGTCTCCTCGCAATGTCTTAATGTCTTAATATAATACTCAGCACTATGTCTATGCGTATAAGTAGCATACTCCTCTCCATTACCTTCAACTTACACGCCACCTCCATGCCCGTAGCACTGCCTAGCCTCCCCTGAAGCAGTGCCACCCTATCACCGCCACTCCCCACACATTCTCACCTGTTGCCAGTTGCCTTTGAGTAATTCACAACCAACACCACGCAAAAAGACGCTGTTGTAGCCAAAAGGTTGTGTGCCATAGAAATTGATAAAACCTTTAGTCTTCAAAGACTCAACAGCTTCTAACACCTCATCATCTGTCCCATCAACCTCCCTGTCAAAAAGAACACCAGAGCCAAGTTAGACATCGCCTCTTCCCATGCCTCCCCACGTACTCTCTGCACATGGGCGCTTACTGCTAGTGTTGACTGTTATGTCACATGCAGGCAATCATTCATGACAGGTAGACCCAAAGCTGCCAACACATAGAACTTGTGGGTAACACTTTAAGACAAACTGGGAACATTGCCTACTACTCAGGTATTTCATTAACAGTGGTGGTGGTGGTGGTGGTGGTGGTGTGGGAATGGTGGTGGTGTTGTGTAGTGTCTGGTGGATTAACATGTTGATCTGTAGAGTGAAATAATAAAGTAAAATGATAAATAATAATGAAAATAAAGAACAGACAGCTAGTGTGTAGTGTGAGAGGCTGCAGGTCAGTCCAACATGAGAAGAGTGCCGGCCCTAGCGTGGTGAAGCACACGTCACACGGTCACCTTAAGACAATCCGGTAGTGGTTGCCAAATTGCAGGTTGATTCTCTGAGGTTTGTCGGTGAAGTGGAAGTTGCCAATATGCACGGATCTCAGGTTCTTGGTGGCCATCCACAGCCGCTGGGGAGACACCTGAGGAGCAAAGGGAATAAGGGATAAAAACTACAGAAAAAAACATCAAGGAAACTATGGGCTAAATGCAAGAACGCTCGTCAAATCACGGCAGGTGGAGATTCCCGACCGTCGTATCTCCACCGGTGGGATAGTCAAGAAATGCCCGACCAGTGGAGATTTGGGCAGTCGTACCAACACAAGCGAGTCCAAGGCGGCATCAGTATTTTGACTGTTTTACACCTATCTAATTCCTTTTACTAGCCTAATTTATCATTTCTGCCATTAAAATAATAGCTTTGTTAGTGTTCGCCACTTATCTGGGGCGTTGATGTAGAAAAAATGGGCCCGAGTGATGCTTGCGAGTACATTTGAACGTCCCGCCAGTCGCCAGAAAGCAATATGGCAGACCACCTCCACCACCGCCGCTCTCCCTCGTCACCACTTATCACAACAATATGAGGCCTCCTGCACCTAATTTTACCTTAATTATGACACGTGTGCATTCACATCACAGTGTATGCATGTCACTCCGGTTATGTTGAAAACTCCCCTGTAATGGTTTGGGAAGAAATATGATGGAATAAGGACAGAGGACAAGGCATGGACAACGCAACCAGTGGAACGCAACGGCTGGAGTGTTTTCAAATGATTCTTGCTTGATGCTGCGCGGTGCAACGGGTCGAGAAAATTTCTTGCATATGGGCCAATATAAGTGAATGTACTGAAATAATTAGCGTATGTACTAAAGGGGGTCCATCCGTACACATATTTGTATCCATATTGTGGCTCTTTCGATGACACTTCTTAGAGTAGTCTTTGGTGAATCATATGATAAAATGAAATCTGACATTAGTAAGTGGGATTTGGAGTGTATGTTTAGGAAAGAGATAAGGAAGAAAATGTCATAGCTGTGCCAGTTCTCAGATATCTAGGACAAAAACCTGAGGACCAAAAGAAATTAGGGATGAAAACTACAGAGAAATACATCAGTGCCGGATGCAAGTACTGAAACAATGACTGAAAACAAAAGATACGTAAAGCCAGGCCTGTACTCACCTCCTTGACGGACACCAGCTGGCTAGTCTTGGCGCGCTTGTCCTTAGTCCCGGCATAGGCAAAGCAGGTCGGCTTCACCCTGGAAGGAGAACATAAGACATACAGTCAACAACGAAACAGTCTAAAATCACTTACACTCTTAATATATACACCCTTTGTTCAATTCCTAAGAACATAAGAAAATAAGGAAGCTACAAGAGGCCACGAGACCTACACGTGGTAGTTCCTGTCTTTGTGTATCAGTCACTCGCCGCGTGCATGGATGTCTTAGCGATACTGAGACATCCATAGGAGGACATACTGAGGAGGTAATGCCATGAAGCAGGTTCTCTCATGCCACACTACCTGAACCACCTCATTAACCCCTTGACACCCAGATCTTTCCTTTGCTATATAAAATTGTATGTTGTTGAGCTATAAAATTACGAAAAGTAACTTAATAAACCAAATTACCTAGCGGACAGGGATAGTAAACAGATCGTATCTATAAAATATTGCTTATAGTCACTAAAAATCGTCTAATGGTACTCAAATTACAATGAAAATTACGTTCTGGGTCTCATGGGGTTAGCAGAGCCTGCACCAAATACTGACAAGAAAGTATGAAAAATGCCTTCCTTATAATGGTACAAGCTATTGCTAATTGGATTTGACATACTTTAAATCATTATTATAATTTTTCAATATAATAATTGCCCACCTGGCCTTCCATGCTATCTGGTTGATGGCCTCCACAGTCTCAACATTCTCCTTGAAGAGCACAAAGGTGGTGTACATCTGCAGCTTGGGCCACGGTGTTCGCTCCTTCTGAATCCCACCTGATGAAAAGAAATAAGAACATAAAAACATAAGAAAATAAGGAAGCTACAAGAGGCCGCAAGACCTACACGTGGTAGTTCCTGTAAAAATGCAACTATATAATCAACAGGAAACGTCAAAACGTAGTTCTTCATATAGGGAACTGAAGCACTGAAGCAACTTGAAAGGTATAGAACAATAAGAATCCTACACCTTTAATAATACTGAATTCTCTCCCCTGCTGTAAACTGATAGGGAAGGGAACAAAGCTAACCATCAATTGCGATACCTTCCCATATAGCAAAGCAAACAGTAAAAAGCATTAAAAAAGCAGTCAGCTGAACGGAGAATAAAAGCATTGCATCAGGAATCACACACTGCCCAGGTAATCCAACACACACACACACACAACAAACACTCACACTGCCCAGGTAATCCAACACACACACACACACAACAAACACTCACACTGCCCAGGTAATCCAACACACACACACACACACTGCCCAGGTAATCCAACACACACACACACACACTGCCCAGGTAATCCACACACACACACACACTGCCCAGGTAATCCACACACACACACACACTGCCCAGGTAATCAACACACACACCACTGCAGTAATCCAACACACACACACTGCCCAGGTAATCCACCACACACACACACACTGCCCAGGTAATCAACAACACACACACACACTGCCCAGGTAATCCACACACACACACAACTGCCCAGGTAATCAACAAACACACACGCCCAGGAATCCACACACACACACACTGCCCAGGTAATCCAACACACACACACTGCCCAGGTAATCCAACACACACACACACACACTGCCCAGGTAATCCAACACACACACACACACACTGCCCAGGTAATCCAACACACACACACACACACTGCCCAGGTAATCCAACACACACACACACACACTGCCCAGGTAATCCAACACACACACACACACTGCCCAGGTAATCCAACACACACACACATGCCCAGGTAATCCAACACAACACACACTGCCAGGTAATCACACACCACACACCTGCCCAGGTAATCCAACACACACACACTGCCCAGGTAATCCAACACACACACACACACTGCCCAGGTAATCCAACACAACACACACACACTGCCCAGGTAATCCAACACACACACACACACTGCCCAGGTAATCCAACACACACACACTGCCCAGGTATCCAACACACACACCAACTGCCCAGGTAATCCAACACACACACACACACACTGCCCAGGTAATCCAACACACACACACACACACTGCCCAGGTAATCCAACACACACACACACACATGCCCAGGTAATCCAACACACACACCACACTGCCCAGGTAACCCAACACACACACACACTACACACCACACACTGCCCAGGTAATCCAACACACCACACACACACTGCCCAGGTAATCCAACACACACACACACTGCCCAGTAATCCAACACACACACACTGCCCAGGTAATCCAACACACACACCAACCACACACACACAACTGCCCAGGTAATCCACAACACACACACACGCCCAGAATCCACACACACCACACATGCCCAGGTAATCCAACACACACACACACTGCCCAGGTAATCCAACACACACACACACCTGCCCAGGTAATCCAACCACACACACACACTGCCCAGGTAATCCAACACACACACCACAAAACTGCCCAGACCCACACACACACACTGCCCAGGTAATCCAACACACACACACACACACACACTGCCCAGGTAATACCAACCACACACACACACACTGCCCAGGTAATCCAACCCACACACCTGCCATAATCACACACACACTGCCCAGGTAATCCAACACACACACACACACTGCCCAGGTAATCCAACACACACACACACCACACACTGCCCAGGTAATCCAACACACACACACACACACACTGCCCAGGTAATCCAACACACACACATGCCAGAATCCAACACACACAACACTGCCCAGGTAATCCAACAACACACACACACATGCCCAGGTAATCCAACACACACCACTGCCAGTAATCCAACACACACAACACACTGCCCAGGTAATCCAACACACACACACACTGCCCAGGTAATCCAACACACACACACACTGCCCAGGTAATCCAACACACACACACACTGCCCAGGTAATCCAACAAACACACACACACACACACTGCCCAGGTAATCCAACACACACACAACGCCAGTATCCAACACACACACACTGCCCAGGTAATCCAACACACACACACATGCCCAGGTAATCCAACACACACACACACTGCCCAGGTAATCCAAACACAACACCAACACACACACACACGCCAGTAATCAACAACACACACACACACACACATGCCCAGGTAATCCAACAAAACCACACACACACCACTGCCCAGGTAATCCAACACACACACACTGCCCAGGTAATCCAACACACACACACACCCCGTAACCCAACAACACAACACACACACACACATGCCCAGGTAATCCAACACACACACACGCCAGGTAATCCAACACACACACATGCCAGTAATCCAAACACACACACACCAACACACACACACACACACTGCCCAGGTAATCCAACACACACACACTGCCAGGTAATCACAACACACACACACACTGCCCAGGTAATCCAACACACCCCACACTGCCAGTAATCCAACACACACACACTGCCCAGGTAATCCAACACACACACACACTGCCCAGGTAATCCAACACACACACACACTGCCCAGGTAATCCAACACACACACACTGCCCAGGTAATCCAACACACACACACTGCCCAGGTAATCCAACACACACACACACACATGCCCAGGTAATCCAACACACACACACACACTGCCCAGGTAATCCAACACACACACACACTGCCCAGAACACACACACACACACCACACTGCCCAGGTAATCCAACACACACACACTGCCCAGGTAATCCAACACACACACACACACACTGCCCAGGTAATCCAACACACACACACACACACTGCCCAGGTAATCCAACACACACACACTGCCCAGGTAATCCAACACACACACACAACAAACACACACACACACCACTGCCCAGGTAATCCAACACACACACACAACAAACACACACACACACACACTGCCCAGGTAATCCAACACACACACACTGCCCAGGTAATCCAACACACACACACTGCCCAGGTAATCCAACACACACACACACACAGTTGTAGCTCCTCCTCCTCTTCTTCTTCTTTCTCCTCCTCCTCCTCTTCCTTTATTTGTATGAGTCAATAAACCTTTAGCCAAAACACACACACACACACTCACACTGCCCAGATAATCCAACACACACACACACAGTTGTAGCTCCTACTTTTCCTCAATTTGTATGAGAGTCAATAAACCTTTAGCCACACACAGTTGTAGCTCCTCCTCCTCCTCTTCCTCAATTTGTATCAGAGTCGATAAACCTTAAGCCAAAACACACACACACACACACACCTTTCCTCCTGCGCACCACAATGTACTTCGCGCCGTCGAGCGTCTCCCCGTAGGTCGTGTCCACCCCGCGGTACTTGTGTTTGATGGCCTGGTGCACGCTGGCGATGTCTTCCGCTTCGGCCAGATCCACGTTGATCCACACCTCCGTCAGTGATGGGAGGTCTGAGGGGGGGAGTGCAGGGAGGGGGGGGGGGTAAGCAACACTGATTCCTCCTCCTACTATCTACTTCATACTGATAAAACCACAAACCATACACAGTAATAATATAAGATATATTTTCACCTCAGTCAGTGATGGAAGGTCTGAGGGGGATAATGGGGTAAGCAATATTGATTCCTCCTCCTACAACCTATACTGACCTAACCATACTTAGGTTAGGTTAGGTTACACTCCTCCACATAGAATCTTGTCCCCTAAACAATTATCACCCACCAGTAAGATAACATAGATAACATTACGGGCGAGGTCTAACCATCAGGACCCTCCAGAATGTGCAGGGCCAACCACCTGAGCCCTCAAGTAAAGAAACATAATAGCCTACTTGCACTATAGGCTTCTATGTAAAAAAATAGATATAATTTCCTATGTGTTCACAGAAGGAATGTCATGACTTCCGTAACCCAAACATACTTTACTTACGTTCAATTTCTGGACCTTTCTTCTTCTTGGGCGCCTCCGGTTCTTGTTCCTTCTCTTTCTTCTCTTCCTCCACCTTCTCCTCCTCCTCCACCTTCTCCTCCTCCTCCACCTTCTCCTCCTCCTCCACCTTCTCCTCCTCCTTCACCTCCTCCTCCTCCTCTTCCTTCTTTTCCTCCTCATCTTCCTTGGTATCATTCTCCTCCTCTACCTTCTCCCCATCTTCCTTAGTGGCATCCTCTTTCTCATTCTCCTTCACTTCCTCTTGCTCCTCCTCCATTTCCTCTTTTTCCTCCTCTACTTGCTTGACTTCCTCCTCGGCATCTCCCTCCTTCTCCTTCTCCTCCTCCTTAACCTTCTCTGCCTCCTCCTTAGCTTTCTCCTCCTCCTCCTTAGCCTTCTCCTCTTCCTCTTTCTTCAGCTTTCCTAACAGCCTGTCCAGTTCACGTAGCTTTGTGTCGTCCAGCATCTCAGGCACACTCTCGGGCATGTCTGGGAGAAACACGAGGAATTAAGAACATAAGAACATAAGAAAATAAGGAAGCTACAAGAGGCCGCGAGACCTACACGTGGTAGTTCCTGTTACTTAACACTACTACCTACATCCACCTTTCATCCCCATCCATGAAATTATCTAGCCTCCTTTTAAAACTCCATATTGAGGAAATAAAGAAATAGGGAGTGACAGACTGTACTTATTCTCAGTCTCATACTAAGCACAGTAAGATTGATATAGAAATGAGATGAATTTCAACTTGAGATTGCTGAGATCTGAGACTTGCTGAGCTCCCTATTGACTCCACACTAACTACAATTCAGATATATGTAAGTATAATGCAGTCACACCTGGTATCTCCTCCGGGTCGTCGGGTATGGTCTGGTTTATCACGCTGATGATCTTGCCCTGACTGTCCACCTCGTTCACCTGGAAGTCCGAGTACCTGTGGGAAGAAGATACGTTCTGCTCTGACTGCAAGCTGGCGGGTGGACGTAAAGGAGACGAAATACTAGATTAATGGAAGAGCTGATAGAACAATGGATTCAGTAATGGCAAGATAGTACATAAAGGAGACGAAATAACGGATTAACCCCTTGAGGCCCAGAACGTAATTTCCATTGTATTTTGGTTGCCATTAGACCATTTTTAGTGACTATAAACAATATTTTATAGATATGACCTGTTTAGTATCCTTGTCCACTAGTTAATTTGGTATATTCAGTCACTTTTCGTAATTTTATGGCTAACAACAGACGATTTTATATAGCAAAGGAAAGATCTGAGCGTGAAGGGATTAATGGAAGAGCTAATAGAAAAAAATGGATTCAGTAATGGCAAGATAGTACATAAAGGAGACGAAATAACAGATTAATGGAAGAGCTAATAGAAAAAATGGATTCAGTAATGGAAAGGTACATAAAAGAGACGAAATAACGGATTAATGGAAGAGCTAATAAAAAAAATGGGTTCAGTAATGGTATAATAGAAAGAAAATACATAAAGGAGACGAAATAACAGATTAATGGAAGAGCTAATAGAAAAATGGATTCAGTAATGGCAAGATGCATAAAGAAGACGAAATAACGGATTAATGGAAGAGCTAATAGGAAAAATTGGTTCAGTAATGACAAGATAAGATACAAAGCCATTGATAGGTTAGATTATTGAAATGTCGGAAATATCAATACTAGTTTTTTTTACGAGGTGAAAAATCCTGCCCCCTCACTGCTTACCGACTGATATTTGATGCCAGGAGAAGAGAATACGACGGTTCTTCTAAATTTCAGCTGTATTTTATCATAGTTAACCATATTATCAGGTAAACATGGGTAGAATTTAAAGCATGAGACCTTCAGATGGAATGTAATTTTAGCCTCGTTAAAAATAATAGACTATAAGCTACGGGAATTTAGAATAAGGAAGGATACCAACTTACAAGGGACAAAGTACTTTACTACAATCTATTGCAAATCTGGTTACCGGTCATTTCGCCCACTCTAAAGTCAATTCGCCCACACAATCCATGTCACAGAGTCATGTAACTATATCTTCCTCTGGCAGAAATGGAATGAACCACCAGTATCCTTGGGCGAAATGACTCCATAGTGTGGGCGAATTGACCTGTGGGCGAAATGACTCCATGGTGTGGCGAAATGGCATGTGGGCGAAATGACCGGATACCGCAAATCTAATCATGAATGTAATTATCTAGCTTCTTCCCCTTGAGGCCCAGAACGTAACTTCCGTCGTATTTTGGATACCATTAGACAATTTTTTTTACTAATATAAGCAATATTTTATAGATATGACCTCTTTAGTAACCTTGTTGACTAGCAAATTTGGTATATAAAATAACTTTTTGTACTTTTATGGCTAACGATACACAACTTTATATACTAATGGAAAGATCTGGGCGTGAAGGGGTCAAGGTGTTTTCCTGTATGCTTTCGGGTGTGAATAAAATCGCTATTATTACTATTATTAACCCCTTCACACCCAGATCTTTTCATGGCTATAAAAAATTGCATATTGTTAGCCATGAAATAACGGAAAGTAACTGAATATACCAAATTAGCTAGTGGACATGGATACTAAACAGGTCATATCTATAGAACATTGCTTATATTCACTAAAAATCATCTAATGGCACCCAAATTACAATGAAAATTACGTGCTGCCGTTCTGGGTCTCAAGGAGTTCAGATAGAATGGAATTTTTGCCTCGTTAATAAAAATAGACTATAAGCTACAGGAATTTAGAGAAGGAAGAATATCAATTTACAATGGACTAAGTATCTTTAGTTAGTCTAAGTAACCTAAGTTATCTAATAAGTTATCTAAGTAACTTTACTACATTCAATTGGAAATCTATTGCCTTCGGGTGAGAATTAAATTATTATTATTAGTATTATTAAGGACCCCCCGATGCACCTTTGCTTAATGATGCCGAAGACCAAAATTATTATTATCATCATTAAGGACCCCTCGACGCACCTTTGCTTTATTATTATTATCATTATTAAGGACCCCCCGACGCACCTTTGCTTTATTATTATTATTATTATTAAGGACCCCCCGACGCACCTTTGCTTTATTATTATTATTATTATTAAGGACCCCCCGACGCACCTTTGCTTTATTATTATTATTATTATTATTAAGGACCCCTCGACGCACTTTTGCTTTATTATTATTATCATTATTAAGGACCCCCCGACGCACCTTTGCTTTATTATTATTATTATCATTATTAAGGACCCCCCGACGCACCTTTGCTTTATGATGCCGAAGAATCCCTTGTGGTCTCCGGCAAAGGTGGTGATGCCGATGTCTTCTTCCATGGAGGGCAGCTTCTTCTTCCGCTTGGACTTGTCTCCGTCATCCTTCTCCTCCTTACTATCGTCTCCGTCCTCCTCCTTCTCCTTGTCCTTGCCCTCCACGTTGATGATCTCCTCGGTGATCTCCACGTCCTCCTGGGTGTTGGCCGCGTCGCCCTCCAGATCCACTACCTCCTCCTCCCCCTCCCCCTCGTCGCTGCCCGCCTGCTCCTCCTCCCCTTTCTGACCCTTGCCATTCTCCACAATCTCCTCGTCGCCGGAGTAGCATTCCAGGGAACCCTCGTCCTCCATCTAGGCGGAGATAACATAGGAACATGAGAACATAAGGAAGTATGGTACTGTAGAAGGGAGTGTAAGACGTAGGCAGTGTATAAGGAAAGAGTGTGTATAAGAACATAAGGAAGCACAGAGTAACCCTTAGGCACAGATAACATAACATAAGAAAAACCTAACCCAAACCTACCCTAAGCCTAACATAACCTAAATCTAACCTAAACGTAACCTAACCTAGCAATTATTATATAAAAATAAGTGTTATGTATTTGGTACCACATCAGTAGCTCACATTCCCGGCGCCTATATCACTGGGAGAGACTTCACCCATGTCTCTACTATCTATCCCCATCTCTATACGCCTTCAGGAGAGGGAAGAGCACCAGTACCTCACATTCCCGGCGTCTGTATCGTTGGGTAGAGACTTCGGTTATAATGGAGGAGAGTTTCACGTTCGCTACAGACCTTATTACTCACGTTTTCTAAAAAAAATTGGCTCAATATACTGTACACTATTACACAGCGTGCCAAAGTATTGTTCGCGACATCATAACACAGCGCTTCCATACGGGAATTCAGAAAATATACTCTATGGCAGCCTACTGACTTCCGAGAGAGATATCTTTCATAGGGCAGCTTGTTTAAGGCACGGGCAGTCCATCAAAGACCGTTGAAGAATGTTCAGATGCCACTTGTCAATTATAGACGAAGCATTTTAAAAAGTATCGCCTTCCTTCCGGCGAGTAATTTGAACAGACGCGCATTGGTATAGCTATCATTATTTTCATGAGTGGCAAGAAAGACCTAACAAGGGAGCAAATTAAAGTTATTGTATCTCTACACAAGGCAGAGAGGCCAGTGGAAGAAATATCAAGGATTGTGGATGTTACGAGGAGATGTGTGCATAAGTGGGTGGAAAGTTTCACAGTGGGTTGCACCGTCGCGACACCAGAACATTATAAGTGGCCAGGGCGAGGATGTAAAACATCAGCAAGCATCCTAAATGTCATGAAACGTCAAGTGGATGCCCATCCTCAATTAAGAGCAAGAAAAATATTGCGATATGACTTTTACATCCTCGCCCTGGCCACTTATAATGTTTTGGTGTCGCGGCTGTCGCGACGGTGCAACCCACCGTGAAACTTTCCACCCACTTATGCACACATCTCCTCGTAACATCCACAATCCTTGATATTTCTTCCACTGGACTCTCTGC
Source organism: Chionoecetes opilio (assembly GCA_016584305.1). Taxonomy (NCBI): domain Eukaryota; kingdom Metazoa; phylum Arthropoda; class Malacostraca; order Decapoda; family Majidae; genus Chionoecetes; species Chionoecetes opilio. Next base: position 81,172 of record JACEEZ010023970.1, read on the forward strand.
CTTGTGTAGAGATACAATAACTTTAATTTGCTCCTTTGTTAGGTCTTTCTTGCCACTCATTATGAAAATAATGATAGTCATACCAATGCGCGTCTGTTCAAATTACTCGTGGGAAGGAAGGCGATACTTTTTAAAATGCTTCGTCTATAATTGACAAGTGGCATCTGAACATTCCTCAACGGTCTTGATGGACTGCCCGTGCCTTAAACAAGCTGCCATATGTAAGATATCTCTCTCGGAAGTCAGTAGGCTGCCATAGAGTACATTTTCTGAATTCCCGTATGGAAGCGCTGTGTTATGATGTCGCGAACAATACTTTGGCGCGCTGTGTACTCTACTTGCGCTCAATATAAAAAAAATATGTATATATTGAAATTATACTTCTGTTGTCTATAGGGCAGACAGACACATCCTCCACCATCAAACCCTTTTTCGACACTGACCCTGCGTCCTCCGCCGAGTCAAGCCGTGTCAAGCCGTGAAGTGAAATAGGAAAATTTTGACCATAGAAAAATAGACCGTGAAACTCTCCTCCATTATTACCATGTCTCCATTATCTATCCCACTGAGCTCTATAATAACTAATTAATAACTATAAAAATATAAGTTCATATAGAGCTCAGTGATCTATCCCCGTCTTTACACGCCTTCAGGAGCGGGAAGACCATCACCTTCGGGAGGAAACTACATCAGTATCGCTCATTCCCGCTGCCTATTCTACTCAACAAATCCTAAATCGAACCTAGCCAAACTTAAACGTAACCTAACCTAGCCAAACTTAAACGTAGCCTAACCTAGCCAAACTTAAACGTAACCTAACCTAGCCAAACTTAAACGTAGCCTAACCTAGCCAAGTTTAAACGTAACCTAACCTACCCAAACTTAAACGTAACCTAACCTAGCCAAGTTTAAACGTAACCTAACCTAGCCAAGTTTAAACGTAACCTAACCTAGCCAAGTTTAAACGTAACCTAACCTAGCTATTACAATATAAAAATGAGTGTTATATAATGGGTACCTCTCCCTGTTTCACCTTCAGGAGGAACCCACATCAGTACCTCACATTACCGGCGCCTATATCGCTGGGTAGAGCCTTCACCCATGTTTCCACTATCTATACCCGCCTCTTTACACCTTCAGGAGCGGGAACAGCACCACCTTCAGTAAGAAACTACATCAGAGCCTCACATCCCCGGCGCCTATATAGCTAGGAACAGACTTCGGTAATAATAGAGGAGAGTTTCACGTTCGTTTTCAGAGACACCAACTACTTTTTCTTGGCCTACAATAGGTGCTTGTTCTAATGGTGCTAGTTTTATTTTGCGCAAAAAAAAAAAAAAAAAAAAAAAAAAAAAAAAAATGAAAAAAAAAATGAAACCTAACCTAACCTTGTTTTAATGAAACCTAACCTAACCTTAACCACAAAACATACTTTTTTTTTTTGGTTTGCGCAAAATAAAACTAGCACCATTAGAACAAGCACCTATTGTAGGCCAAGAAAAAATAGTTGGTCTCTCTGAAAACGAACGTGAAACTCCTCCATTATAACCAATGTTTAAAAATGTTTAAAAAATGTATACGCCTTCAGGAGCGGGAAGAACATCACCTTCAGGAGGAAACTACATCAGTACCTCACATTACCGGCGCCTATATCGCTGTTTAGAGGCTTCACCCATGTCTCCACTACCTATCCCCATCTCTATACGCTTTCAGGAGCAGAGGGGCACCAGAGAAAGGGAAATGCCGCCCTATTCATGCTCAAACCCGACAAACCCGCGACAGCCCAGCCGCCGTGACACAACCCAAGGACCGACAGCCACGCACCGCACCCACATCACACCCTAAAACCCCCCTTTCCCGACCCCCTCCCTCACCCACACTGCACCTACATCTTCTCATGACCCTATGGCGTATACGTAGTTAGCCTGGAGTGGTAGTTTGTGTCTAGTTAAGGTGTGGGGGTGGTTTAGCGGTACATTACCTCGGTTGGTGTTTTGGTGTGTGGAGACGCTTCACAGAGACCTCGAATGCAAGGCGCCGCGGCAACCCTTTGGACCCTAATACAGATTTAATACACCATTTACTCAATATATACCTCTTATTAATCCATTTTATGTTTTAACTAGTTTGTAGGGTCTATTATGGATATTCACGCCTTTTTAGAAGAAATTTAAGGGTTGTTCCTCAGACCCTAATACAGATTTAATACACCATTTACTATATATATACCTCATATTAATCTATTCTTATGTTTTAACCAGTTTTCATGGTCTATTAGGGATATTCATGCCCTTTTAGAAGAAATTTAAGGGATGTTGCGTATAGAACATATGACATTTCTCTCCTCTCTCCTCCTCTCCACCATTTCTCGTTACTTCAAGCGCTGTTTTAATATTTTTTCTGCTTCAAACTATACTTTCCAGCAAGATTATAGTGAAAACTCATTCAAAACACAGATTTCTCCTCCTTGAGGGCGAGGAGGCTGGGCGGTGACGAGGTACGTGATGCGTGGGCCTTTCAACCCACACCGTCGCTGCTTCATACACAATATATAGCATGGGTTAAGCAGAGCACAGTAAGAACTCTCCAGAATATATATATGTGCTGAAGACAGTTTCTCCAAGTCAGTTATTAATATATCAAACGGTTTTTTGTAGAGAGTACGTACTACCTAAAGATACGGCGTAATTTTAATCGCCGCGGCTAGGGATACGGCAGAGGTGCCCTTGTGATGTCCTCTTGTTCAGGATATGAGGGAAGCTAGCAGCCTTGATGGTTATAATGGACGAGAACTTCGCGGTCATTTTCAGAGACCAACTATTTTTTCCTGGCCTACAACAGGCTTGTTCTAATGGAGAGACAGTAGTTTTATTTTCCGGAAACCCATTTAAAAAAAAAAAATTCATCACCGAATTTTATGCATGGTTAAGGTTAAGGTCTTGATCACCATCACGTTCCAGCACTGATGCTTGCATGTATCAAATACACCTTATGGCTTGAGTGTCATGTGTTGCTCCTTTACCTACCTAACATAACCTATACCTAACTTAACCTAACCTTTACCTAACTAAAAAAAAAAAAAAAATATTTGCGACAGAAACGGTTAGCAGATTCATTGAAAACACATCAAAACTCACCAGAAAAAAATAGTTTCGTCCACCAAAGGAAGTTCAGTGTTCATCTGGAGTAATACCTTGCTTTTGTTGCAGTTGTTGAAGGGCGAGCAGCAGCAGCCAGCAGCAGCCATGAAGACCACCTTCACCACGGTGGACCTGCTGGCCGTGGTCACAGAACTCAAACAGAGGTGACCTGACCACTCATTCCTAGCCATGTTTTAAATCACTCCACAGTTGACCTTGAAATGAAATATTATGAATGAAGGAGCAATATCATGGAGTGTCTCGTGACGGCTGTAGTTTGCTTTTTAGAATATGAATAAGAATGAACTTGGAGAGAAAGACAGCAGGGATGTTATGTGAACTAATTATTCTCTAGTGTGTAAAAGTTTTGGTTTGCAAGTTGTTTTTAATGTTTTTGAGTAACTACTGAGTTCATGTACTGAGCTCAATGCCATCCCCTTCAGTCATTTACAAGGTGTTTGTTATGAAATGAAACCGTAAAATCATACTGAATCATTTATAAAAGTAATCCAGTTCTTCACAAATACATAATGTAATTTAATCTCCTTCCTCCAACAAATACACATCCTTCATCTAATCTAACCATCCTGCTGTAACACTCCGTTCCTCTCCCCTTCCCTCACCGTTTCACTCTTTCTCTCTAACCCCTCCCCTTTTTATGCTTTGCCATAGTGCTATATGACCTCTGATGTCTGGCACATTTCCCCTTTGTAGCATTAAATCAATCAATTGTCAGTCTATCTCTAGGGTGTCTGGGTTCAAGTAACAGTCATGAGGGAGGTTCTCAGGTTCTCAACACGCTATAGGTCCAGTTATTGGTGTGACTGAGGATAGATTTGGCATCCTTGTCTATGTCATCATGAATATATTACATTATTTGTGAAGAACTGGATTACTTTTATAAATGATTAAGTACGATTTTTCTCTTCTGGCATTACAATTCAATCCAATTTACAGGGTGGTGGGGCTGCGAGTGGCCCAGATATATGACGTGGACGCCAAGACTTACCTCATCAAGCTGCAGAAACCCGACCACAAGTGTGTGTTGCTGCTGGAGTCCGGGTCGCGTATCCACACCACCGAGTATGAGTGGCCCAAGAGTCCTGCCCCTTCAGGCTTCTCCATGAAGGTAAGAACATAGAACATAAGGAAGCTACAAGAGGCCAAGACCTACACGTGGTAATTCCTGTTACTTAACCCCTTCGTGCCCAGATCTTTCCTTTGCTATATAAAATTGTCTGTTGTTAGCCATAAAATTACGAAAAGTAACTGAATATACCAAATTAGTTAGTGGACAAGGGTACAAAATTGGTCATATCTATAAAATATTGCTTATATTCATTAAAAATCGTCTAATGGTAGCCAAATTACTATGGAAATAACGTTCTGGGCCTCAAGGCGTTAACACTACCTATATCCACTTTTCATCCCCATCCATGAAATTATGCAGCCTCCTTTTATACCTCCCTATGGATCCAAAATATCAAAATCTTGCCTCATCCTTACAGCTGAGGAAACACCTTCGCAACAAGAGGCTGGAGGAGGTACGGCAGCTTGGGGTGGACCGTGTACTGGACCTCAAGTTTGGTTCCCAGGAGGCCGAGCACCACATCCTCGTCGAGCTGTACGACCGCGGCAACATTGTGCTCACCGACGCCTCCTACACCATCCTCAACGTCCTGCGGCCGAGGAGGGACGGAGAGGAGGTGAGGTAGGTTCCTGAGGGGCTTGCGTGTGTGTGTGTGTGCATGTATCTCTCTCTATCTCTCTCTCTCTCTTTTTTTTTGAGGAGAAGGAGGGAAAGAAACTATAATATGCCGAGAAAGAAAGGCTTGAGTTTCCCGCCACAACCTGTTTCTTACATAAAAGCCTTCCTCCTCCTCCTCCTCCTCCTTTCCTATGTTCTCTCCTTTCCTTCCTTTCCTTCCTTTACTTTCTCTCTCTCTCTCTCTCTCTCTCTCTCTCTCTCTCTCTCTCTCTCTCTCTCTCTCTCTCTCTCTCTCTCTCTCTCTCTCTCTCTCTCTCTCCTCTCTCTCTCTCCCTCTCTCTCTCTCTCTCTCTCTCTCTCTCTCTCTCTCTCTCTCTCTCTCTCTCTCTCTCTCTCTCTCTCTCTCTCTCTCTCTCTCTCTCTCTTTCTCTCTCTCTCTCTCATACCGTGGTCACCCCTAGACTGGCCGTGCATGAGCAGTACCCGGTGGAGCGTGCCCGACAAGCCCGGCCCAACCCTACCGTCGAGGAGCTGCGGGGCGCCCTGTCAGCCGTCAAGGAGAACACCACCGTCAAGAAGGCTCTCATCCCCTTGCTGGGTTAGTGACTCTCATGGTTATTAGTATCCAAGCAGTAAAAAGAAAATAATAATTGTGATATAATGTGTGAAAATAATAGCACCATGAGTCCATGAGTGATTTTATGCCAACTAATTATTCTATAGGGTGTAAAAGTTTTGGTTTGCAAGTTGTTTTTAATGTTTTTGAGTACTGAGTTCAATGCCATCCCCTTCAGTTATTTAGGAGAAGGCGTTTGTTATGAAATGAAACAGGAAAATCGTACTTAATCATTTATTAAAGTAATCCAGTTCTTAACAAATAATGCAATATATGATTCTTGAATATTTTATTCTAAATAAAATATCTATCTATCTATCTGTGTGTGTTTCAGACTGTGGCAGTGGGGTGGTGGAGCATCAACTCCTGGAGGCCGGTCTGCCCCCTACCACCAAGGTGACGCAATGCCTGAGGGCCGAGGAAGACTTGGCCCGCCTCCACACGGCCGCCTGCCGGGCCCAGGAGGTGGTCACTGGCTGGGCCAAGCGACCCGCCTCCCAGGTCAGCTTCACGCCCTTGACCCCTTCACACCCAGATCTTTCCTTTACTATAAAAAAATTGCCTGTTGTCGAGCCATAAAATTACAAAAAGTAACTGAATATACCAAATAAGTTAGTCGACAAGGATACTAAACAGGTCATATCTATAAAATATTGCTTATACGTAGTCACTAGAAATTGTCTAATGGTACCCAAATTACAATGGAAATTATGTTCTGGGTCTCAAGGGGTTAAGTAGGCCTTTGTGCCATGGGAATTGTGGGAGATCCGAGATAGTAACTGTTATGAAGGAATCTTTGTTATGAGTGGGAGGTGGAGGAGGGAAGTGAGATGGACACAGATAAGTACATAAGAACATAAGGAAGCTACAAGAGGCTGCGAGACCTACACGTGGTAGTTCCTGTTACTTAACACTACCTACATCCACCTTTCATCCCCATCCATGAAATTACCCAGCCTCCTTTTAAAGCTCCCTATTAACTCCACACTAACTACCTGATGACTGAGTCCATTCCAATCATTTACCACCCTATTTGTGAACCAGTTTTTCCCTATTTCCTTTTTAAATCTATGCTTTTCCAGTTTTAATAATGAATCTTGTACTATGAAGTGAGGGAAGAATTGCCTCTATCTGTGTTGTGCCTTGCAGGGATACATCATCAAGAAGATGGAAAAAAGAAGCAAAGTGGATGGCACGATGGAGGACATTCCCATCTACCAAGAGTTTATTCCAATGCTCTATAAACAGTATTCCCAGACACCGGTAGAAAGCTTTCCAACGTTCAATCAAGGTAACTATGCAGTATTAAAAGTTACCCAAGTACATGCTCTGAATTGAAAACAAAAGGATGATGTTTCTCTTTATATGACATTTTCCCTATGCCTCAGTGGACAGTTATTATATATCTTTCCCTTATTTCCCAACATTCAATCAAGGTAACTATGTAGTATTAGAAGTTACCCAAGTACATGCTCTGAATTGAAAACAAAACGATGACGTTTCTCTATATGATGACATTTTCCCTATGCCTCAGTGGACAGTTATTATATATCTTTCCCTTATTGCCCAACATTCAATCAAGTTAACTATGTAGTATTAGAAGTTACCCAAGTACATACTCTAAATTGGAAACAGAATAGATGACTTTTCTCTTTGTATGACATTTTCCCCATGCCTCAGTGGACAATCAATCAATCAATCATTGGGGGCATACGCCGGGGGGCGCGTCGCCTCGCTCACCCTACGACGCCACTCCCGGGGGTCACCACGCGCGAGTTCCCATGCAGGCTCCTTTCCCATACCAAGCAACTCTCGACAAGAAACATCAACTTGCCCCAGCCACGAGCCTTGTGGGCGCCCCCTTGGCCTCCTCCACGCCGGATTGTCTCTTACAGATACAACCCGATGGGAAGGATCGGTTTCAGGGTAGCGTGCCACATGCCCATATAGCCGAAGTTGGCGCTGACGGACTATGCAGGTAATAGGCCTAAATTCAGTCTCACGGTGCAATCGCTGATTTGACACGTAATCATCCCAGCGATACCCCATGATTCTGCGAAGACACTTATTACCAAAGGCATTGATTCGTCTCTTCAAGTCACTATTTAGTGTCCATGTCTCACAACCATAGAGTAAGACAGGGATCACAAGCGACTTGAAGATCCGGATCTTTGTCCTCCTGCACAGGCACCGACAACGCCAAATATTCCCGCTGAGCGAGTCCATAACACCGTGGGCTATGCCAATCCGCCGTAAGGCTTCTTGACGTGACCCGCCGTCATTATGGACTGCGCTACCAAGGTATGTAAAACTTTCCAAGATCTCACTGTCCTCGCCACACGCATGAACAGACTGTACTGCTTCATCTAGTAAGTCTCCAAACACCTGGACCTTGGTCTTGAGCCAGGAGACTTCAAGTCCCAAAGGCTTTGCCTCCTCGTGCAGCGCCTCGAGAGCCATCACCAGGACCTCCAGCGACTCAGCAAAGATTACTGCATCATCGGCAAAAACAAGATCAGTGATCTTGGTGTTGCCGACGGATGCTCCACAATCACTTTGATCTACAACCTTGTCCAATACCCAGTCCATACAAGCGTTGAAAAGTGATGGGGCAAGGACGCACCCTTGCCTCACTCCTGTATTCACAGGAAAGAAGCTGGATACACCTGCCCCACACTTCACAGCACTCTCAGTCCCAGAATACAGACCAGTTATCAAACCAATAGTCCTTGCAGGAATCCCTCGAAGTCGCAGAAGATCCCAGAGTGACTCACGATGCACTGAGTCAAACGCCTTCTTGAGATCAACATAGGCTGCAAGCATCCCCTGTCGAAACTCACGTCGGCGTTCCACCAGGACACGAAGTGCTAGGATACGGTCCGTTGTTGACTTACCAGGCGTGAACCCAGACTGCTGAGGTCTCTGATGCTTCACCAGATGACTGCGAATTCGTGTCAGCAATAGATGGGCAAGCACCTTGCCTGGTACGCTGAGCAGTGTAATACCGCGGTAATTGTTGCAGTCCTGACGGTCCCCTTTCCCTTTCCAGATAGGGACGACCAGCCCCCTTTTCCAGTCAGGAGGAATGGTACCTGATTGCCACACGGCAGTCAGGACAGCATGCAAACCGCGGATCATGGCCTCACCCCCAGCTTTGAGGAGCTCCGCACTGATATTACAAACACCAGCTGCCTTTCCACCCTTCAACTTTGCAACAGCCTCTCTGACTTCGTCAAGAGAGGGTGCGGTTTCGTCAATGGGAGGATCGGCATCCACTGCCTGTAACCCAGTGGTGTGAAGCTGCTCAGTTGGAGGGTCCACCGTGAACAACTGCCCAAAGTACTCAGCCCAACGAGCCATCTGCCCATCCATGTCCGACACGAGGCGCCCATCTGCTGTTCGAATAGCACTCGCCCGAGAAGGAGACTTGGAACGGAGCTTCTTCAGGGCTCGGTAGGCGGGTCGGAGGTCATTAGCGTTCAAATGACCCTCGACATCCTCAGCGAGACTCCTGACATACCTCTCCTTGTCTCTCCTCAGGAGGGTTCTAGTCCGGCGTGACAGAGCCCTGTGCTGGTCCCGGTTCCCAGCCAGCCTGGCAGCGCGACTCTCCTCGATTTTCTCCAGCGTCTCCGTAGAGACAAAACCACGCCTTGACCTCAGGCGCTCCCCAATACACTCCTTGGCAGCTAGGACAGTTATACAGTCAGTGGACAGTTATTGTATATCTTGCTGCCAGTTCCTCTTCATCACTCTGCCTCCATGTCTTTCTTGGCCTGCCCGGTGGACATGCCCGATGAACTTCCACTCTAACAGCTCTCCCCAATGCCTCACCACCTTCTCTCCTCTTCACGTGCCCAAACCACCTCAGTCGCCTTACTCTCAGCACTGACTCAGCTCCTTCAATCCAATCCAATCCCTATGCATCAGTGGACAGTGACTATTATGTATTTTTTGTTTTGCTCTAGTACTTAAGTTAACTCCTTGTCTTGTTGTTGCTTTTTTTTGTCTGTTTGCCTCCGGGCGATAATAAAATCATTATTATTATTATTATTATATCTTCCCCCAGCCTGTGATGACTTCTTCTCCAAGATGGAATCCGTCAAGATAGACCAGAAGGCGGTGCAGAAGGAGAAGGAGGTTCACCGCAAGCTGGCCAACGTGAAGCGAGACCACGAGAGGCGACTACAGGAACTTGTGGAGCATCAGAGGGAGAACGAGGAGCGGGGACGATTAATTGGTGAGTGTTGTCAGGGTTTACTGGTGTGTATAAGCTGCAAATCAGTCGTCAGGTAGTTAGTGCAGTCAACAGGGAGCTTTAAAAGGAGGCTAGACAATTTCATGGATGGGGATGAAAGATGGATATAGGTACTGTTAAGTAACAGGAACTACCACGTGTAGGTCTCAGGGCCTCTTGTAGCTTCCTTATTTCCTTATTTTCTTATCTTGAATATCAGAAATTATGATAAGCAATGACCAACAGAAGACAATAGGGGAATACAACATGACCATTTTTGGGTGTATGTTTTGTATAATCCTGCATCTTCCTCCTCCCCTCCCTTGTCTTCTAGAGCTCAACAAAGACCTGGTGGACAAGGCAATCAATGTTGTGAGGAGCACCGTGGCAAACCAAGTCGACTGGACACAGATTGCCGAGCTGCTTTCCGAGGCCCAGGCGCGAGGGGACCCGGTAGCCTTGGTGATCCGGCAGTTGAAGCTACAGACCAACAGCATGACTCTTCTCCTCAGGTAAGTTGGACTGTTAAGTTAGGTCAGGTTATACTCTGTTTTTTTTAACGAGGTGAAAAATCCTGACCCCTTGCTGCTTACTGACTGATATTTGATGCCAGGAGAAGGGAATACTACGGTGCTTCTAAATTTCAGTTGTATTTTATCATAGTTAACCATATTATCAGGTAAACATAGGCAGATATTTGATGCCAGGAGAAGGGAATACTGCGGTTTGAGTCCATTGCTTCGTGTGTTCCCAGCGACCCATATGACTGCGAGGAGGACGACCTGTTCCTGGATTCCGACGAGGAGCGTGAGGAAGGCAACGAGTCCACCAAGATGCGACCTATGATGATAGAGATTGACCTTGACCTCTCAGCCATGGCCAATGCTCGAAGGTGTGTGTGTGTGAGAGACTGATAGACACAGATAGATGAATAGCTAGACAATGACAAACAAACAAATAGTCTAGTCCAGCGGTCGGCAACCTGCGGCTCCTTCAAGAGACCTGTGCGGCTCCTGCCACCTACTTAAAAATGTCCAAATTATCGTAATTAAAATGCAAGATAAAATACTGGCCTATATAGCGGCAGTACAATAGTGTATGTGACCTAGCTCCTAGGTCTCTAGGAAAATATTGGGATGAATTCTTGTACTTAATAACTTGTACTTGTTCGTAATTTCCATTCATAATGTACACTGCGGCTCCATCAGCACTGCTGCCCTGCCAAGTTTGAAGAAACTTGCTCATCTCAAAATCTGGGTTGCCGACCTCTGGCCTAGTCAGTCAAGTCTAGTAAGTGAATATGTGTATTTGTTAGGGATAGGTTTAGATTAACACGTCATAGTGATGGTGGTGGTGGGGCTACTCAGGTACTTTGACATGAAGCGGCAGGCAGCCCAGAAGGAGCAGAAGACCATCAGTGCGTCTCACAAGGTGGTGCAGCTGACCCAGCGGAAGACCCAGCAGACCCTGAAGGAGGTGGCCGCCATCACCAACATCAACAAGGCCAGGAAGGTGTTCTGGTTCGAAAAGTTCCTGTGGTTCATATCCTCAGAAAACTATTTAGGTAAGTGAAGTGATGAAAGTTACTGCTTATATTTCTTGATGCATCAAAAGATCAGTTAGGAAATCAAGTGAAGTCAGTATAGTCAGTATAGAGTCATGACTAAATAAGGATTGCCATAACAGTGTACATTTGTAAGTGTGTGTGTTGCCTGTGCAGTGTTGGCGGGACGAGACAGCCAACAGAACGAGCTGGTGGTGAAGCGGCACCTGCGGCCGGGCGATGTGTACGTTCACGCAGACATGCACGGGGCGGCCAGCGTGGTGATCAAGAACCCCAGCGGCCGCGAGCCTCCGCCCAAGACCCTGCACGAGGCTGGCATCATGGCGCTCTGCTACAGGTGATGAGTGGGGCAAGCCGGGTGGGAGAGAATGTGTGTGTGTGTGTTTTTACAATAGGGAGTTTTAAAAGGAGGCTAGATAATTGCATGGATGGGGATGAAAGGTGGATGTAGGTAGTATTAAGTAAAAGGAACTACCATGCGTAGATCTCACAGCCTCTTGTAGCTTCCTTATTTTCTTATGTTCTTATGTATTTTCAAGTCATTGGATCTCTCACATAAAGAGTACACCCTGTCTGATGTGTGTGTGTGTGTGTGTGTTAGTTTCCTAATCTATAAGCAATGTATCTGTTAACATATGCCATACTTGGGTGAAATAAAGTTATTATTATTATTATTATATAGTTCACAGATGCTGAGTGGGGCAAGCCTGGCATGTGTGTATGTGATTGATTGTAATGCTAACAAAGGGGAAATGTGCCAGACATCAGAGGTCATATGGCACTATGGCAAAGCATAAAGAAGGGGAGGGTTAGAGAGAAAGAGTGACAGTGAGGGAAGGGGAGAGGAACAGATTGCTACAGCAGGATGGTTAAATCAAATGAAGGATGTATATTTGTTGGAGGAAGGAGATTACAAATATGTGTGTGTGTGTTTTGCAGGAGGAATGCTCTGTGTCGGTTTATTCTTGTTAATAATCTTCCTTATTATCTTATGTTGTTACAGCCGCGCGTGGGACGAGAAGGTGGTGACGTCAGCGTGGTGGGTGTGGGGGAGCCAGGTGAGCAAGACGGCGCCCTCGGGAGAGTACCTCACCATGGGATCCTTCATGGTGAGGGGCAGAAAGAACTTCCTCCCGCCCTCCCACCTCGTCTACGGCTTCAGCTTTCTCTTCAGGCTCGAGGACGACTCCATCCCAAGGTGTGTTGCCGCCGCCGCTGCTGCTTAGTCGAAGAAGTGTGGGGGTAACACCTTGGTCTCGGTGACTTTATTCTGGTTCTTAAAATAAGTACTTTAATTCATCTATATCTCACAATTTCTCTCACCCCACTTGTCTATAGGGTGAAAGACAGGTATAGACATTAGATTATAGTCTATTTTTTTTTACGAGACGAAAATTCCATTCTATCTTAAGGTCTCATGCTTAAAATGATGCCTATGTATACCTGATAATATGGTTAACTATGATAAAATACAGCTGTAATTAAGAAGAAGCGTAGTATTCCCTTAAATGATGCCTATGTTTACCTGATAATATGGTTAACTATGATAAAATACAGCTGAAATTAAGAAGAAGCGTAGTATTCCCTTAAATGATGCCTATGTTTACCTGATAATATGGTTAACTATGATAAAATACAGCTGTAATTAAGAAGAAGCGTAGTATTCCCTTCTCCTGGCATCAAATATCAGGCAGTAAGCAGCAAGAGGGCAGGATTTTTCACCTCTTAAAAAAACCAGAGTATAGTGCCTCTTCGTTGGTCTAGTCCTCCTCCTACACAGGTCACAATAGGGTGAAGCATTGTAGTCATCACAAAACTGACTCCAGACTCCTGTTCAGCGTGACGCAAAGCCGCTATGGACCAATTTTCATGAGAATCTAAGATGTAAAAATTTCTACAAAATTTGCAGGGGTAGGCTACCCCTTGACATTTTGATGAATTTTGATAAAAAAAAAAAAAAAATTGAAATAAAAAACTATGAAGCGTACCGGTATGTAAAGAGGCATATAAAGTAGTGAAGATTAAGCAGGCAAAGACCTTTCAAGGGGTCAGGATTTTTCACCTCGTTAAAAAAAACTAGTATAGTCATTCCTTGCTCTTTCTCCTCCTACAGACACGCTGGGGAGAGGAAGGTGCGGGGGAATGAGGGAGAGGCTGTGGAGGAGGACAACACGAAGGAGCCCGATGACCAGAGTGAGATTCCTCTACTGGAAGAAGAGGAGGACGAAGGGGAGGCATCCAAGGAAGCAAAAATTGAGGAGGAGGAAAATAAGACCATAAAGGAGGAAGTAAACAAGGAAGAAAATGGTTTGTTGAGGTCTTTTGTATGTATGTATGTATGTACTACTCGAGAGAGAGAGAGAGAGATATATGTGTACACCTTGTTGTATATATAATTGTTTGCCCTACTAGAAGGTTTAGATGAACCTACATGGAATAGACTCAGAATTTAGAATGGACTCATTCGTCAGGTAGTTAATGCGGAGTCGGAGTCTAGGCAATTTCATGGATGGGGATGAAAGGTGGATGTAGGTAGTGTTAAGTAACAGGAACTACCACGTGTAGGTCTCGCTGGCTTTTGTAGCTTCCTTATTTTCTTATGCTCTTATAGCCTGCTTCAACCTTTTCAGAAGAGGAAGAGGAGGCAGAGGACAAGGATGAAGGCACAGGAGACGTTAAGAGTGAGGAAGAGGAGGAGAAGCAACACGATGAACCAGTGGAATTTCCTGACACCATGGTGGAAATGTCTCACATCGGTGGCGCTCAGTGAGTGTTGTGCAGGGAAGCCAGTGGTGCCATTGATACTGTGCCATTTTTACCTGGGCCATTTTTACCTGTGCCATTATTACTGTTCACCGTCCTTCCCTCCCCCGCCCCCATTAACCCCTTCACGTCCAGATCTTTCCTTTGATAAATGAAATTGTCTGTTGTTAGCCATAAAAATATGAAAAAGTAACTTAATATACCAAATTAGCTAGTGAACAATGATATTAAGCAGGTCATAGCTATAAAATATTGCTTATATTCACTAAAAATCGTCTAATGGTACCCAAATTACAATGGAAATTACGCTCTGGGTCTCAAGGGGTTAAACAAGCTTCCTGACTCTTACAGGTTCTCGCTGCGCACCCGAACCGTGTCCACCGTCTCACACACCTCAGGGCACTCCGGGGGGCACCAGGAGGACGGGGAAGGGGAGGGGGACGAGGTGATCTTCCTGGGCGACAACAAACCAGTCGTTGTGCACAGGAGGAAAAACGACTCTATATCATCAGCCGGCAAGGGTAAGTCTCAGGCGGTAACCGGACGTTTCGACCACGGACGTTTTAGCTGTTAGGTCAAAAGAAACTTACTTGTGAATGCTGCAGTGGTGACTTTGCTGGAGGGAAAAGGTTTCATAAGAATTACTCTGCTTTTCAAGGTAAGGGAGAGAAGAAAGGTGGCCAGAGAGGACCACCTGGCCATGTGGACCAGCTGAAGGAGGAGGTGGAGGGGGTGGAGGGGAAGAGTGTGCCGCCCAAGCGTGGTCAGCGAGGCAAGATCAAGAAGAGGGAGAAGTACCGAGACCAGGACGACGAGGAGAGGAACCTGAGGATGAGTCTTCTGCAGGTGTGTGTGTGTGTGTGTATTCATCTAGTTGTATTTTACAGGGCCTGAGCTACAATCGTATGGCCTCGTCTCCATTGCTACATTTTTTTTATCATTCATCCTTAGTTCTTAGTGTTGGCTGAAGCCACCACCCCGGGAGGCGGGTCACAAATCCCCGGCTAATACACCGGTACGCATTCACTGCTGGGTGGACAGGGGCTCGGGTTTTAAGAAGACCACCCGTCTGTTTTCGCTCCGTCCGGGGATTGAACCCGGGACTTCTCGGTTGTGAGCTGAGCGTGCTAACCGCTACACTACGGAGTACGGAGTGTGTGTGTGAAAACATCATATGTCATCACAGTAGAGTTGTTTACTATGAGTCTTGGATGACTTCTGCAAGGTGTAAATAAGATAGGGTACGGATATCCACCCATCCTTTTCACACTCCCAATTCTTCTCCCTCAGTCAGCCGGCAACAACAAGGAGAACAACAAGAAGGGTAAGGCAGGCAAGAAGGGCGTCAAGGAAGGGAAGGGTAAAGCACCGCCACCCTCCCGTCCAGGCCCCAAGAATGCTCCCAAGGATGCAGCCAAGCCTCCCCCGGACACTGCCAACACCGAGCCCACGCCAGCCAAGAAGGAGGAGCGTGTGGCGGAGGCTGCGGTGGAAGAGGAAGAGGAAGAGGCAACGCAGGTTTGTGAATACCGTGACTCATCATGTTCCCTTCTGTTTTGTTTTCATGCATACCCTCTTCAGTCTCATTAGTGTTATCAAAATAGGGCTGAACATTGTGTCATGCTCAAGGCTGCTACACAGAGGATGCTTGCAGGTGGCTGATGACCTGGCCATTCTCGACGCCCTGACGGCCCTGCCGTGACGGAGGATGAGCTGCTGTTTGCCGTGCCGGTGTGTGCACCCTACACCACCATGACCAACTACAAGTAAGTCTTCAAAACCCCATACTGTCTGTGTTTAAATTTTTTTTTTTACGTTGTAGCCTATAGCGCCTGTAAGCTTAGTGAGAGTCTTGATGTTGGTCGATCTCTCTGTCTGTCTCCTCATATGCCTCCTCTCCAAGGTTTGCGTCAGGTGGTCAGTGCGGAGTCAATAGGGAGCTTTGAAAGGGGTCTGGATAAATTAATGGATGGGGATGAAAGATGAAATTAGGTAGTACATATTAAGTAACAGGCAATACCACGTGTAGGTCTCGCGGCCTCTTGTAGCTTCCTTATTTTCATATGCATCAACACCATTTACAGCTTGTTCAAACCCTCCCTGAAAAGGTACCACTGTTTATTTTCCATCTGTTAACTAAGCCTCTTGGTTCCCTCAGGTTCAAGGTGAAGCTGACCCCCGGGATTGGCAAGAAAGGCAAGGCGTGCAAGACGGCCCTCGCCCTCTTCATGGGGGACAAGGCGGCCTCACCGAGAGAGAGAGACCTCCTCAGGGCCGTCAAGGAGCAAGACTTGGCCCGGAACCTGCCAGGGAAGGTCAAAATATCCGCCCCACATATTACCAAAGTGAAGAAAAAGTGAAGTACGTCAATTACTGTGCCTGCAAGTGTGTGTGTGTGTGTGTGTGTGTGTTTTCTACAATGAGAAGGTTGTGAAAATATGTTACAGTAACTTGAGATAGTGATTCAGAACTTGGAAAATTAACCCCTTCACGCCCAGATCTTTCCTTTGCTATAAATAACCATCTGTTGTTAGCCATAATATTACGAAAAGTAACTGAATATACCAAATTAGCTAGTCAGCAAGGATACTAAACAGGTCATATCTATAAAACATTGCTTATATTCACTAAAAATCGTCTAATGGTACCCACATTACAATGGAAATGACGTTCTGGGTATCAAGGGGTTAAAAGTCTTCCATGTTCTTTAAGACATTGATACAAGTGTTCAGATTCCGTTCATGGTATTCACGGGTGTTCAAGATATAATGCTTTCAAGAAAACACTCCAGATTCTTTGCCTTTTGGGATACATAGACTAGTAAAGAGATAGATAGATAGTTACCATAGACATCTCTCTCTCTCTCTCTCTCGCTCTCTCTCTCTCTCCTCTCTCTCTCTCTCTCTGGTAGCTAGGTACTTAGGTAGATTAATAAGTCAATAGATAACCTAGGTGATGTCCCAGTGAGGTCTGTTAATTATCTTTAGATGGGATGTTGTTATATGCAAAATAAAGGGAAAAATGTTTTGCTTTCCTATCTTATTGTCCATTGTCCTCCTTCCCCCTCCTCCTCCTCCTGCTCCCCGTCTTCCTCCTCGTCCTCCTCTTCCTCCTGATCTTTTTCATACTACTACTATAACTACTATACTACTACTTACTATAACTTATATATCTACCTACTTATCTTTACTACCTACCTATGTGTTAGTCTTTTTTTTTAGCGAGGCGTAAATTGCATTCTATCTTAAGGTCTCATGCTTAAAATGATGTCTATGTTTACCTGATAATATAGATATGATAAAATACAGCTGAAATTTTGAAGAAGCGTAGTATTCCCTTCTCCTGGCATCAAATATCAGGCAGTAAGCAGTAGGGTGGAGCGTTTATTCACGTTTTTGGATTTTGCTATGGGGGTAGTGCGGAAAAGGTGTGAATGAGCATCAAATTAACGTGTGCAAAATATTAGAACTCTACAACAATATCTTCTGCCTCCCCCACCGCACTGAAAAATGAGAAAATGGGAAAAAAGTTCCCCTGCGTCAGCGTTACCACACGTTTACATATTAAATGCAATGTTTTTTGGGTAGTGTGCAAATAAATGTGAATAAAATGCACTACAAAAAATATTAAATACTTATTCTTCTGTGAGAACATCTTCCGTCTCCCCAAGTGAACTTAAACACTGTAAAGATACTGAAATTGGCAATAAATTGCATGTTTTTCATATTTGCTCAATACTTGCAAAAATCGCTTACACTTGATTGTGTGATCTTTTCTGTGTAAGATAATGAGAACAAACATTGTACAGCTCTCAGTTTATGTTATCATTTCATAAAATTGAAAAGATAACATAATCCAGAACTCACCACGAGGAGGTGGCTGTACGGGGAGTTCCGCCCTACCCACCCATCCTCCCTTCCGTTGTTAATATGTATTTAACTAAGAGTATACTCTTTCTTTGTTTCAAATGTGGGTAGTATTTTTCTTCCCTTTATTCTGTTCCTGATGTAACCATCTCGGGCTGCTGCGCCCACAACGGAAATCGAAGCATCTGTCACTAACTTGATATGTCTTTCGACTGCTTGCGTGTGACAGGGGAATGTTGTAAGAGCACATGGTTTCTGCTGGGATCTGATGTAGGCTGCTATGTCTTCTGTTGGTATCATTTTTGTAGCAGGTGGCTCTGTCAATTCAGCACTTTGCCAGTCAATCATTAGATGATATTCACTAGCTTGAAGAAGCAGTTTTGGCGGTCGAAATATCCTTACAGCTTTTCGGTTCGCTTGAGTGTCTCTAGCTTTCAGGATACGCCTTAATCCAAGTTCTCGAATATTTGCTGAGTCATCATGTATCATCGCTAGAAGAACATTTTCAGGGTGTGCAAAGTAGGCATTGTTTTGTATAACACGGTTCACTGTATCTAAGTTGTCGTCTGTCAACAAACGGGACTTTGAAATCAATGAGAACACATGTTTCGCTCCATAAATTGCTGATGGATACATTTTGATATTGAACCAAACTGGCACATAAACATTCATAATGTATTTGACGAGCACTAACAATCCATCTGAGGGGCTTTCATCTGCAATGTACAGGCGGAGGATGCGATTTGCCGTCGTTAACCATCTAGCATGGTGCATTTTCCCTGGTTTCATTTTGGCTAGTTGGATCGAGCATTCACCTGATGCTACAGCTCTAAATATCTGTAGCATATATGCTTGATCAGTGCTCAAATCTGATAAATCACATTCAATAGGTTCACTAGGAATTGGGGTGAATTCTACTACAGGCAAATTTTCACAGTCGTTAAGCCTTCTGCCAATAGGACCAGTAAAAGTAGACGGTCCTGATGTCTGACCATCGATATGATTTATCAGATGACGAAGAGGTAGCTCATTTGCATGTAACAAGCAAACAAACCAATGGAGTGGCTTTTCAAGTTTTTCTTCTAGCAACCTTATAATACCTCCTCTGTGGCCTGTATTAACAGCTGTTCCATCGCATCCCACTGCTATGATGTGGCTGGTATCAATCTCATGTAAATGCAGGTAATCAAGTATTGAAGCGGAAATACACCGAGCAGATCCTGAAATCGGCACTATGTGGCCACGGTAATATGATCCTGGCTCTTGTATTAATGTAACATGTTCTTCTTGTGTGCACCTAACATATTGTTTTCCTCCAACTATTTCTCCGATTTTTGTAGTGTCCTTTCTGCCATCAAAGTAAATGCTTTCCAGTGGTCCTATTGATTCACCGTCATCAATTTGCGACCTAGTCTTTTCCTGGCTCTCCTTACTTTACTTCTGTCGATTACTAATGATGAATCACTGATATTCACAAGTCCAGCTCCCTCTAAGACTGCAGAAGCCAGTGTTGCAGCCGATCTGTCAGACACGCCCATTTTGTCTGACATTATTGCCATGGAGTCAAGGGACACTTTCTGCTTTTCCTGCTTATTCTCAATTCTTTGTACTGTACTTGCACTAGGCTCATACTCTGACGCACTGCTACTGTCAGAACTGTCTTCTGTGGATGTCAGTATTTCATTTGGCATATCTGACTCCTCTGAAATATCAACTGGTTCCTTACTAGTGGATGGCATTTGTTCAAATGGGCGAAGCCGCAAGAAGTCAGAGAGTTTTCTCTGGTGTTTCTTTTTTATTTTAACTGTTGAACAAGCATCAATTTGACCAATTACCATCTTCCTTGTACTTCTCTGGTCTATTAGGAACGCCCTTTCTGCAGCTGGTACTTTTTTTTGATAAGAGCATGAACATAAATTCAAATCTTGACATTTGCAAGTGCTTACATCAAATAACTTTTGAGCTTGTGCTTGAAAATCCTTCAATCGTTGCATATTCTTCTCACTCTTTCTTGATTCAACTAGTCTCTTCAATTTCATATATTTTGCATGATAACTTTTTAACATGTCCCATATTCGTTTCCGAGATACTGTAGGAATTGATGCTTTTTCCCAGATGCTCTTAACGTGATGAACAACGCAGTCGCTTATATCGCTAAAAGTAGGCTCTTTGTTTGAAGTCTTCAGTTCTTGCCTAACAAACAGATAGTGTTTCATGACATCTTGATGAGTGGGAAGATTCAGACCTTGATGTTTACTTGGATGGCCGAACACAACACAGGCATTACTACGGTTAAATCTTGGGACGTCAGCCATGCTGCTGTCCTTATATAATATATAGTCTATTTTGATAAGAATTTGATGTAATGAAAACTAGTTTATGAACTAACACAAAAACTTTAATGATATTTATCAAGCAAGAGATCTCGTGATAAACAACGCTGAGTGACAACAATCGACAACCGCGCACAGCGCCGCACACATACGTCCACTCACAACTGTAGCTGGAGAGACACTGAATCAGTCTCTCTCCAGCTACAGTTGTAGCTGGAGCTACCGCGCATGACTCATTGCATCAGTGTCACTGATGCAATGAGTCACGCGCGGTAGCCCTGTGTACTTGCATCTCTCGGCAAATTGTATGAATGAGTGATGAAGTTTACAGGGCTTTTCATGCTTGTGCATGGTGTGATTTGTATGTATTGTGCATTTCAGCCTCGTAGTATAGAAAGTGACGGCTAATGCAAAGTGTCATATTTATATAAAATTCCGGTATTTACAGCATTTTTCTTAAATTTCACAGTATTTGGGGAGACAGAAGATGTTCTCACAGAAGAATAAGTATTTAATATTTTTTGTAGTGCATTTTATTCACATTTATTTGCACACTACCCAAAAAACATTGCATTTAATATGTAAACGTGTGGTAACGCTGACGCAGGGGAACTTTTTTCCCATTTTCTCATTTTTCAGTGCGGTGGGGGAGGCAGAAGATATTGTTGTAGAGTTCTAATATTTTGCACACGTTAATTTGATGCTCATTCACACCTTTTCCGCACTACCCCCATAGCAAAATCCAAAAACGTGAATATACGCTCCACCCTAGTAAGCAGCAAGGGGGCAGGATTTTTCACCTCGTAAAAAAAAAAAAAAACTTGATACAAAAGTGCATCCAAGAAGAAAGTTAACTCAACTCTCTTTCATTACACACTAGCCGCAAAGCCGCCCTCCGGGCGGACTTTTTGGCTAGCTCCTGCGGAGGGCTATTGGTGGTGGGCCTTCGGCCCACCAAACACGGACTCTCCAGATAGCCCCTTCTAACTTTCCTGAAATCATGGATGTAGAAATGTATGTATTACCCCCACCCATTCACTCACCCATTACCCATCACCCCCCACCCATTCACTCACCCATTACCCATCACCCCCCACCCATTCACTCACCCATTACCCATCACCACACACCCATTCACTCACCCATTACCCATCACCCCCCACCTATTCCCTCACCCATCACCCATCACCCCCAACCCATCACCCCCCACCCATTCACTCACCCATCACCCCACACCCATTACCCATCACCCCACCCATTCACTCACCCATTACCCATCACCCTACATCAAGGTTTCCTCAATTCTCGCAACCCACTTTTTTTCACAATTATCGCTAATAGGCTGCTAAAAAAAAAAAAAAAAGTGATCGGATCATCTCATAATTGGCTTAAACCTTCCCCTGGTCAAACCGGTTAAATGTATGTATTCCCACGGACACCATACCAACCCCACACCACACACACCAACAACATACCCACACACCCATATTACCATTACCCATCACCCCCACTATTCCCTCACCCATCACCCATCACCCCCAACCCATCACCCCCCACCCATTCACTCACCCATCACCCCACACCATTACCCATCACCCCACCATTCACTCACCCATTACCCATCACCCTACATCAAGGTTTCCTCAATTCTCGCAACCCACTTTTTTTTCACAATTATCGCTATAGGCTGCTAAAAAAAAAAAAAAAAGTGATCGGATCATCTCAAAAGGGGGGCTTAAAACCCTTTCCCCTGGTCAACCCGGTTCCAAAAATGTGCCATATGAGGTGATTGCGCCAGGGGGGAACGGAACCTATACCAGACACACCACACACACACACAGACGGGACAGACAGACACACTTTTCGCTTATATTTACCATTACCCATCACCCCCCACCTATTCCCTCCCCCATCACCCATCACCCCACCCATCACCCCCCACCCATTCACTCCCCATCCCCCACACCCATTACCCATCACCCCACCCATTCACTCACCCATTACCCATCACCCTACATAAAGGTTTCCTCAATTCTCGCAACCCACTTTTTTTCACAATTATCGCTAATAGGCTGCTAAAAAAAAAAAAAAAAGTGATCGGATCATCTCATAAATGGGCTTAAAACCTTCCCTGGTCAACCCGGTTCCAAAAATGTTTCATATGAGGTTTGATTGCGCCACAGGGGGGGAAACCTATACCAGACACACACACACACACACACCACACACCACAGACAGACAGACAGACAGCACACTTTCGCTTATATTTCCATTACCCATCACCCCCCACCTATTCCCTCACCCATCACCCATCACCCCAACCCACCCCCCCCACCCATTCACTCACCCCATCACCCCACACCCATTACCCATCACCCCACCCATTCACTCACCCATTACCCTCACCCTAAAATCAAGGTTTCCTCATTCTCGCAACCCATTTTTTTTCTTCACAATTATCCTTAATAGGCTGCAAAAAAAAAAGAAGAAAAAAAAGTGATCGAATCATCTCATAAGGGGGCTTATGACCTTCCCTGGTCAACCCGGTTCCAAAAATGTGCCATGAGGTGATTGCGCCACGGGGGGCGGAACCTATACCACACACACACACACACACAGACAGACAGACAGACAGACACACTTTCGCTTATATTATTATAGAAGAGATGGAGAAAACTTATTTGGGAGAGCAGGGTGACAGGAATGCATTAAGTATCTCTGTCTGTTTGTCTCTCTCTCTCTGTCTCTTTCTCTCTATCTGTCTGTCTCTGTCTCTCTTTCTTTGTCACTGTCTGTCTGTCTGTCTCTCTCTCTCTCTAATATACATACAATGGAAACTTGCTGAGTGACATTTATATAGAGAGGCGTTTTCTTAAGTTAAGGATATATACATGAACCAGAAAATAGGCATTGAAACATTAACTTTAAAGAAAAACTGTAAAAAACAACAGTAAACAGGTTATGGAGGAGCTCTCTATCAGCGGTCTTGCTACCTAACAGGGGTGCCACTGCTTGGGATTTTTCACAAGATCTTGGGATTTGGGTCATGGCCTTGGGATGTTTTTTGTCTATCTTGGGATTTTAAGGGATTATTCAAGCATTTCTCCAGTAGTTTATCTCAAAGTAAGCATATGTACCTTATTTAAGATTCAGTTTCAATGTATTTATCAATGATTTTGGGGTACTTTTGTATCTTGGGATTTTTTAGGGATTATTCAAGTATTTATCCAGTAGTTAATCTCAAAGTAAGCATATGTACCGTATTTAGGATTCAGTTTCAATGTCTTTTTCAATGATTTTGGGGTATTAAGCACGTGTACCGTATTTAGGATTCAGTTTCAATGTATTTATCAATGATTTTGGGGTATTTATATCTATCTTGGGATTTTTGGGTGACATTCTTGGGATTTCTGGTAATGTCGAGTGGCAAGTGGCAACTCTAGTGCAACGTCAGCTCTTGTAAACACAGTCCACCCTGGCAACATAATCATTTTCCCGAATATCTCCACACACACCGCTCCCCTGGTCCCCTGATTACTACAGATAAAGGTAATAGATGATATGAAATGGTGGAGGTCAGTAGAGAACCCTAATGGCACTGTAGACTGTGTAAATATGAGACATTAAGGTAAAGTTTACATGGCGGATAAGTGGGCGGGTGAAATCTTCGGATAAATTTGTTTTCTTTTTTGGCGAGTGAGTGAGCGGAGGTTATTTGCTCTTGCCCTTCGTTTAGTGTGTTATTTTGATTTATTTTGATTAATATATAGCTTGGTAGCAAGGGAAGGTAGTCTAAACGTCATATCCTGTCTATTGTGTAGTCAGAATTATTGCTATTTTTTCCCGGATGTCAGTTTGCCTTGGTTACTAGTACCGTTATTTAAGGGTGTAATTTAATATTTTAGGGCGTGGGCGACGTGCGGGGCTCACCATTAGAGGCAGGCAGCTGTAAACACGTCTTATCTTGTTACTAACCATACAAGAGGATACAAAGATAACTAGCGAGGATTTGTGTCGTGTGTTAGGGAACCAGCTGTCATCGATAACAGGAAGGTTACACGGAATGCGTTTTCGACGACACCGTGGAAACTTCCAACCTAGTGCATCGTCGAACTTCCAAGTCATTTATTTACGGTGATACACAGGCGACAGGTGTGTTGCGAGGCCGTACAGGTGTGTAGTGACAGGTGTGGTGTATGTGGTAAAGGGAGAGAGACTAAGAGTGAGGTGTTAGCCCCCCAGTGTGTGTGTCTGACCTAAAGAGCGAACGCGCAGTTCTCGTCCACTATAACGGCGTCAGCCCCGTACCGCCGCGGCCACGGGTACGGCGCGGGCCACAGTGGTCCATAAAAACTAATCTCGGGCACGCGGTACTCGAACCTAGGATCAGCGCATCAAGGTATACCCTGGGTACGTCTCTAGTATTCTCATATATTTCAGGGAGAATATTACGCTGAAAGGCTAATATGGCGGCAATGTATTATCGTCCACCCTATATTTATCTCCTATTGTCACTAATATGCCATAAATAAGGTATTTAAGGGTAAATTTCACCTTATTTCCCATTAAATAAGGTCTATATATCGGGAATAAACACTAAACAAGGCCGCCCAGCTGGTTCCTGAACGCTGATTGGCTGAGACCAGAGCAAGGCCGCTGATTGGCTGAAGGAAATTCTGCCTCCGCCATGTTACGTGGTGCCAATTAGTATTAAAACGAATAGTCACTTTTTTATTCGTGGACCGATTATGGATTGTATAGCCTTAATGAAAACCCCAGCTCTTGTTATGACTACCCATATAAGTTTCCGATACTTAAGGCCTTCGTAAAAGAAATATGACTCAATCAGTTAGTTTGACATAACTACATATTATCGATATTTTGTTACCGTACATATTATCGATATTTTGTTGATAATTCTTTTTTTACACTAAATACAGGGGGATTTTTGTGTGTTTTAATATATTTCAATATTTCCGCATCGTTTTATGTATTAATCACGCGCCTGGTGGCTGTATTTTGTTTATTTATTTTAGGCGGGTTTTGTTTACATTTTTACGTCTAACTTGTTCCTCCTTCTAAATGAGCTGTGAGGTTATTTGCGTGTGATTAGCTATGCCTACAGGCGCAGTGTGTTTGTGTGTGTTTATGTGACGGGTTTTTCACGTGTTTACTGGAGGAATACATCTGACACAGTGGTTGAAAGGGTCAAATTATCGAAAAAACAAAACGTGTATTGCTCCATGGTTTCAACACTTAACGAGGATCTGTTACAGTTTATAAGATACACATCATATAGTATTTGCCCATATTTTTTCACGAATTATAGAGCCTTGGGTAAAAAGTCGATTTTTGTTATGGTAAATTTGAGGTTTTTTCGGCCATCTTTTGATACGGGATATTTCGTTATTTCTTCGTTATCTCATTGTTTTTATAGGCTTATTGTGTCCTATTTATCATTATTTTACTTTATCCGAGTTGTTTTATTCATTATTTGATGTTTTTGATTAATGAAGGGAATAGTTGTAGCCTCGAGTTGGATGTCAAGATCAAGATAAGCTCTGATCCTGCTTCTCCCACGGCGTTCTCCCACGTGTGTGGGAGAACGCCGGACCAAAGGCTTCACTGACAGCTTCTGCTGGGTGACTCCCAAATCAAGATCAAGATCTTGATGACGTCACAGCGGCCATATTGCCAAATTATCTTTATTCCTATATTTATACCGCAATCTACGGCTTCCCTTGGCAATATTCAAGGCTATGTAAGGGGTAAGAAAGGGCGTGGGGCTGTATTGCATGATATTACCCATTGACAAAGACAATATATGCACGATAAATAGGTAATAACAGGGTATTTCTGGCTCCACTTATCTTATTGCTCTTATTTTCTTCTGCTGTTTACCTCAATTTACGGATTCCCTTGCAATGTTCAAGGCTATGTAAGGGGTAAGAAAGGGTGTGGGGCTGTATTGCATGATATAACACCCAAGCAAAGGCAATATATGCACTAGGGTGCCAATAAAAATCAAAAGTTTGAATGTTTCTTCCTACTTTGGTGTACTGGTGCATCTATGCAAGAAACCATCGTATGCAAAGTTTAACCTTAATCGGTTGATATTTAGGGGTGGCGGATTACAACTTTGTTATTTACCCTTATGCACTGGCCTATTAAGGAGGGGATGTCATTTTTGAAAGCGGACAAGCCCGGGCATCCCTCCCCAGCAGGGCTGCTGGTCCCCCTCTTGGTGAGTATTAGCCCCTCGGTGGGGGGGGTATCATGGGGAGCCACCCCACTCATTGTGGCCGGCTTGGCCGGGGAAGGGAAGCCTTCGAGGTCCCGGGCTGTTGATGGCGATGGGCCTCCACAACTTGGAGGAGGAACTGGCGCTGTTCCTCGTCTTTGGTCAGCCGGAGGTTGAAGGACTGGATGAGCGCCACTCCTCGCTCGGCTGTGTCGTTGACGACGCGAAGTCCCTCGATTCGGCGGCAGGCCTCGACGTACGATTCCTCTTCCTGCCACTTCCGAGGGTTGGCGGACAGGAAGTCGGTCTTGATATCAAGAGCTTCGAAGAGGCGGAGGGAATTTTTCGTGGCGAAGGAGGGCAGTGTTGCCGCAGGAACTTGTGATGATGGGAGGTTTATTCGCTTGGCGGGTTCCTCGGCTCCTTCATCGTAGAGAATGGCCTGTACAATTGCTTGTTTGTCGGAGACAGGGAGACGTGAGTCGAACAGTGACAGGCCAATGAGATCTTCGCTCAAGTACCAGAAATGGCGGCTCAGAGTGGTGAAGCAGGCCTTCCGAATACTTTCGTTGTGGTACTGAAGGATGTCCTTAGCAAATCCAAGATCGTTGGCGGGAGCGTAGGATGGAACCGTCGATTCGAACCATCGCAGGACGTAGATCTCGGTTGCGAACGATGAGAACCGCTGGAAGGCTGACATTTCTCGAGGTGTGACGACTCCAGTCAGCTGCTCCCGAAACAAGATCATCTTCAGAGCGTAAATGATACGCGCCATCCAACGCGCTCGATGAAGCGCTCCGGGGCTACGGATCGAGGTCTTCGGAAGAGCGCCGCCGAGGAAAAGGATGCTCAGCTCAGCGAGTTCCTTATAGTCGTCACGGGGCTGCTTTGTCTGAAGCAGACGTTTCAAACCTTGAATGAGATCGTCCCTCTTGGAGACCAGAGTCTCCGGCAGATCTTCGTTGGTGGGAGGGTTTATTGCCGACTGGTTGATGTAAGACCAGTAGTCCTTGAAGCGAGAGAAGATGGTGATCTCAGGACCAGAAGATGACCCCAAACACATAGAAAAGGCCTTCTCAAGGACAAGTTCGTGGACGTGATGACGGCAAGCAAGTGAAACGAGGGGTCGGCCGATCTTCTGTTGCAAAATGGTGCATGCACCATTGATGGCTCCAGTGTTGGCACTGGTTGTGTCGAAGCACATTGCCACGACTCGTTCCTGGACCCCCCAGTCTTCTAGAGCCTCGAACACAGCTGTAGCAGCGGCATCACCAGTTCCGGAGTGCAGTTTCGGGACTCTTAGGAGCTTCTCCACTCCTTCTCCTGTGACGAGGATGGCGAGTCTTTTGGCGCAAGTGCCATCGTCCTGAGGAAGGATCTTCCCGTCCCAATGAGGGGTAAGAGGACTGAAAGTCTCTTTGATGTCCTTCGCCAAAGTGGACCTGTACTTCGCTCTTGCCTGTCGAATGGACTCGGGATTCAGCACAAGCTCTTGTGGATCGTGGCCCAAGCTACTTGCCGTAGCCGCCACAATTTGAAGGGCTTGGCGGCTACTGACCCCAGTTCTGTCAAGGGCTCCGACGAGATCAGGGGATAGGACGGACTTCGTGCCCCGTGTCCTCAATCGCTTTGGTGGAGAAGCGACCCCGGCGTCGGAAGAAGAAGTCGATGTGTCGGCAGCGTTGGCTGGACTTGATGACTCAGACGATGACGACTCTAGCTCCACCATCTCTTCTCCTTTTGGCGTCTGTTGACGGCTACGTGAGAGAGAGCTTTCACGTCGGTAAACCGATTCTTTCAGCTTCTTGTCGAGACCAGCCATCGAACCCTGCCTCCCCTTCTCCCGCTGGGCAAGAAGGAATTCCTTGTCTTCAGGAATGGTCATCAGAGTGAGGGCGTCGGAGTGGGCGATGTCCAAAAGGTCTGGGAGACTTTTTTGGAAGGTCTTCTGTTTTTCGGCAGGCGTGACTCTAGAGTTATTCATGCTTTTGCTCAGGATCTTCCACTCGTCGAAAAGTCCAGTAATCTTCCTCCTCACGCTAGTTTCTGCGATGGTGGGGATTCTAGCTCGTGTCCAGAAGTCGAGGACCTCCTTTGCAGCCTCAGCTGCACTCTGCTGCACCGTCTTCTTCTCTTCCTTGTGTGCGTAGAAAAATCGTCGTAAAACGTCTCCACGGCTGGGAAGTTTTGCTCCTGTGATAGTAGGAACACTATGGCCAAGAAGCCAAACGTCAGTTTGCTTTCTCGTGGTCATGACCTGAGGGCGAAAAGAGGAAATGTTCAAGATCGATCCGCCACCTCTAAATATCAACCGATTAGCCTGAAACTTTGCACACGACAGTTTCTAAGTACAAGGCAGAATACCACAAAAGTACGTGAAAAAATATTGACTTTGAAAAATTACCCCTATGCGCTATTGGCACCCTAATATGCACTCTAAATGGGTAAAAATGGGGTATTTCTGGCTTCACTTATCTTATTTTCTTCTGCTTTTTACCTCAATTTACGGGTTCTCCTGCAATATTCAAGGCTATGTAAGGGGTAAGAAAGGGTGTGGGGCTGTATTGCATGATATAACACCCAAGCAAAGGCAATATATGCACGCTAAATGGGTAAAAATGGGGTATTTCTGGCTTCACTTATCTTATTTTCTTCTGCTTTTTACCTCAATTTACGGGTTCTCTTGCAATATTCAAGGCTATGTAAGGGGTAAGAAAGGGTTTGGGGCTGTATTGCATGATATAACACCCAAGCAAAGGAAATATATGCACGCTAAATGGGTAAAAATGGGGTATTTCTGGCTTCACTTATCTTATTTTCTTCTGCTTTTTACTTCAATTTACGGGTTCTCTTGCAATATTCAAGGCTATGTAAGGGGTAAGAAAGGGTGTGGGGCTGTAGTGCATGATATAACACCCAAGCAGAGGCAATATATGCACGTAAATGGGTAAAAATGGGGTATTTCTGGGTTCAAAACTTTCTGCTATTATAAAAACAAGCCTTTATTTATATTCTAATAGATTTTGATGTGTTTATGTCTTTCACTAATGACTTCTTGGTCTAAATCACCCTATTTTTCATAAGGGGGCGAGGCGTAGTGCAAAAAACAAGTGGGGGTGAAGGGGGGCTAAGAGAGTATGGAAGTATTATTTATATTGTACCATATAAACTATGGTAGAATGAAGTAGTAGACTACGTACCGTAGATAACACTTTAGTCGCCACCTGCCCTAATGTCGCCAGATGCCATATATTACTAATTATAGCATCACTACTGACTTGTATGTGCCACTGAAGATGATACACAGTAGTTTATATCATGACATGACTATTCTACCCTGTTTCAGCATTGTTTTATGCTTTGTATCTGCAAGTATATACGGCTTCAAATTTCACTACTAGTTTTTTTTTCGGGCGACGACGACGGCGGGAGGACACATTCGTATGTATATGCTTTTCACTTTAATTTTGGTGGGCAATGATCTAGTAACTTTGTATTTTATATTAATCCTCTCAATGGCAAAATACCTTTAGGTTTTACTCTATGATAGACATATTGGAAGTACCGTCGAAACTTCCATTTTCTACCGTCGAAAGTGCATTCCGTCGAAACTTCTAATCCTGTCATCCCTCCACTTACCCCTTTAACTACCTTCAGTATTATAGGCTTACCCTCAATAACATTATAGTCGCCACGGTGCACTAATGTCGCCAGGTGCCATCTATTACGAATGTTAGCTTCACTATGGACTAATGGACTTGTATGTGTGGTGTCTGGACGATTCGAGCGGAGGACATTTTCGGTAGTGGGCTTTCAATGATTTTGAACTTAGTTTTCCTGAATAGTTTTGATGTGTATTGAATGAATCTGGCACTTGTTTTTGTCGGAAATGAATTTTTGTTTACATGTGTGGGGGATCCCCGCCCTGGAAACCTTGCTCCGCTTCTCTGCCGTAGTATTGATGGAAACTTTGTTTGGCAACAATGTTTCCCAAATGTTTCCAAAGGTTGGAA
Organism: Chionoecetes opilio; assembly: GCA_016584305.1. Lineage (NCBI taxonomy): Eukaryota > Metazoa > Arthropoda > Malacostraca > Decapoda > Majidae > Chionoecetes > Chionoecetes opilio. The sequence continues at coordinate 111,653 of JACEEZ010023970.1, forward strand.
ACAATGTTTCCTAAATGTTTCCTGTCCAGACTTCAGTAACTGTTGTTCTCAGGATGTCTGTGAGTGAGGAGGATGCTTCAGCTGCCTCTGCCTCTTCGTTTTAGCTTTACGTTATAATGCACTAACTTTTTATTTTAATCAACACACCCCACACACACACACACACACACACACACACACACACACACACACACACACACACACACACACAAAGGCGTAACAGCTAGACGTCCTGTTTCCATAAATACTACCGTCAGGACATTCCAGGTAGATGGGAGTGAGGTCAGGTCAGGTTCCCCAGGTGTTATCCCCTTCCACCACCACCCCTTCCCTAGGTCTCACGGCCTCGTGTAGCTTCCTCTGCACACACACACACACACACGCAACAACACACACACACACACACACACACGCAAATACACGCAACACACACCTGCACGCATATGCAACACACACACACATACACGCAACTTTTATATAATTTATCTATAAATACAATTTCTTTTACATGATTTTTTCACATGCATACTTTAATCTGTTTCTTTTACATGATTTTTTTCACACACACACACACACACACACACACACACACACACACACACACACACACACACACACACACACACACACACAATTGGGTCCTCCGAATGGTCCTCCGCTTGAAAAGTCGTTCGCTCAAAAAGTCATTCGCTCGAAAGGTCGTGTATTTGTATGTGTCACAGAAGACAGGTACATAACATACTGTGCGTGCCTCTTCCGTGCCACATACAAGGCTGAATAATTGACCGAATAGGTTCAGTTTAAACCAATACAGGATCGGTGGTGAAGTATCCTGACTATTGTACAAACTTCACCTGCAAATACAACCCCAAAAGCATCAAGTAATAAAAGAACAAGTGTATTATGGGCTGAAAAGCAAAGGATTTGTAAGCACTTAACAGTAGGTTGGGTAGGTAGCTTATCTAATGCAAGAGTTAATCAGTATCTTTACTCTTTCATCCCTTTCACTGGTAAACTCTGGAACTCTCTTCCTGTTTCTATTTTTCCACTTTCCTATAACTTAAATTTTTTCAAGAGAGGAGTGACAAGACACCTGAACTAAATGGCCCCCCCCCCTTTTTTTTATTATAATACTGTCTTCTTTATAGGGACTGGCAACTAAGTGGACTGTGTGTTACCTCTTTTTGTAGTGCCCTTGGCCAGTTCTTTGTGATGTAATAAAAAATAAAAAATGTTTAACGATATTTTCCACTTTTTCCAGAGCTGAAAAATGTCTGATGGAGGCTTTGACCCGTGCGAGTGTGTGTGGAGTCACGAGATGGCCATGCGGCGACTCCTGTCTCTGGTGAGTCCCTTGTGGCTTGTGTCCTACAGGGTGTATGTTTCCTTAAGTCCCTTGTGGCTTGTGTCTTACAGGGTGTGTGTCTCCTGAGGCAGGGTGGGAAAAGTAAACATGGTTGTGATGGCTTGTCGATGTCTTGTAGGTCTCACGGCTTCTTGTAGCTTCCTTATTTTCTTATTTTTCTTGTCATCGCCTCTCTCATCCTGTTGGGTAGCTGATGGTGACATTGTTTTGGTTGGGTTGGCTTGGGTTGTAAAGTTACTCTTCCTCTACCCATGAAGTATACTGATTACATACATACACAGTACAATGGATCATCATGAATCATTGTTTTGTATTCATTTGATTCGATTATTTAACCCCTTCACGTCCAGATTTTTCCTTTGCTATCAAAAAATTGTCTGTTGTTAGCTATAAAATTACGAAAAGTGACTAAATATACCAAATTAGTTAGTGGACAAGGATACTAAACAGGTCATATTTATAAAAAATTGCTTATATTCATTAAAATAGTCTAATGTAGCCAAAATACAAAGGAAATAACGTTCTGGGCCTCAAGGGGTTAAGTCTGCAGCTTTGAATGATACTTTAGTACCAGCCAAGGATACTATACTCTGATATATTATCCTTAGTACCCGCCCATCTGCCAGCCTCCCACCAGCTGTCTGTTCCCTTGATAGGCATGGGATGAGGTGGCACAGGAAAGGCTGAACCAAACATCACTCATTATTCACTATTTTTGGTAATTCAATGTAAAATAATAATAATAGTAATTTTATTTTCACCCGAAGGTATACATAAACAAAAAAAGACAACACAAAAACAGATAAAAACACAAGAACGTAACATAATAACACAAAAAAAGATAACATGAGGGAGTGAACTTAATACTAAAGTAAATACAATAGTATATATATACATGTGGGCATATAATAAATAAGTTTTGTATCCATGCTGTATAACTTTCCTATAGTTTATTATACAATGTTTCATCCCATAAAAGATGTCATTGATATACCTACTGTAGCTTCCTTAGATATTTGATTGATGTAAGCTCAAGGTTTGTGAGTTAGCTATATAAAGTCATAGTTTCATACCGTACATACTGACCTGTGCAATATAGAGGAAGCATTTACTATCATATATATACTGATAGGTTGGTGGGTTGTTGGCTATATAGGGTGGTTGAAGGTTGTCAGTGATAAGAGAGGACACGTGGACTCTGTGTGGGACTTTTTGTTTGTTCTGCACACACACACACACACACACACACACACACACACACACACACACACACACACACACACACACACACACACACACACACACACAACTTTGCAGCACGTAATTAGCACCTGCATACTTTAACCCTTTCACGCCCAGATCTTTCCTTTGCTATATAAAATCGTCTGTTGTTCAGAGCTAGGCACTAAATACATTGAATGTATTTAAATACTAAATACATGGGAGAAATGTATTTAAATACTAAATACAGTACATCAATTGTATTTAAATACATTTGTAAATACATTTTTAAAACACACAAATTTTAACATGTCCGAAAAAAATGAATTTCCTTAGGATTTCCTTAGATTTTGGGTTTCCTTAGAAATTTCCTTGAAATCAGGACATTTCCTTGAAAGTGGAAACCCTGGTTCACTGTAACACCAGGGTTGCCGGATAGTTGGGCAGGTTTATGGCCAAATTAACTGATCAAAAAGTATTTACATTTTTATATTATGAGTATTTAAATACAATGTATTTGAATACTCATAAAAGTATTTAAATACTGTATTTAAATACATGACAACCAATGTATTTATAAATACATTTATAAATACATAAATGTATTTAAATACGTATTTGAATAAAAATGTACGTATTTAAATACTGCCCAGCTCTGCTGTTGTGAGCCATTAAATTACGAAAAGTAACTGACTATACCGAAATAGCTAGTGGACAAGGATACTAAACAGGTCATAGCTATACAACGTTGCTTATAGTCACTAAAATTGTCTAATGGTGGCCATATTACAATGGAAATTACGTTCTGGGTCTCAAGGGGTTAAGCTGTTTCTTTGACATGATTTTTTCACATGCATATTTTTATTCTGTTTCTTTTACATGATTTTTTCACATTGACTAAAAGTTCCCAGTGCACATGACTATCCATGTGTCTACTAGAGTAGAGGTGGTGGTGGTGGTGGAGCAGAAAGAAGGGGTGTAGGCAGTGGTTTTATATTTTTTTATATATATTTATTTACATCTATTACAGTTTGACAGAACAACAACAAAAGACAACCAAACAAGGGATAGAAACATAAAATTAAGAGAATAAAAAAAGATTATATATATATATTATATAATATATATATATATATATATATATATATATAAAATAAAAATAAGATATTATATATATAATATATATATTATATATATATATAATATATATATATATATATATTAATTATATTAATAAAAAGAAAAAAAAGTAGGCAGAGTGAGGAATGGGTGGACTGCATTAGTGGAGGAAGGTGGAAGGTGGAAGGTCTCAATCATAATTCATTGTAAGATATTTTCAACAAGTCCTTTGCATATTTACTCCTTTTGGTTACCAATATAATAATAATAATAATAATAATAATAATTTTAATATCACCCGGAGGCATACAGGCAAAAAAGCAACAACAACAAGACAAAGAGTTAACTTAAGTACTAGAGCAAAATATACATAATAAAGGCACAGGGCATGAGTACATATCGGGCGCCTAGAATTGAAACGGCACAAGAGCCACTTTTAAAAAAACTGAGAAAAACGCACTTAAAGTTTAATCTAAGAAAATCAAGATATGAAACGGCACAAGCGCCACTTTTTATCAATGAAAAAAATGCACCTAAAGTGTTTTCAAAGTAAATCTGCAACAAATGAAGATATTGTAATGGGGTCTGTTTGCATTTTTCTCAGTTTTTTAAAAGTGGCGCTTGTGCCGTTTCAATTCTAGGCGCCTGATATGTTCCCAAATACAATAGGTTCCCTCTACCTAATATATCCCTCTAAGTCTAATCAGTCTAATATAATGTTCTTTATCTACCAATACTCCCTACTTTCATCTCTATATAGTGTTCCTTATCTACCAATACTCCCTACTTTCATCTCTATATAGTGTTCCTTATCTACCAATACTCCCTACTTTCATCTCTATATAGTGTTCCTTATCTACCAATACTCCCTACTTTCATCTCTATATAGTGTTCCTTATCTACCAATACTCCCTACTTTCATCTCTATATAGTGTTCCTTATCTACCAATACTCCCTACTTTCATCTATCATATATATTTCAATCACCAAAAGTCCTCTGCACCATGATAGGAAAGTATACATATTATAGTGTGATTATAAAATGATGTAATATTTCTATTATTGTGACTAATGCCTGTCTGTGGTTTGTCTTACAGCTGCGGCAATCCCAGAGCTACTGCACAGACAATGAATGCTTATCCGAGTGTAAGTCTCAATGCGCACACACACACACACACACACACAGTATAGTAGGGGAGAGCGGGGCAGGTTGCATCATTGCCTCTAACTCGCATGTTATCACACGTACATCGTCTTAATACTACTACTACTACTACTACTACTACTACTACTACTACTACTACTACTACTACTACTACTACTACTACTACTACTACTACTACTACTACTACTACTACTACTACTACTACTACTACTACTACTACTACTACTACTACTACTATTATAAACTACTACTACTACTACTACTACAACTACAACAATAATAATAATAAAAAAAGTTAATGCGAGTTAGAGGCAATGATGCAACCTACCGTCGATGCAACCTGCCCCGCTCTCCCCTAATTGAAGTCAAAAAGAGATCTCAATCAAAACACGGATATAATGGAAGCTGTAATGATAACTATTAATACATTTGGACGTCATAATTTTCATTAGTTACTTTCTATAACGACTTCTTTTTTATTATTATTATTATTATTATTATTATTATTATTATTATTTTTATTTTTTTATTTTTATTATTCTAGTTATGGCATGACAAGTGGTGGGCAGGTGTGAATCAGAATCATATAATCAGTTTAAGTTCACATTCATGTTTACTTTGATACAAATATACCGGGCAAGATAGATTTGCTGCTGCCGCCTGTTGTCTGTCTGTATACATCTACTCAATTTGGCCGATTTTCTAAACATGGACTTGGGCTCACCTAAGACTAACCATGGCTTTAGACCAGACATTTAAGCTTTTTAACCATTTTTCCAGGGGGTTTAGTCTCAGATTGGAATTGCTAGACACTCACTAACCTCTCCAACATCCAAGGCTAATGATATTATACCCCGGACAAATGTTTAAAGCACTGAAATGTCTGTCTAAAGCCATGGTTAGTCTTAGGTTAGCCCATGTCAATGTTTAAAAAATTGGCCAAATCTGTTGATATAAAGAAAGGAAGCATTGATGAGGTAGCAGTTTTTATTTGTAGAAGTTTTGTTTGTATAGTTTTTATGTCTAATTTATGAAGCAGTTTAAGGGGAGCGTCACACCATTTCTTCATTACCGGTGGATTGTCATGATTTTTGTTACGTCAAAAGTAATAAAAAGTAACTAACGCCGAAATAATCCTAGCTCATTTTCAGCCAGACAAAATCAGCCATAACTCTTTCATTTTTTCTGCTTTCTTTATAATATTTTGTCACAAGCCTGCTCAAGTGTTCAACTACGCATGAGAATTTTTTTGAATATATGGATTTTTTTCGGAAATATTCGTGTGACGCTCCCCTAAGGAATACTGCCTGAGAGAAGTGTGTGGTGATATGACACATACATAGGAGTGTAGGACCCTTGCATCTACGGCATAGGGGAGGCGCTAACACAGTACAGTAAAACCTCTCGTATTCCTCATTATTCGGACTTTGACATTATTCGGACCTTTTTTTTTTTTAATTTTTTTTTAATCCCCCCATATATAATCCCCCCATTATTAGGATCCTTGCATTACTCAGACCACTCCTTGGCCCAATTAGTCCGAATATGAGAGGTTTTACTGTAGTTAGTAGTAGTAGTTAATTATTTCTGTAGTAGTTAACAGAGAAGTGGCGTTCTTGATGACCCGATTTCGAGGCACATGTAAAAAAATAAAAATAATAATTTCTTGTGGGAAAGACATTAACCCCTTCACGCCCAGATCTTTCCTTTGCTACATAAAATAGTTTGTTGTTAGCCATAAAATTACGAAAACTAACGTAATATACCAAATTAGCTGATGGACAAATATACTAAACAGATAATATATACAAAATATTGCTTATATTCATTAAAAATATCTAATGGTAGTCATATTACAATGGAAATTATGTTCTGGGTCTCAAGGGGTTAAGGAATACTGCCTAAGAGAAGTGTGTAGTGATATGACACATAAATATGAGTGTAGGAGCCTTGCATCTACGGCATAGGGGAGACGCTAACACAGTAGCTAGCACCTTCGAGTGGCGTTCTTGGTGATCCGAGTTCTAGGTACATACTTAAAATAAATAATAATAATAATCATGTGGGAAAGTCATTAATAGTATTGTGGTTCCCGTTTGCCTCAGTGCCCGGGCCGAGAACCTCCATGGCAGAGGGCGGCATGGACAACACGACGCTGATGATTGTGGTGTGGAGCTTCGTGGCCTTCCTCCTGTTCCTCATGCGACCCAGCTCCCTGCGCTCCGACCCCAACGCAAAGCCTGCTAACAGTAACCAGGTGCGTCATTAGGGCCAACACAGTTTAAGGAAGCTAAAAGAGGCTGCGAGACCTACACGTGTTAGTTCCTGTTAGATAAAAATTGTCTAATGGTACCAAAATTACAATGGAAATTACGTTTTGGGTTTCAAGGGGTTAATACATCCTTATATTGTGTATTCTCTGCCCTCAGGACGACGGTGCTCCCCCCTCCCCTCCCACAGCCAACTAACACCTGCGCTGACCTGGCTCTGGATTCACCCTCGACCCTAAGTGACCTTGACCTTCGTTCCACACACCCTTACACTTTCCAGATACATCCACTCTTCAACAGCATAAGAACCACACTTTTGTTAGTCCTGATGACTTATTTATCGTCCTGAAGGTTGGATCTGCACTTTTAACAAACAGAAGTAAGGAAAAGATCTATGCTGGCTGGAGGGCTGCTGTGCATGCCCTGGTGCCAATAGTGGAGCCCAGAGCCGTAAATAAGGAGAGTTTGGCCATACTCAGTCTAAGCAGCGCCATACTGCCTCTATGTTCCAGTGCTTCCAGTTCTATATATTGCAATGAAGATGCTACAAATAATTTCAAAGTATCATTAGCATCATGGACATCTTATGAAGGCTAAAGTGAACAGACAGTGTGGCAGCGCAGGATGGGAGGCAGTGGAGGCCTGATGGCGTTGAGTGGCCAGACTCTCCCTATCTATGGCTCCAGTGCAGTAGTGTGGCGTGGCACGTACCAGGTAAAGCAGTGGCGTCTCCTTAACACTGGCAAGGTTGTGATATTACAAGCTATCCATTCATTATTGGTAAAACATTAGGGGCACTCAGTAATATTCATAGTCATTCAGTCACAAGATCTAGTAACATTTACTGATCATATTAACTTAACTAAATCAAATAGCTAAGTGAGTAACTAGATCAAGATTTCTTCAATAGTCTGGGTTATATAGACACAGATCAATAGACAATAGACATTAAGAGGCTGCCATGTGTACTCATTACCATCTGTCTTTCTGGTGAATAAAGGCTGATTCACACTGGCGTTTTTTCGGCATTTTTATAGGACGAGAAGTCGGTCTCTTGAAAGACCGCGCGATCGGTGTGTGATTTTTGTTGAAAACCTATTGCGATCATGACACCAGCCCCAGACCCAGACCCCTTCTCGTCCTATAAAAATGCCGAAAAAACGCCAGTGTGAATCAGCCTTAATACTACTATCCATGGCACTGTCCCGGGCCCGCCAACAGCCCGGCGCCGTGCCTCACTGCCACCTAGTGTTAGTCCTGACATGACTTTAAAAATGTCTTGTACATTATAGTTACTTTGTTACAACTCTTAGCACTTTATACATTTTGGTTGATACCTATATTTTATCTACTTTACAATATTGATTAGCAAGATGATAACTATATTTATATGCATAACATAAGACGACAAAGATGTTTCCCATACACCTCTAGTCTACCTTCATTAAACATAACATCCAATGGCCGGTGTTGCATAAAATAGGTAACGCCCGAAATAAGTAACGCCTCGAAATAAGTAGCGCTTTACCTCACACCCCCGCCGTTCCTTACATATTTACCACAAAATACTCCTAGATGGAAGTTTTTAACAAGATAATCCCTTCACCTACATTGTCATACATATAAGCACACTTAACATAGACATAAGACGTGTACAGAGCTAGATCACTCAATGCCTTGCTCTTACTAACTAATCACTACACTAATGCCTTCTTCCCTTCTCTCCTGTCTCCTCCAGTACCTCTAGCAACCACAGTACCGCACACGTCCTGGTTAATCAATTATAAAGAAGTATTTTGTGGTAAATAAGTAAGGAACGGCGGGGGGGTGAGGTAAGGCGTTACCTATTTTATGCGACACCGGCCTCTGTTGCTCTGACATGCTGACATTGACACAGCCCTCAGCGTTAAAACACACATCAAATAATCACACTTAGTAGCCAAGAGTGTACAGTCAGCGGGTGGTGGAGGGACGCCGGCTCACCACTCAGGGCGTCACGGCTCCGACACCCGTGACACGCTGATATTTACCAGTGACATGGGGACATTTCTTAAGGCCGTACATCTCTTCCCAACACAATTCACCTTTCTTTTCCTCATGTTCAAATATACTATGTGACATGGTGACATTTCTCAAGGCCGTACATACTCTTCCCAACAAAAATCAACTTTCTTTTACTCATGTTCATATATACTATGTGACATGGTGACATTTCTTAAGGTTGTACATCTCTTGCCAACACAATTCACCTTTCTTTTCCTCATGTTCAAATAAACTGTGTGACATGGGACATTTCCGTACATCCTCTTGCCAACACAATTCACCTATCTTTTCCTCATGTTCATATATACTGTGTGACATGGGGACATTTCTTAAGGCCATACATCTCTTGCCAACACAATTCACCTTTCTTTTCCTCATGTCCAAATAAACTGTGTGAAGGGAATCTGTTTAGTAGTAAAGGGAGCATTATAAGCTGACTACTGATATGTATTGTACTTGAAGGTTTTCCTGAATTCCTTGAAGTACGTCATGCGAGATGTAGAGGTGAGAGGTTTTCATGGTATGGTTTGTGTTGATCATAGTTTATATACGAGGCGCTTATTTCAGAAAGTCGATAAGCGCCATCAGTTATAAACTAAGAAAATGGCTTCAAAGTTTTTCTATGTTCAAAATGTCATATCTTTTAAGGGGAGCGTCACACGAATATTTCTAGTAATATTCGTGTGACGCTCCCCTTAAAAGATATGACATTTTGAACATACAGTAGAAAAACTTTGAAGCCATTTCCTCAGTTTTTTGTTTGTGGCGCTTATTGACTTTCTGAAATAAGTGCCTCGTATTGTTTTGGGAAAGCATATGAAGTTTGGACACGTTTGATAACCTGACTCTTGGCAATTGTTAATGATGATAAAATTGATAAACCTAAGAAGGAGGAAGACTGAAGTGGCTCAACTTATTCCAATACTTTTATTTTTATATATTTTTTTGTTTTTGTTTACATCACATAACATAACATTGTAACATATTTTGAGCATGAGTTAATCCATATAGTTCTGTTTTATCTCTGATTATTTCAAGCAGGATATGAGAAGTGAGCCAAAACAGTTCATTTAATATATTGCTATGTAGATTACTGTGCTACTTACATAACATAAGAACAGAAGAAAATAATTTACGTGAGCCTTTCCTATCATCCTATCATATTGCCGAGGAAAGGTTGCAAAAAGGTTACATTATATTGGTATTTTCTGACCTTGACTTGGGGCCTGTGTGCATTATTATATGGTTAATAGAAACAAGTATTTATGTATGGTTTGCACTGAGATATTGACTATTAATTATACCAGCAGGTGAAGGTGACATCAATAAGAAAATCAAACTTTTGTAAACACCCAACACCAATTTCTTATTTTGTTTCATGAATACATAGACAATACTCTGCCGTCATAAAGTAATCTTAATATTTATACGGATACTTGAATACTTTTTTTTCTCTAGAATTTTATATCGATATTTGAATACGTACTTCTAGCATACACTTTCTGCACATACCTAATCATGTTACACCAAATGTTCTTTTCACCTGCCTTCTATGTCACCCAACTGCATATTATCCAGGGAAGGTTTGTTATTGAATGGAGTATATTGAGTTAGCACAAATAAAACATGAATAACAAACTCTTAGTCTTTTAATATGCATCATCACGGAAACAATCTTTTCACGCGCCATAACTGTTCTCCTCGCAGACAGTGGTGGCCTCATATTCAGTCTCCTTGGGTAGTTTACTGATCACCAGATATGACCTACATTCTCTATAGGTCCCTGCCTGCCTCTGATGATGTGAAACATGGATAGGAGTATATGTTCATGGAAAGAATGATGTCTAAGGTTCATGTTCAGGTTATTTGTTGCAGTGGAGGACACACCCGAGTAGTTGTGAGCCGTCAGGAGTGTAAGGCTGGCAAACACTCCCTCCTGTAGGTGTGTTATGTGCTATTATGTATGTGTATAACCTCCTGTATGTGTATGTATATGTGTGTATAATCTCGTGCATGTGTGCTATTGTGTATGTGTATGTCTATGTACTATGTATATTTGTGTGTGTATAACCTCCTGTATGTGTATGTGTGGCATTCATTATGTATGTGTGTGTATAACCTCGTGTATGTGTGTGTATAACCTTGTGTATGTGTGCTGCAAATAGATCTGATTAAAAAACCCTACATAATAAGGGTGATGCAAAGAGATCAGATAAAAAACCCCCACATAATAAGGGTGATGAAAGGCTATCCACACCTCACCCTACAGTAAGAGTGTCTATGTTTGGGTGTGCAGTGAGTGGTCAGGTTTCTTCTTCTGTTTCTTCCGGGTGTGCCGACCACAGCCACACCTGCCCCAGGACGCCGTGAGCAGCAGGGGCTGGGAGGGGTGCGGGCTCAGCGAGTGCACCACCTGGCTCCCTCGGTGCTCCAGTCTGTAAGGGATGAAGCAGAGTCTGTAGATTTACCCCAATGACATAAGTACATAGAGAAATAGAAAGAGATACATAGTATATAGAAAGAGAATACAAGAGAGGATAGTAGAGAAGGAAAGAGGATGAGTGTATATAGAAAGAAGCAAAAGATGAGGATACCAAGGGAGGGAGGGAATGAGTTGGGGGTGAGTGAGAACATTAGTAAATAAGGAAGCTACAAGAGGTTGGGAGACCTACACGTGTAGTTCCTGTTACTTAACACTACCTACATCCACCTTTCATCCCCATCCACGAAATTGTCTAGCCTCCTTTTAAAGCTCCCTATTGACTGCACTAACTACCTGACTTAGTTATAAGCTGAATAAACTGATGGAATGACAGAACTAAAAGACAAGACAAAAAGTAAAATATGCATAAAACAGAAGATAAGGAATCTACAAGGAAGGAAGGATAAGGAAGGAATAAGAATAATAAGGAAGCTACAAGAGGCCGTGACACCTACAGAACATAAGGAAATTACTGATGATGGTGAAAAAAATAATAAGGAAGCTACAAGAGGCCGTGACACCTACAGAACATAATGAGATTACTGATGATGATGTTGATGATGAAAAAAATAATAAGGAAGCTACAAGAGGCCGTGACACATACAAAACATAAGGAGATTACTGATGATGATGTTAACCCCTTCACACCCAGATCTTTCCTTTGCTATAAAAAATCGACTGTTGGAGCCATAAAATTACAAAAAGTAGCTAAATATATCAAATTAGTTAGACGACAAGAATACTAAACAGGTCGTATCTATGAAAATATTGCTTATATTCACGAAAATTTGTCTAATGGTAGCCTAAATTACAATGGAAATTACGCTCTGGGTATCAAGGGGTTAATGATGATAATAGACTAAGACCTCTATGCTTTAACTGCCGGGGTGAACCTGGCATACTTGTGGGTGAGCGTGGACAGCACAAGGTCCCAGCAGTACACATAGCCGTCCTCCGAGCCGGACATGACGTGTGTGTCGGAAGACGTGAAGCAACTCTCCACCTGGAAACAAAAACGTGTAATTTTTATACGTACTTGCATGTAAAAATGACTATGTTTGTGGTGGAATATATATGTACATTACCTTGCCGTGACAAATCATACATACTACATACACAAACTTCTGTGATGGTTCAGGTTTAACACCGAAAAGAGATCTCATCGCTATTAACCCCTTCACGCCCAGATCTTTCCTTTGCGCCCGTCAGGGTGGCAAGGTTGGTAGAGACGTGAGCTTGCAATGTGCAGAGTCCCTGCGCATTCGGTCAGCGGTTCGAGTCCGCCTAGTTCGTGCTGACGTGGCGGCGCTTTGTATAGTCAATAACCTTGTAGTTGGTACTTGGAAAGTGTCTAGATAGGATGAAAATCTTATCTTATATCTTTCCTTTGCTATAAAAAAAATGTATGTTGTTGGGCCATAAAATTACAAAAAGTGACTGAATGTATCAAATGAGTTAGTGGACAAGGCTACTAAACAGGTCATATCTATAAAATAAAGCTTATATTCACTAAAAATTGTCTAATGGTACCCAAATTACAATGGAAATTACGCTCTGGGCGTGAAGGGGTTAATCATTACAGGTCTGTTGTAATGTTACCTTGTAGTTTTTGCTTGAGTGTCCTGAGTACTGTGCCAGGAGCTCCCCCGTCTCCCTGTCCGTGAGTCTCATGGAGGAGCCGAGGCTGGAGCTCAGGATGCACTGGCCGTCGCCGCTCAGGGAGGCGCACGTCACACTCTCTGCAAGGAGGCCACTAATCATATCACGGGCAAAGTGTTTCCTCCGGCCTCTGGTTCACAGCCCTATCTATCATCCAGTCCACGGGAGTGCTGAAAAGTGCTTCGTGAACTAATAGTAAGTAAAAAATTCTTTCCTTATTTACCTGCACACATAACAGCCGTGTTGATTCTACTTGCAGGAATTCCCCTGAGACACGGGGCGCCTCATGATGCCCTGCACTCAATGCCTCTATGATAACTATGCTCCCTGTATGACATATTGGAACTCATGACAGCATTCAGTGAAAACTATACCAAGCCAAAAAATTCAATAGTTTTGGTGCATCATGGATGTTTGGAATACAAGAGTGTTGAAGGAAGCAGCTCTCCCTCCTCCCTACCCCCAATGCAGTTTGAGGCAAGCTGGCCATTGCGCAGATCATACACCCTGGTGTAGCCATCCAGGGAGGCCGTCAGTATCAGGTGAGAGGAAATGCTCACTGTCATCACAGAATCTTTGGCGTCACTCAAGACCTGAAAAACAAGTAAAGCTTTTCAGCATAAGGAAAAGACAGCAATACAACAAACACAGGGATACTTGTGTGGTCTTTGTGGAGGTCAGTCACCTGAATGGGACCGTTCCTGCGGCTGCGCAGGTCCCACACCCTGACGGTGCCGTCTAGGGAGCCAGACAGGATCACGGTGGACTCCTCGTTGAAGCAGACACAGTTGATTCTTGCTGCATGACCTCGAAACTTGCGCAGTGACTCTCCAGTAGTGACATTCCACATCATCACAGATTTATCCAGGCCGCAGGACCCGATGAGCCTGCAAAGAAAGACAAATAGACAAAACATTCTTCAATTGCATGTTTTTTTCTTTCACACTATTCATCACGCCACACGCTGCCCAGGGACACCGCCCGATGGGGTTCTAAATAATCATCTAGAGCATAATAACATAAGAAAATAAGGAAGCTACAAGAGGCTGGGAGACCTACACGAGGTAGTGCCTGTTACTTAACACTACCTACATCCACCTTTCATCCCCATCCATGAATTTATCTAGTCTCCCTTTAAAGCTCTCTAATGACTCTGCACTAACTACCTGTCTACTGAGTCCATTCCAATCATTTACCACCCTATTTGTGAACCAGTTTTTCCCTATTTCTTTTTAAGCACAAAAAACCCCAGACAAGTTGCACATTGCCATGAAGCTTGATAAGGTGTCATCAGGTGGCAAAGGTTGACCTGTGTCTATATGGAACCTTGCTTACGGAATGACATGACACTAGTAGCCTAATACTCACGAGTTGTCGCAAGAACCCCTGGCGTCTAACACTTCATAGCCGTGCCCGGAATAGGTGTGCAGGAGAGTTCCCTTGTGAGGGTTCCACAGCTTGACTGACTTGTCTGAGCCGCAGGTCATGCAGTAGCCGCCATCCACTGCAACAAACAACCTTAACATGAACCTCAGACATTCTTTCCATTAACCTGAGACCCAGAACGTGATTTCCATTGTAATGTGGGCACCATTAGACAATTTTTAGTGAATATAAGCAATATTTTATAGATATGACCTGTTTAGTATCCTTGTCCACTAGCTAATTTGGTAGTCAGTGACTTTTCGTAATTTTATGGCTAACAACAGACAATTTTTTGATAGCAAAGGAAAGATTTGGGCGCGAAGGGGTTAACATGTACTGTACTCGTATCCATGTTTCACATCATCAGGGGCAGGCAGGGACCTATAGAGAATTTGGTCCTATCTGGTCATCAGTACATTACCCAAGAAGACTGAGTATGAGTCAAGATGAGCAGCTTGATGATTCCCTACAAAACTCATTGTTGTGTAGCCTAGGTCCCTCAAACCTTGGAGGGTGTTCATCCATAACTACAATACTCCATTAACCCCTTGAGGCCCAGAACGTAATTTTCATTGCAATATAACCACCATTCAACGATTTTAATGAACATATGGAATATTATATCGATATGATCTGTTCAATATCCTTGTCCGCTAGCTAATTTGGTTTATTTAGTAACTTTTTCGTAGTTTTATGCCTAATAACACGATTTCATATAGCAAAGAAAAAATCTGGGCGTTAATGATTACTTAATTCATCTATTTAGCAGGGCCAACAGCCAACCCTTCAGACCTACCGTTGAACCTGACAGCCCGCACCGCCCCCTGCTTGCACTCCAGCACCCTCAGCAGGTGGGCGGGAGGTCCCTCGGCTGTTGTCATCTTCACTTTCTGGCGATCGACGACATCCACGAAAGGCAATTTTTGTACGTAGAAGCCTATAGCGCCTGTAGGCTATTGTGTTTCTCCTTGAGGGCTCAGGTGGTTGGCCCTGCACATTGTGGAGGGCCTTGACGCTTGGCCCTCGTCCGTTGGTGGCGCAGGCTGGATTTTTATAGGAAATATACTGGAAATACATTACAGGATATTAGGGAACATGCATCCAGGATCTGGATTTATATAGATGTAGTACGTAATTATTTTATGCAACTTCCATTTATCAATTTTCGCCCATTCACCTGGTGTCTAAAAGAGGTGCTTTTTAAGGATATTTTTTTGATTTACCTTATTTTTGTTACATGTTTGAACTTTATGGTAATGGTTTTTTTAATATTTTTCTGAGATTTCTAGCACACACACACACACACACACACACACACACACACACACTCATCTAGACAGTAATCTTGAAGAGGACACACAAAATGATGTAAGAAAAGTATAAAGAGAGATGTGAGGAAATTGATTTGTGGACTATGGATTGATACATAGAGAGCAGTTATACATCTAGTTTAATTAACCCTTTGAGACCCAGAGCGTAATTTCCATTGTAATTTGGGTACCATTAGACGATTTTTAGTGAATATAAGCAATATTTTATAGATATAACCTGTTTAGTATCCTTGTCCACTTACCGTAGCTAATTTGGTATATTCAGTGACTTTTCTTAATTTTATGGCTCGACAACATAGTACATTTTTTTTATAGCCAAGGAAAGATCTGGGCGTGAAGGGGTTAAGTGTCAAATATCTCCATCTGAAATAGCACCAATTATTGACCAGGAAAAATGAGTCAGTGATCAGAAAATGACCGCGCAGTCCTCGTCCATTTTTACCTATTATTTCCCTGAACTTATAGCTGTCTGTATATGTTATGGAAGCACAGCATATATAATAGTACAACATTCTTCCTCCATAGACATCCTGAGCACAACTTTCTCTGCTTCATTAATTTGCTAAATATATATCACGTATTTTTTTCTATTTTTGCTTCAATTTACGGGTTTTCTGGCAATATCTAAGGTTATCTATGGAAATACACCTAAATACATACCAAAATATACCAAAATACACCTAAATACATAAGAATATATACCGTAATACAGCTAAACATACCGAAATATGCCGAAATACACCGAAATATATCAAAAATACACCGAAATACATACCAAAATATATCGAAATACAGCTAAACACCGAAATACGCCGAAATATACCAAAAATACACCGAAATACAGCTAAATACACACCAAAATACACCTAAATACATACCAAAATACACCTAAATAGTAAATACATACCGAAAATACCTAATATATATATACACACACCAAAATATACAGAAATGTGCTGACGGGCGGTAGAAGAGGTCACAAGAAGTCACAAGAAGAAGAAGACGACGCGGTCAGCTGTTTTCGAGGGTTCGCTACTCCTCCCAGGCAGAACAACGTCTTTTTTTGCCTTTAGTTAATGTTATCACGCGCTGCATCAAGAGTCACGTTACAATAAGTGTTTCAGCGGCTGTGTGAGTGTGCGTGGAGGCATTGGGCGGCCGGGGGGAGCGAGGAACGGGGATATAACGTTCACGGTACCTAGGTAAGTTGTAACAGGAAAGTTCGACGGAATGCGTTTTCGATGACATCGTCGAACCTTCCAAGTCATTTATTTACGGTGATACACAGGCGACAGGTGTGTTGCGAGGCCGTACAGGTGTGTAGTGACAGGTGTGGTGTATGTGGTAAAGCGAGAGGCTAAGAGTGAGGTGTTAGCCCTCCAGTGTGTGTGTCTGACCTAAAGAGCGAACGCGCAGTTCTCGTCCACTATAACGGCGTCAGCCCCGTACCGCCGCGGCCACGGGTACGGCGCGGGCCATAGTGGTCCATAAAAACTAATCTCGGGCACGCGGGACTCGAACCTAGGACTTTGAGCGCATCAAGGTATACCCTGGGTACGTCTCTAGTATTCTCATATATTTCAGGGAGAATATTACGCTGAAAGGCTAATATGGCGGCAATGTATTATCGTCCACCCTATATTTATCTCCTATTGTCACTAATATGCCATAAATAAGTATTTAAGGGTAAATTTCACCTTATTTCCCATTAAATAAGGTCTATATATCGGGAATTAACACTAAACAAGGCCGCCCAGCTGGTTCCTGAACGCTGATTGGCTGAGACCAGAGCAAGGCCGCTGATTGGCTGAAGGGAATTCTGCCTCCGCCATTTTACGTGGTATTAAAAACGAATAGTCACTTTTTTATTCGTGGACCGATTATGGATTGTATAGCCTTAATGAAAGCCCCAGCTCTTGTTATGACTACCCATTTAAAGTTTCCGATACTTACGGCCTTCGTAAAAGAAATATGACTCAATCAGTTAGTAACACCGTACATATTATCGATATTTTGTTGATAATTCTTTTTTTACACTAAATACAGGGGGATTTTTGTGTGTTTTAATATATTTCAATATTTCCGCATCGTTTTATATATTAATCACGCGCCTGGTGGCTGTATTTTGTTTATTTATTTTAGGCGGGTTTTGTTTACATTTTTACGTCTAACTTGTTTCTCCTTCTAAATGAGCTGTGAGGTTATTT
This sequence comes from Chionoecetes opilio, assembly GCA_016584305.1. Taxonomy (NCBI): domain Eukaryota; kingdom Metazoa; phylum Arthropoda; class Malacostraca; order Decapoda; family Majidae; genus Chionoecetes; species Chionoecetes opilio. The sequence continues at coordinate 129,941 of JACEEZ010023970.1, forward strand.
GCGTGTGATTAGCTATGCCTACAGGCGCAGTGTGTTTGTGTGTGTTTATGTGACGGGTTTTTTACGTGTTTACTGGAGGAATACATCTGACACAGTGGTTGAAAGGGTCAAATTATCGAAAAAACAAAACATGTATTGCTCCATGGTTTCAACACTTAACGAGGATCTGTTACAGTTTATAAGATACACACATCATATAGTATTTGCCCATATTTTTTCACGAATTATAGAGCCTTGAGTAAAAAGTCGATTTATGTTATGGTAAATTTGAGTTTTTTTCGGCCATTTCTTGATACGGGATATTTCATTATTTCTTCGTTATTTCATTGTTTTTTTAGGCTTATTGTGTCCTATTTATCATTATTTTACTTTATCCGAGTTGTTTTATTCATTATTTGATGTTTTTGATTAATGAAGGGAATAGTTGTAGCCTCGAGTTGGATGTCAAGATTAAGATAAGCTCTGATCCAGCTCTTGATGACGTCACAGCGGCCATATTGCCAATTTATCCTTATTCTTATATTTATACCGCAATTTACGGCTTCCCTTGCAATATTCAAGGCTATGTAAGGGGTAAGAAAGGGCGTGGAGCTGTATTGCATGATATTACCCATTGACAAAGACAATATATGCACGATAAATAGGTAAAAACTGGGTATTTCTTGCTTCACTTATCTTATTTCTCTTATTTTCTTCTGCTGTTTACCTCAATTTACGGGTTCCCTTGCAATGTTCAAGGCTATGTAACGGGTAAGAAAGGGTGTGGGGCTGTATTGCATGATATAATACCCAAGCAAAGGCAATATATGCACGCTAAATGGGTGCAAATGGGGTATTTCTGGCTTCATTTATCTTATTTTCTTCTGCTTTTTACCTCAATTTACGGGTTCCCTTGCAATATTCAAGGCTATGTAAGGGGTAAGAAAGGGTGTGGGGCTGTAGTGCATGATATAACACCCAAGCAGAGGCAATATATGCACGTAAATGGGTAAAAATGGGGTATTTCTGGGTTCAAAACTTTCCGCTATTATAAAAACAAGCCTTTTATTTATATTCTAATAGATTTTGATGTGTTTATGTCCTCACTAATGACTTCTTGGTCTAAATCACCCTATTTTTCATAAGGGGGCAAGGCGTAGTGCAAAAAACAAGGGGGGGGGGGTGAAGGGGGGCTAAGAGAGTATGGAAGTATTATTAATATTGTACCATATAAACTATGGTAGAATGAAGTACTAGTAGACTACGTACCGTAGATAACACTTTAGTCGCCACCTGCCGTAATGTCGCCAGACGCCATATATTACGAATTATAGCATCACTACTGACTTGTATGTGCCACTGAAGATGATACACAGTAGTTTATATCATGACTGTATTCTACCCTGTTTGAGCGTTGTTTTATGCTTTGTATCTGCAAGTATATACGGCTTCAAATTTCACTACTAGGTTTTTTTTCGGGCGACGACGACGGCGGGAGGACACTCATTGCTGTATATGCTTTTCACTTTAATTTTGGTGGGCAATGATCTAGTAACTTTGTATTTTATATTAATCCTCTCAATGGCAAAATACCTTTAGGTTTTACTCTATGCTAGATATATTGGAAGTAGTATAGTGTTAAGTAACAGGAACTACCTCGTGTAGGTCTCCCAGCCTCTTGTAGCTTCCTTATTTTCTTATGTTCTTTCAGGTACCGGAATACTTTGAGGATGTCTGCTGCATGCCGCTGGACCAGGCAGCTGCGGTCTGACATCCTGGCCCTGAACCGAGGCCTCTGCTCCTCCGCCTCTCTCTCAAAGAAGGAAGAAAAAGCCGAAAAAAAAGTTTTCTACAACCCGCAGACCGAGATTAGGAAAGAATCATGGAATGCCCCGGAGGACCCATATGAACCCAGGTACTAATGGGGTAATGGTACTAAAAGGGCAATGGGGTAATGATACTAATAGGGTAATGGTACTAATGGGGTAATGGTACTAATAGGGCAATGGGGTAATGGTACTAATAGGGTAATGGTACTAATGGGGTAATGGTACTAATAGGGCAATGGGGTAATGGTACTAATAGGGTAATGGTACTAATGGGGTAATGGTACTAATGGGGTAATGGTACTAATAGGGCAATGGGGTAATGGTACTAATAGGGTAATGGTACTAATGGGGTAATGGTACTAATAGGGCAATGGGGTAATGGTACTAATAGGGTAATGGTACTAATGGGGTAATGGTACTAATAGGGCAATGGGGTAATGGTACTAATAGGGTAATGGTACTAATAGGGCAATGGGGTAATGGTACTAATGAGGTAATGGTACTAAAAGGGCAATGGTACTAATAGGGCAATGGGGTAATGGTACTAATAGGGCAATGGGGTAATGGTACTAATAGGGCAATGGTACTAATAGGGTAATGGTACTAATAGGGTAATGGTACTAATAGGGTAATGGTACTAATAGGGCAATGGGGTAATGGTACTAATAGGGCAATGGTACTAATAGGGCAATGGGGTAATGTTACTAATAGGGCAATGGGGTAATGGTACTAATGGGGTAATGGTACTAATGGGGTAATGGTACTAATAGGGCAATGGTACTAATAGGGCAATGGTACTAATAGGGCAATGGGGTAATAGTACTCATAGGGCAATGGTACTAATAGGGTAATGGTACTAATAGGGCAATGTGGTAATGATACTAATAGGGTAATGGTACTAATAGAGTAATGGTACTAATAGGATAATGGTACTAATAGGGTAATGATAAAAATAGGGTAATGGTACTAATAGGGTAATGGTACTAATAGGGAAATGGTACTAATCGGGTAATGGTACTAATAGGGTAATGGTACTAATAGGGTAATGGTACTAATAGGGTAATGGTACTAATAGGGTGATGGTACTAATAGGGTAATGGTACAAATAGGGTAATGATACCAATAGGCTAATGGTACTAATAGGGCAATGGTACTAATGGGGTAATGGTACTAATAGGGTAATGGTACTAATAGGGCAATGGTACTAATAGGGTACAATGGTAATGTACAATGGGTAATGGTACTAATAGGGTAATGGTACTAATAGGGTAATGGTACTAATAGGGCAATGGTACTAATAGGGTAATGGTACTAATAGGGTAATGGTACTAATAGGGCAATGGTACTAATAGGGTAATGGTACTAATGGGGTAATGGTACTAATGGGGTAATGGTACTAATAGGGTAATGGTACAAATAGGGTAATTACACTAATGGGGTAATGGTACTAATAGGGTAATGGTACTAATAGGGCAATGGTACTAATAGGGCAATGGTACTAATGGGGTAATGGTACTAATGGGGTAATGGTACTAATAGGGTAATGGTACAAATAGGGCAATGGTACTAATGGGGTAATGGTACTAATAGGGTAATGGTACTAATAGGGTAATGGTACAAATAGGGTAATGATACTAATAGGGTAATGGTACTAATAGGGTAATGGTACTAATAGGGTAATGGTACAATAGGGTAATAATACTAATAGGGTAATGGTACTAATAGGGCAATGGGTAATGGTACTAATAGGGTAATGGTACTAATAGGGTAATTATACTAATAGGGTAATGGTACTAATAGGGTAATGGTACAAATAGGCTAATGGTACTAATAGGCTAATGGTACTAATAGGCTACAATAATGTCTCATCACACCTTTTCCCTGTTTTTATTTCATATATTAATTAAAATGTTTTGTTCTGCTTATCATGTTTAGCAACTATACTCTAACCATTTTTAAAAGTGTTCTGAGATTTATTCAGAAGAGCAGTTTCGTGTCTGTTTTGGCCACTTTTCATCAAGTTGTGTTTCCAGGGAAACTTGTATACTTATATTCCCACAACCATTGACAAACACCTATGCTATGTATTTCAGACGGTTAGGCTACAGGGAGTTTCGTACCCAGGTTTTATTTGTTGTTTCGTACACTGATTTTGAGTTTTTTCGTACATACCTGGTGTCGAAACGTAACTCTAGTAATCAAGTTCAACTCTGAGCTGAGTGTACGAAACGACTATGGTTTCATATAGACTACGAAACAACTATTTAGTATACGAATAAACTGGTGTACGAAACAACTTGTGTACGAATTGACTGCCCCCCTTTCAGACACCCGATTCCTAAAGGGGAATGGCGAGGAGCCTTGCACCAGTTTTCAAAGAAGAGAGGAGCCAGCGTGGAGCTCATAAGTTACCTGCAGAGAGGCATTGACTTCCGCCCCTCAGCACTCAAAAAGTGGTGGGGTGGTATTCAGAACGACGCAACAAGCAAGGACCAAACGTAAGAATTAATGTGTGTGTGTTTGTATAGTGGTGGGGTGGTCTTCAGAACGATGCAACAACCAAGGACCAAATGTAAGAATTTATGTGTGTGTGTTTGTATAGCTATAGAATACATGTCCTAGTATATATTAGACAAGTTTCCTATTGTGTTTATATTAAAAAATAGGGTGGTGAATGATTGGAATGGACTCAGTAGACAGGTAGTTAGTGCGGAGTCATTAGAGAGCTTTAAAGGGAGGCTAGATAAATTCATGGATGGGGATGAAAGGTGGATGTAGGTAGTGGTAAGTAACAGGCACTACCTCGTGTAGGTCTCGGCCTCTTGTAGCTTCCTTATTTTCTTATGTTCTTACATAATTCCACCAGGTTCAAGCCGGACCGTGTAGCAGCGTTGGGCTTTGACTTGGGTGCCGCTCACTTCATCGTCCACCGAGGCGGCCGAGTGCGCTTCAAGGACGCCAAGGAGTGGGTTCAGCAGGATGAGGATGGAGTGTATGACTTGGCCAGACACTATCGCCCTGGAGTCTTTATAGAGGAAATTGATGCAAGGGGAACCGACCTCGTGTATGAGGGTGTGGAAAGCATGAGTAAGTTGTTCCTGTTCCTCATCTTACAGACCTCAAAGTTCATTCACTTACATTGAATTTAAATAGAAATAGAAATATAATTAGAAATAGGGAGCAACTGGTTCACAAATAGGGTGGTAAATGATTGGAATGGACTCAGTCGTCATGTAGTTAGTGCAATCATTAGGGAGTTTTTAAAGGAGGTTAGATAATTTCGTGGATGGGGATGAAAGGTGGATGTAGGTAGTGTTAAGTAACAGGAACTACCACGTGTAGGTCTCAGCCTCTTGTAGCTTCCTTATGTTCTTATGTTCTGATGTTCAGTGTGTGTTGACAGTTTGTATTGCGATGTACTTCCAGAGCAACTCAAGTACCTGAAGAGCCTGAACGTGGCAGGCTGTCCCATGGTTGACGACTGGTGCATTGACCGACTGTGCGGCGAATACCACAACTCCCTCCAACACCTGGACCTCAGCGGGTGTACCAGAGTGACCCAGTATGGTATTGGGGCGCTGACCAGGCTGAGGTGGGTTCCTGTTGTGAAGTGTGTCATCTTCTGGGTCTTGTGATATCTTACTGCTGCTTTATGAAGACTTGATGTTAGGTTAGGTTAAGTTAAAGGTTAAGTTAAGTTAGGTTGGGTTAAGTTAGGTTAGGTTGGGTTAAGTTAGGTTGGGTTAAGTTAGGTTAAGTTAAGTTAGGTTGGGTTAAGTTAGGTTAGGTTGGGTTAAGTTAGGTTGGGTTAGGTTAAGTTAAGTTAGGTTGGGTTAAGTTAGTTAGTTAGGTTAATTTTGTTTGGTCATGTTTTCAAAAGTGTTTGCTCGTGAGTGAGGGGCGGGGAGAGAGAAATAGGGCACAAGATGTGTGTGTGTGTGTGTGTGTGAGGGACAGATTAGTAAGGCTCATGAAAACGAACCCTAATAACAGACAGGAACTACCACGTGTAGGGTCCCAGCCTCTTGTAGCTTCCCTATTTTCTAATGTTCTTATGTGTAGGTTACTGGACATATCTTTTCTCTCCTCACAGACATCTGCGAAGCCTCAACCTTCACGCCCTCGATGAAGTCAAGAACATCAAACTCCTGTGTCTTCTGCTGCTAGATGCTTTTCCTCACCTAGAAATATCCGGCATCAGTTACTTAGGCCAGGCAACAGAGACAGTACAACAGGCATAGGTGTGTTTGGGGTGTACCTGGAACTGTCGCCGATAGGAAGTCTCCCCGCCTCGTTGAGTGTTCCAATTGTTGATATTACAGGACCCAATATGAGGCGCTTATTTCAGAAAGTCGATAAGCGCCATCAATAAAAAACTAAGAAAATGGCTTAAAAATGTTTCAATGTTCAAAATGTCATATCTTTTGAACCAAGCATACAAAATCACGAATTCATCAGTTTGTATACTTGGTTCAAAAGATATGACATTTTAAACATTGAAACAGTTTGAAGCCATTTTCCTAGTTTTTTTCATTGATGACGCTTATCGACTTTCTGAAATAAGCGCCTCATATATACATTTAATCAGGTTTTACCCGTGTTTCTGCATTCAGGGATGAAATACTATCGTTAGCTTGATCAGTTAGGTTAAGTTAGGTGTCAATATCCAGGTTAGGTTTAAAGTGGAAAGGAGTAAGATTTTTGTCATTGTGAGACATTTTTAAAAAGACATAAGCATGACCCAGTTGATTTTTTTTTTGGGGGGGGAAACAACTAATCTTTGTCACCAATATTTCTTATATTTTTTTTTATATATGGAATGCGATAACTAAAATCTGCCACGATAGAAAAAGAAAGCTACACGTATCCATCATATCCAGACCTATTTTCAAACAAACAGGCTAAAAATAGATGAGATTTGTGATGAATGCCAGTGTTATCTATTGCCATTTTCGATGAGTAATATTTTTTTTATCTTGAAGTAATGATCATATCAATGAAAAGTGGGGATATTATATTTGATATATAAAGACATATGCACACCAAACTTCATAAGAATCTGAAGTAAATTAATGTCACCTCATAAGTAATTACCGTCTCCTCCCCTTAACATTTCCACGTCGGCGAGAGTTCTAGTTTGGTGTTTCGGCGAGAATTCCCATCGGCGACAGTTCCATAAACCTTTGGGGGCATTCAGTATCAAGTTCTTTTGCATATTATTTATTTCATCCTATTCATGGCTCTCCACCAGTGATTCCCAACCTTTGTTCTGTTGTTTTCCCCTTCAACCAGTTCAACCATCCGAATTTCTCCCTTCAACTAGTTCAATCATCCGAATTTTCCCCTTCAACCAGTTCAACCATCCGAATTTTCCCCTTCAACTAGTTCAACCATCCGAATTTTCCCCTTCAACCAGTTCAACCATCCGGATTTCCCCCTTCAACTAGTTCAACCATCCGAATTTCCCCTTCAACTAGTTCAACCATCCGAATTTTCCCCTTCAACCAGTTCAACCATCCGAATTTCCCCTTCAACCAGTTCAACCATCCGAATTTTCCCCTTCAACTAGTTCAACCATCCGAATTTTCCCATTCAACCAGTTCAACCATCCGAATTTTCCCCTTCAACCAGTTCAACCATCCGAATTTCCCCTTCAACTAGTTCAACCATCCGAATTTTCCCCTTCAACCAGTTCAACCATCCGAATTTCCCCTTCAACTAGTTCAACCATCCGAATTTCCCCTTCAACCAGTTCAACCATCCGAATTTCCCCTTCAACCAGTTCAACCATCCGAATTTCCCCCTTCAACCAGCTCAACCATCCGAATTTCCCCTTCAACTAGTTCAACCATCCGAATTTTCCCCTTCAACCAGTTCAACCATCCGAATTTCCCCTTCAACCAGTTCAACCATCCGAATTTTCCCCTTCAACCAGTTCAACCATCCGAATTTCCCCTTCAACTAGTTCAACCATCCGAATTTTCCCCTTCAACCAGTTCAACCATCCGAATTTTCCCCTTCAACCAGTTCAACCATCCGAATTTCCCCTTCAACTAGTTCAACCATCCGAATTTTCCCCTTCAACCAGTTCAACCATCCGAATTTCCCCTTCAACTAGTTCAACCATCCGAATTTCCCCTTCAACCAGTTCAACCATCCGAATTTCCCCTTCAACCAGTTCAACCATCCGAATTTCCCCCTTCAACCAGCTCAACCATCCGAATTTCCCCTTCAACTAGTTCAACCATCCGAATTTTCCCCTTCAACCAGTTCAACCATCCGAATTTTCCCCTTCAACTAGTTCAACCATCCGAATTTTCCCCTTCAACCAGTTCAACCATCCGAATTTTCCCCTTCAACCAGTTCAACCATCCGGATTTCCCCCTTCAACCAGTTCAACCATCCGAATTTTCCCCTTCAACCAGTTCAACCATCCGGATTTCCCCCTTCAACCAGTTCAACCATCCGAATTTTCCCCTTCAACTAGTTCAACCATCCGAATTTTCCCCTTCAACCAGTTCAACCATCCGAATTTCCCCTTCAACTAGTTCAACCATCCGAATTTTCCCCTTCAACCAGTTCAACCATCCGAATTTCCCCTTCAACCAGTTCAACCATCCGAATTTCCCCCTTCATGTGGACAAGGAAAAAAGTAGCCAAAACACAACATTTACTTGCTTAACCCCTTGAGACCCAGAACTTAATTTCCATTGTAATTTTGCCACCATTAGACGCTTTTAATGGATATAAGCAAAATTTTATAGATATGACCTGTTTAGTATCCCTTTTCACTAGCTAATTTGGTATATTAAGTTATTTTTTATTGATGCCTAACAATATGCGATTTTTTATAACAAAGGAAAGATCTGGGTGTGAAGGGGTTAATAAGTATATAGACACTATCCTCTATATCTATTTATACTTGAAGGAAAGTCAATAGCCACATTCTAAGAGATTTTATTATCCCGACTAAATGCTAGTAATTGTATGTCCTTCTGGATAAATTTCTCTAGAATCCTGAAAATTTACCACAGGTTGGAAAAATGCTGCTCTAAACCCCATAAATTTGTGCCGAATTAATTAGAGCCGTGTTTTTGTCAACCAAGCATCGTCTTGGTACGAAGACCGTTTTTTCTCGCAATTGAAACAGGATTGGTTTCTGCGACAAACACAACAAGCTTGGTAGGGGCCGAAATAATAATCAGTCCAAAACATTGCAAACAATATCACAAAGCAGTATAACACACATTTCAGCAAGTGTTATTGGAGTGGTCTTCGTAATCCAAGACTGTGCTTGGACGACAAAAACACGGCTTAGATAATCAATTCATGTCTCGACTTGTATGTATATATGTGTGTATATTGGTTACTTATGCCTTAAAAAGATTTAAGTTTATTGTGTCTAGTCTTCTTTCACCTCACAGGACAAGCAGGGTGGTAATAGGACCTATAGGAGGCAAGCCAGAGACCCATAGAGCATGTCATTCAGGAGTCCCACATAGCTACCGGAGGAGAGGTATGACGGGGGGTGAGGGAGTAGCAGTAGTAGTAGTAGTGACGGGGGGGTGAGGGAGAGTAGCAGTAGTAGTAGTAGTGACGGGGGGGTGAGGGAGTAACAGTAGTGACGGGGGGTGAGGGAGTAGCAATAGTAGTAGTAGTAGTGACGGGAGGTGAGGGAGTAGTAGTAGTGACGGGGGGTGAGGGAGTAGCAGTAGTGACGGGGGGTGAGGGAGAGTAGCAGTAGTGACGGGGGGGGGTGAGGGAGTAGCAGTAGTAGTAGTAGTAGTGACGGGGGTTGAGGGAGTAGCAGTAGTAGTAGTAGTAGTGACGGGAGGTGAGGGAGTAGCAGTAGTAGTAGTAGTAGTGACGGGGGGTGAGGGAGTAGTAGTAGTAGTGACGGGGGGTGAGGGAGAGTAGCAGTAGTGACGGGGGGTGAGGGAGTAGCAGTAGTAGTAGTAGTGACGGGAGGGGGGTGTTAGGGAGTAGTAGTAGTAGTAGCGTCTTGCAAATATTTTCGCATTCCACTATCTGCAGTGAAAGGAGTGTGTTGAAGTTCCGCCTCACTCGTCACCACTCTCACTAGTTCATCACTGACTACCCTGTCTTGCGGACATTCTCCCGGAATCCCCCCTCCTTCTCCCGGGAAAATTTAACCTCCTTCCTCCAACAAATCTACATCCTACATCTGATCTAACCATCCTGCTGTAGCATTCCGTTCTTTCCCCTTCCCTCATCGTTTCACTATTATTCTTTAACCCTCTCCTTTATATGCTTTGCCATAGTGCCATATGACCTCTGATGTCTGGCGCATTCACCTTTTTAGGCATTAAATCAATCAATCAATCATCACTGACTATTTCTGTAAGTGTGGGAGGCATTCTCCCAGGGAAAAGGACGCACAGCTTTTATGTGAAGTGCATTTTTTTCGATGTGTATTTTTTCGAAATGCATTTTTTTCGAAGTGCATTTTTTTCGAAGTGTATTTTTTTCGAAATGCATTTTTTTCGAAGTGCATTTTTTTCGAAGTGCATTTTTTTCGAAATGCATTTTTTTTCGAAGTGTCAATCACAATCTATATGACTGCTTCATCACGCCAAAGCTCTTTTTTCTTAGGGTTGTACTCCTACTGATGAAAATAAAAATAATAACGAAGCTGAACCCCAACTCGGATTGCCTTAATTAATTTTAATTTCATGTTTCGAAAGTTATCCTAAACAAATTACCGGAGCCTTTTGGTAGAGCCCCCAATGGTTCAAGATCCTAAATCCGCCCCTGGTGTGTGATAAAAATATGAGGATTTTGTATATTTCCTTATGGCGGGAGTGGTTGAAAGAAAGAGAAACTTCAATATATATATAAAAAAATCTATATTAATCTGTAACCACTATAAAAAAAAATACTTTATTCATCTGCAACAGCTCTAACTTATAAAATATAAATATAAAAAACTACTACACATAATTGGATGGGAGACTTGGATAGACTGGTTTTCTGTGGCTTAACGGCGAGGGAGATGGGGAATAGAATAGTTGTGATCAATGGGCCGTAGATTAGTGACAGGGAGGAATGAGGTTGAGCTGAAGGGATGCACGCCAGCTAGGGTATAATGAGGGGAGTCAACAAGGTGGTTATGAGGGAGTGACATGAGTGGGGGGGACAGGAGGAGGGGAAAGGTGGCGTCTGCAGGTCTGTCTGCAGTGCCTTCGTTCATCTCGGTAGACTCAGTTTTGTTCCCGCCACTGCACTCGTTGGGTGTCTGCGCTCCCGCCACATTCAGGTATAACTGAACTATAACTTCACCTCTCTTGTCGCCCTCTGTCAGTAAGCTACCGTAGATAACACTATAGTCGCCAGTCACTCGCCACTGCACTAATGTCGCCAGGCACAATATATTACGAATTATAGCATCACTACTGATTTGTATGTGCCACTGAAGATGATACACTAGTTTATATTATGTACATCACACTACATTTCTTCAGTGGCACATAAAAGTCTGTAGTTATGCTAAAATTCGAAATATATTGTGCCTGGCGACATTAGTGCAGTGGCAAGTGACTAGCGACTAAAGTATTATTTAAGGTAGAACAACCTAGGTCCTCCACTATCAGGAAAGTATGTAGATGTGATATACGCTATAGTCTATTTTTTTTAACGAGGCAAAAATTCCATTCTATCTTAAGGTCTCATGCTTAAAATGATGCCTATGTTTACCTGATAATATGGTTAATTATGATAAAATACAGCTGAAATTAAGAAGAAGCGTCGTATTCCCTTCTCCTGGCCTCAAATATCAGTCAGTAAGCAGCAAGGGGGCAGGATTTTTCACCTCGTTAAAACAAAGACTAGTTTTATCATATTACTCCTTGTGGTTTTCATAGGCAGAATTAAGCGCTTAGGGTGATGTTAGAAATTTAAACATTTGAAAATTCTTATATCTTGGCTGTTTCGTGTAGGCTTTTCATTATGTATTGTGTGTAGGTTAAGGTCTATAGTGAAGGGATGGTATACTTCACCCTGTTAACCCCTTGAGACCCAGTAGTTTACGATATTGTGATAGAGAAGCATTACCATACCTACGTTTTAGAACATCAATAAAAGGGACATTAGTGGGGAATCTAATTTTGAGGATAATCAACACTACCCAGGTTATCACTGCTAACCGAGGCATGGTGAGGGTGTAGCTCCCGTGACGGCCTGTATATACCTGCTGATCTTTCCTTTGCTATATAAAATCGTCTGTTGTTAGCCATAAAATTACGAAAAGTAACTAAATATACCAAATTAGCTAGTGGACAAGGATACTAAACAGGTCATATCTATAAAATATTGCTTATATTAATTAAAATCGTCTAATATGGCCTACCCAAATTACAATGGAAATTACGTTCTGGGTCTCAAGGGGTTAATACCTACACTAAGAACAGGTGTAGTAGTAGGTATAATTATTCGCCCCTTTAATCATGCGACTTGTCACGGGAATTTCTTTTGACCGCACCATAACCTAAAATCTATTGAACCGTATACAGAAAATACCTAAAACCTTATTTGTAGCTTATCATTCTATTCATCGCTTGACGTGTGAAACTAGTCGCGTATTATTAATTAATTCAAGACATTTCTCTCTATATTCTCAAGGCGTTATATTTGAGGGAGAGAGAGAGAGAGAGAGAGAGAGAGAGAGAGAGTCTGACATTGACGGAGAGAGAGAGACAGACGGGTAAACATTCTTCCCGTTCGCCTAGGAAACTATGGCAAACATTAATGGCCTGAAATATTGCAGTTAAGGTCTTTTAATATAGTAGTTTTGAGAGAGAGAGAGAGAGAGAGAGAGAGAGAGAGAGAGAGAGAGAGAGAGAGAGAGAGAGAGAGAGAGAGAGAGAGAGAGAGAGAGAAACTAAAGGCGTTTTCTGCGGGGGATTTTTGGTTGCAATCGGAAAATTTTCGGTTGCAAACGGTCACAACAACAACAACAAATGATTGCGGGTCGGGCCAATCATCTTCCCTGGATGGTTAAACAGGGATCGAAATTTGAGCAACCGAAAAATTTTCGGTTGCTCAAATTTCGATCCCTGTTCAACCATCCAGGGAAGATGATTGGCCCGACCCGCAAACATTTGTTGTTGTTGTGACCGTTTGCAACCAAAAATCCCCCGCAGAAAACGCCTTTAACATTGACGAAGAGACAGACAGACAGACGGGTAAACATTCTTGCCGCTCGCCTAGGATACAATGGCAAACAATAATGGCCGGCTATATATAAGGTCTTTTTGTTCACTTATTCAGGCTATATATAAGGTCTTTTTATTCACTTATTCAGGCTATATATAAGGTCCTTTTATTCACTTATTCAGGCTATATATAAGGTCCTTTTATTCACTTATTCAGGCTATATATAAGGTCCTTTTATTCACTTATTCAGGCTATATATAAGGTCCTTTTATTCACTTATTCAGGCTATATATAAGGTCCTTTTATTCACTTATTCAGCCGCCTCACCTATTAAATAACCTAGTATAACCAGCCTGGCCATAGGGAAGAACAGTAACACCCGTATATACACGCTTTTTAATTATGTCTTAACGCTATCGTAGATAACACTATAGTCGTCATGTCACTCGCCACTGCACTAATGTCGGCAGGCGCTATATATTACGTATTTTAGCATCACTACAGTCTTGTATGTGTCACTGAAGAGGCATGCACAGTTGTTTATATCATGTACATCACAATATACATGTCTTCAGTGGCACATACAAGTCTGTAGTGATGCTAAAATTCGTAATATATTGTGCCTGGCGACATTAGTGCAATGGCAAGTGACTGGCGAGTATATAGGGGAGAGCGGGGCAGGTTGCATCGAGGGTAGGTTGCATCATTGCCTCTAACTCGCATTAACTTTTTTTATTATTATTATTGTTGTAGTTGTACAGGCTTGCGCGATGATCTTTACGCCAGAATCGTTCATCGAGATTTACGCGCAGATTTAAAGTTGCTTCCAAGCTATAAAAAAATGCAGAAGGCATGAATCCGTATGTTGACAGCGGTAGCATACATCTTTGCACACTCACGGTGTGTGGGGGAAGGTTATTGCACCTCATCCTCCCTCCATAGGCGTTACAGTTTGCATGATTTTGAACTTTTTAGCTCGAGTCGTTACCCTTACATCCGTGATTTTTTGCATGTTTTTGCTTGGTATATATACATAATGGGGTAAAACAGTAGGCTATGGCATACAATCGTAATTCCAGCAATACAATGGATCTTTGCCAAGGGTTAAGGATCAATAGTAAGGAAATTTGCAAGCTTAAAGGACTAAAGCTTAGAACATGCAAAATTTTGAGATCAGCATTAACTGGGGACGAGGTGAATCTCCCGCTCCAAAAAAACAACCTGGGAAAACAAAAAAAAAATTGTAAAGAACCAGGAAGCGTGATTAAAGGCGACAGCTTAGCCAATCCTACCTTCAGCCAGAGAACTGAAGGAGGAAAATAATCTTATTGGTAAGTGTCGCTTCGTACTGTACAGGAAACTTTGAAAACGTGACCTGGCACAGGTGTTACCGGGCGCGGAATAAGCCACTGATTCAATGACAGCTCAAAGGAAGAAAGGCTTCACTTTGCAAAAATACAGAGATTGGCCTCTCGACAAGTGGCGGCTGTGCTGTGGAGTGACGAAAACACATTTTGTGTGAGTGGAGGAGACCAGCAAAAGTGACCCGTCGCTCCGGCTCAGACCCCACCGAGCCTTGCTACACACGAAAGACCACAAACACCCTCCCAGTTTAATGGTGGGGTGCTTTACTTTTCATGTATTGGCAACTTAGTTATTTTTCCAAAGAACAACTGTTAACAAAGGGTGTATTTTGATCTTTTAATGACCACCTGGAGGCCTGCTTTGAAAAGACACAGGCACCAGATTTTCCAACAGGATGGAGCTCCTGCCACACAGCTCTAGATGTGATACAGTTGGCTTGATAGCTACAAGATTGGGAATAGATAGGTCCAGGTATTCTCCCGATATTATCACCCTAGAAAATCTTTGGGCCATCATTAAAGGCAAACTCCGCTCACGTTACACCTCTACACCCCCCAAACTTGAAATGGAGCTCCGAAAGTGTTGGGAGAATTTAGCCGAGTTCCTTCAAAATCTTGCTGACAGTGTACACGTCGCCTTCAAGGGTCATCAAGAGGAAGGCTACCAACGAAATACTCAACTACAATTGTAAGTGTTGATATTCTACATTATTTTGTTATAAACATGGTGCGTCATACGTGTAAACAGTTCCCTTTTCGGAGGCGCGCACTGATTATCCACGCAAACTGTAGTAGTAGTAGTTTATAGTAGTAGTAGTAGTAGTAGTAGTAGTAGTAGTAGTAGTAGTAGTAGTAGTATTAAGACGATGTACGTGTGATAACATGCGAGTTAGAGGCAATGATGCAACCTACCCTCGATGCAACCTGCCCCGCTCTCCCCTATAGGGTTATCTACGGTAAGCTAATCACATCAAAATTAATTAAGCTTATACAGAGAGATAATTAATATGGGGGCCAGAGTTATTTTTTGCAACCTTTAGATGATTACATAACCAGAACTAATTTAATCAAGGTATTATCAATTAATTATTATCTTATTATCAATTAAGTTATAACACGCAGCATCTTTTTAATTTTAACTAATATTAATAATGGGTCGACGGTCTGTTAACCCCTTCACGCCTAGATCTTTCCTGGGCTATACAAAAACTGTATGTTGTCGAGGCATAAAATTACGAAAAGTGACTGAATATACCAAATTAACTAGTCGACAAGGATAATAAACAGGTCATAGCTATAAAATATTGCATATATTCACTAAATATCGTCTAATGGTACCCAAATTACAATGGAAATTACGTTCTGTGCCTCAAGGGGTTAATAGGAAGGGGTTAATAGAAGCGAAAGAAAATTATAAAAAAAATAAAAAATATGGAAAATAAAGTAATTAAAATATGAGTATAAAGAAAATATATGAGAAAAACAATATGAACTAGGGGGGGGGGGGCACTCAGTAGAGCGCATATCTCCGCCCGAATATAAAAAAGTAAAAAAAAAAAGTAAAAAAAAAAAGTTAAAAAAAAAAAAAAAAAACCAAATATATATATATATATATATATATATATATATATATATATATATATATTATATATATATATTATTATATATATATATATAATATATATATATATATATATATATATATATATATGCACTCAGTATGAGCGCATACCTCCGGCCGAATGTTTCATCAATTGGTTGCCATGGCAACAGTTGTCAATAGATTTCATCCAAAATTAAATAAGTTCTTCCTTATACCAAATAGACTTAGTATACCGAGTTTGGTCCAAATCTATTCGTAACTTTTCGAGAAATCCTGTACACTAACAAACAGACAGACAGACAGACAGATCGGGGTGAAAACATAACCCCTCCAACTTCGTTGGCGGAGGTAATAAAATAAAATAAAGATGAAGTGGGATAGAAAAGCATGAAAATAGATATAAAGAAAACAAAAATTAACAAAGTAACTATCTAAAAAGAGTCTAAAGAAAAGAAATATAAGAAAATTATAGGAGAAAGAAAAAGAAAAAATAAGAAAAAAACAAAATAAAATAGAATGAAGATGAAGTGGGATAGAAAAGAATGATAATAGATAAAAAAAACCCAGAATTGAAATAGAAAACGGGGTGTCGTTACGTCTTCAGTGTGTCAAAGTTGATAGTTGCGTGACTGCGGCTGCCGCGGCGATCAGGGGCTGTCTGGAGGCGACTCAGGCACGACACGGACACTGTGGTACGTGGTGGTGGTGTTGGTCTATCTAGATCAAGGTGGTGGTGGTGTCGTGGTGGTGGTGGTGATGCGTCAAGCTACCTAAGAGAGATAGAGAGAGAAGAAATAATGAAGTGATCTATGGTGAAGAAAGTTACGTAGTGGTGAAGAACAATAGTTGAGAATAGTGGTGATGAACAGTGGTGGTGAAGAACAGTGAAAAACACCATCAAGAACAAAAGTGGAGAACAGTGCTGATGAAGAACAGTAAAAAGCAGTGCTAGTGAAGAACAAAAGTGATGAACAGTGCTGATGAAGAACAGTGAAAAACAGTGCTAGTGAAGAACAAAAGTGATTAACAGTGCTGATGTAGAACAATAAAAACCGTGCTAGTGAAGAACAAAAGTGATGAACAGTGCTGATGAAGAACAGTGAAAAACAGTGCCAGTGAAGAACAAAAGTGATAAACAGTGCTGATGAAGAACAGTGAAAAACAGTGCTAGTGAATGAAGAACGGGAGTGATGAACAACGCTGGTGGTGAACAGTGCTATTAGAACAATAGTGGATTATAGTGCTGGTAGAACAAAAGTGAACAGTGCTAATGAAGAACAGTGAAAGAACAGTGCTGGTCAACATCAGTGAGCGTTACAATGAGAGAAGTGGTGACGGTGGTGGAGTCTAGTGTCGGTGAAGTGGTGACCAGATCTGATGAACAGTGTTGGTGGTGAAGAGAGGTGGAGCACAGGTGGAGACAGGTGGAGGAGAGGCCCCACCATGTGTACCTCCACCGGGATGGATCGTCAGTACTGGGAGAACAAGTTTCGTCAGCTGTTCCTTGGGGGCGGCCTGGCTTCCCAACAGCTCCATGGGTGAGTGTTAATTCATATACTCCCTTACACTATAGTCTATTTATTATTGTTATTATTATTATTATTTTTATTTTT
>JACEEZ010023970.1:152500-162500 GCA_016584305.1 Chionoecetes opilio
ACATTATTGAAAACACATAACCCATACCAAATTTTTTAAATTTTTTGTTTACACGTGTGGATGTTACCTACATTTAAAACCACACTGTACGAAGTGTCCATATGACGCCATTCACATGTAAACCAACATTTCGGATCGTTCGTGTGGCTGGAATGTCTTTATATCCTTTGGTACATCACATTTAAACCCACATTTCGATACTTAAAAACCTTACCCCCACACTCCCTGGCATATTCATGAACACAAGAGACCATGAAATGGAGGCCAAATATTACATGGGACATGCCAAAACAACAAAACTCACCTCTAAAATTATCCAAGCGCCGACCATCCAAATCTCTCCCGCTCACTGATCGAACCCCTTTTCTCTTACTACATTTAAAACGGTAACTATCCTAAACCTATAATATGGCCAAGGAGCATTTGTAACTTACATCCACATGTACGGTATCTCCCCAACCCACCCTACTATTTTACAGGTTTACATCTAGGGTAAAATCTATTTGAAAACCACCTGTTCCATAGAGTGAACTGGTATATGTCCCTGACATGTTGGGTCAGTGTACACTGTTTCCACCACATGTCTTTCAGTCTGCACTTGGCCCCCATACACACAGTCGCTCATCCAAGGGTAAGCGACCGCGACCTCTCCTATTCCACCTTCCAGTCCTCACATATTAGCCACAGTCTCACCCCAAAACACACACACACACAAAACACAAAACACACACACACACACACACACCGACACACACACACACACACACACACACACAAAACACACACACACACACACACACACACCACACACACACACACATACATATACAACTTGTTCCCGGTTTCCCCAGTTACCAGTTTATCGACCAGTAAACATTAATCTCTCTCTCTCTCTCTCTCTCTCTCTCTCTCTCTCTCTCTCTCTCCCCTCTCTTCTCTTTTCTTCCTCTCTTCTCTCTCTCCCCTCTCTCCTCTCTCTCTCTCTCTTTTCTCTTCCTCTCTCTCTCTCCCATAATTGCTGTATTGATGGTTGAATGGATGCCTTTAAACATTTCTTCCTTTCTTTTCTTTGCTCTCTCTCTCTCTCTCTTTTCCTCTCTCTCTCTCTTTTCTCCCCCTCTCTCATCTCCCCCTCTCTCTCTCTCCTCCTCTCCCCGGTCTCTCTCATCTCTCTCTCTCTCCTCTTCGTCTCTCCTTTTCTCTCTTTTATTTCATACTCCTCTCGTGGTGGTGGTAATGCGTTTTATGTTTGTTGTGTTTGTGTGTGTGTATGTGTGTGTTTTGTGCGCGTGTGTGCGCGTGTGTGTGTGTGGGGTGTGGGGTTTTTTGAATTTTTTTATTTTGGGGGCGGGTGCCCTTTTGGGTTTTTTCCCTCCTCCTCCTCCTCCCCTCCCCCCTCCCCTCGTCTAAGGGAAATTGCGTGTTTTTTCCCTTTGGGTGGGAGGGGGGGGGAGGGGGAGGAGAAGGGGAGGGGGAAAGATTTTTTCTTTTTAAATTTCTCTCCCCTCCTCCCTTCCTCCTCCCCCCCTTTCCTCCTCCTCTTTTTCCTCTAAAAAAAAAACTATAACGAACCACATAATTGACCCCGTGTCTGAAAAAACCTTTGTGTTTTTTCCCCCCGCTTTTCCCTTTTCTTTGGGGGGAATCCGCAAAACTCTCTTTGGGTTAAAGCAAGAAAACACCCCCTCTCTCTCTCCCCTTCTTTTCTCTCTTCTCTCTTTTCCTCTCCCCTCTCTGGGGTTCCTCTCTCTCTCTTTTTTTTCTTTTTCCCCCTCTCTCTCCTTTTTGGGGGCTTTCCCCCTTTTGTTAAAATATTCCTTCAAAAAGAAGACGGGGGAAAAATTAAGAAACCCCAAAGGGAAAATAGCCGAGGGAAGGGGTTGCCCAAGATTTAACTATAGTCTTTTTTTTTTTAACAAGGAAAAAAATCATTCATTTTAAAGGTTTCCCTGCAAAAATGATGCCTATATTTCCCCCGATAATTGTTATTTGATGAAAACAACGGATTGAAAGTGATTTTCCCTTCTCCTGGCTCAAATTCGGCAAAGCAGCAAGGGGGCAGGATTTTTGCCTCTTTAAAAAAAAAAAATATTGGGAGACGAGTTGAAGGGGCCCTATAAACAACAAGGCTACTCTGTTTTTTTTTAACGAGGTAAAAAATCCTGCCCCCTTGCTGCTTACTGATATATTTGTGCCAGGGAAGGGAATCTACGCTTCTTCTTATTTCAGTTGTTTTTTATCATATTTAAAACCCTTTAAACATAGCCATCTTCTAAGCATGACCTTAAGATAGAAGGGAAATTTCCCCTTGTTAAAAAAATTGCTAGGGGCGTAAAAGGGTCCAAAAGAAAGAAGAAAAGAAGAAAAGAAAAAAGAAGAAAAAGAAGAAAAAGAAGAAGAAGAAGAAAAGAAAAATAATAAAATCGAACCCTTGAAAATTTTACGGCTGCGTGTGTGGAAAAATAGTCACTTCACCAGGTTCCCCTTCTCAAAAGGGAAAATTTTAAAATGAAATCGGAGGGCGAAATTGAGTGATTGTTTTTGCCTCCGTTTTACAGCTGAATACTATGGAATTAAGAAGTAGGCTTTTTGTGGTGTGTGTTGTGTGTGTGTGTGCGTGTGCGTGTTGTGTGTTTGTGTGTGTGCGTGTGTGTGTGCTATGTGTACTGTTTGTGTGCTGTGTGTGTGTGTTGTGACTGTGTGTGTGTGTGTGGGGGTTTGACGTGTGTTTGGGGGGGGGGGGCGCGTTTGGGAGAAACATATGCCATTGAGCTATTGTGATTGCTAAGGCGCAGTAATAAAAAGAAATTCGTAATTCAAATTTAAAAAAAAATCCGACTGTATTGCAACCGCGGTCTTAAAGAGTATAAATTTTGTAAGCCTTTCAAAATCTTTCAGAAATCCTCATTCTGGAAAATTTCCCTCGCCCTGAAAACTTAGCAATGTTATTTAAAAACACAAAAAGGTGACATACCTTACCCCCGCCCCGTTTGACCTATGGGCTTTTTGCTGTCTGTTCTTCCTTTGTATTCCTTTTATTCCTCTACTGATTTCTTCTCAACGTTCCCTCTGTTTTTTTTTTTCTTTCGTCCTCCTCCTCCCCCTCCTCCCCCTCCTCTTCCCCCCTCCTTCTCCCCCTCCTCCTCCTCCTCCTCCTCCCCTCCTCCCCCTCCTCCTGCTCCCCCTCCTCCTCCTCCCCTCCTCCTCCTCCCCTCCTTACTTACTCTCATTGCGTAAAATGATTGCGAGTCGCTCTACAAAACCCCTCCCCACGTCTCAACACCCCCGATAAAGGTCACTCCAACTTTTGACCTGTGCGGGCTTGGGTTTTAAGGCCCTGTCAGTTAGTGACCCCTCGGGATTTATTACCGGGGTCCTTTGCTCAGGGGGGTTGAAGTGCACGGGGTCCTACTTGGAAGTGCACTACCCAGTGGATTTAAACGGGTGGGGCCGATTTACTGCTGCCTCCCAAGAAAGCGCCAGGGAAGGGTGCCGCACCACCCCTTTAACTTCCACACTGAGCTTACACCAACACTACATTAGACCTCAAAAACCACAATAGCCCCCAGTTAAAGGTTACCACTACTACTCCCCCCTGTCGGGCTTTTGGGTTTAGTTAGGGCCTGACTTAGTGCCACCATCGGGGTTTAAGGTACCAGGGGGGCACTGCTGCGGGGGCATTGAAATTTACGGGGTCCTACATGGAAGTACACAATCCGCATGGATGAACGGGGCTTGGGGGGGCCCGTTTTACTGCTGCCTCCCAAGAAAGCGCCAGGCAAGGGGGTGCCGACCACCCCTTGAACCTCCACCTGTGTTCCCCCCCATTCAAAACCCATAACTACCTTTTTCAAGCACTAAACCTACCCCCACAAACTATATGTTGCCATAATTACAGCTTTCAACTTCCCCACAAAATTTCCTGCGTTTTTTCTATATTGCATGGTATCACTTCTTTTCCGGCCACTTCGGCTGCGGGATGGGGGGGGGGGAGACCTTCTACTTCCTATCCCTTTTTCTCTTTTTTCATTTTGTGGGTTTTTAGTTAAAGCAAACATCTTTTAAGGGCCTATCGGTTTTTGCTGTTTTTTGTTTCCTTTGTATTCCCCTTTTTTTTCCTTTTTTTCGTCCTAAGCCCTTTACCCATCCTCAGGTAATATTTTCAGTCCCCCCTCCCCCCCACCCCCACCCAAATGACCCTTTTTTTCTGCCTTTCCTTCTTCCCTCTCTTAACTCTCTCCGGGACGCTCTGACCGCACACCATCATAGTCTGTTATTAGATGAGACTCCATTTTGGGCTATTTTGGCTACTTTTTATGTACTCGCAATGTTGAGATTTTTGGGCTATTTTTAGTTACTCTCCCTTTCGTTTCTTGGGGCTATTTTCTATGAGACGCAATTTTGGGCAATTTTTGGGCTATTATTTGATGTGCTTTTTTTGGGCTATTATTTGATGTGAGTTGAGCTGTTAATTAAGAGGATAGTCATAGAGGTGATTTTTTTTTTACCTGGTGTTCGTTTGAGAATATATTCGTGCTTGATTTTTTTTCTCTTTTCTATATGAATTATTATTATTATTATTATTATTATTATTATTATTATTATTATTATTATTATTATTATTATTATTATTATTATTATTATTATTATTATTATTATTATTATTATTATTATTTTTTTTTTTTTTTTTTTTTGTTTTTTTGTTTTTTTTGTGTGTGTGTGTTTCAAAGGGAATATAAACGCATTTCATGATACTTTATTTGGGAGAGTTAGTTTTATAGTAGTAGTAGTAGTAGTAGTAGTAATAGTAGTAGTAGTAGTAGTAGTAGTAGTAGTAGTAGTAGTAGTAGTATAGGGAGGTGTGCCAAGACGTCTCCACCGAGCCAACCCTTCTGCCTCTAGATGGGGAACTCCTGCGGTACAGGACAGCCAATACTGCCCCTGAGGCTCGCGTGGACATCTGTGCTCGGGGATTCTGGACCAGAGGGCAGCGGACCTTTTTGGACATCCGGATCTTCGACCCGATGGCCGCCTCCCATCGTGAGCTCTCCCTCGAGGCTGTCCACCACAGGAACGAGCTGGAGAAGATAAGGGCCTATGGCGATAGGATCCTGCAAGTCGACCATGGTACCTTCACGCCCCTGGTCTTCACCACATCTGGCGGCATGGCCCCCAAGGCTAGGAGCTTCTACTCAAGACTAGCTGACTTGATGTCAGTAAAGAAGCACCAGCCAAGGAGCTCCGTCGCCGCCTGGATGAGGTGTCGCCTCTTCTTTTCCCTGCTCCGGTCTGCCCTCCTGTGTCTCAGGGGTACGAGATACTCCACTCCCTCTAACACAGACATAAGTGACCTCGATTGCGAGGCCACATTGGTAGAGAGTGGGATAAGGGTGGATAGGTTAGGAATAGAGTAGGTTTAAAAATTTAGGGGTAGTTAGTTAGTAAATGTATGTATTTTTAGGGGTAGTTGTAAGGTTGGATGCCACAGTCAATAGCGAGGTGGGGCTATGGCGTACCCGCCGCAAATAAAGAGGCGGTGGAGGTATCTTGTAGTAGTGTAGTAGTTTAAAAAAAAAAAAAAAAAAAGTAGTAGTAGTAGTAGTAGTAGTAGTAGGAGTATAGTAGTGATAGTGACTGTGGTATAATATTATAGTAGTATTAATGATAGTGATTATAAAAAAAATGATGATAATAGTAATACCACCACCATCATCATCATCATCATCATCATCATCATCATCATCATCATCATCATCATCATCATCATCACCACCACCACCACCACCACCACCACCACCACCTTCACCACCATCACCACTACCACCTTCTCTGTTGTCCTTGACCTGACCTTGAACTTCTGATATTTCACCTACATCTAGAGGACCTATCAACCTACTCTTCGCCTCCCTTACCCATGAATAACTCACGTCTCCCCCACCCTAACCTTTCTCTCTCTCTCTCTCTCTCTCTCTCTCTCTCTCTCTCTCTCTCTCTCTCTCTCTCTCTCTCTCTCTCTCTCTCTCTCTCTCTCTCTCTCTCTCTCTCACACACACACACACACACACACACAGGATTAATGGATTGCATGCACAGGATCAAAACACAGTCACGAGTCATTACTATTTCTTCCACCCTTCCCCTTTCCCTTCCCCCTTCCTCCCCAAACACCCCCCCCCTCCTTCCTCCCCAACACCCCCTCCCCCTCCTCCCCAACACCCCCTCGTCCCCAACACCCCACCCCCCCTCCATCCCCAACCCGCAGGTAAACAAAGGGAGGGGGAAAGACAGGCGGGAAATCTGGGTGACACGGATGGATGCAGGTCAGGAAAAATAGCCCAAGTTTTTTGTTTATATTTTTGGATGAAACTTTTATTGGAAGAAGTATTTTATTCTGTTATTCACTTCCGCCGTGTTATTCACCTCATGATGTAGGAGGAGGAAGGAAGGAAGGAAGGAAAGAGGAGGAGGAGGAATGAAGGAAGGAAGGAAGGAAAGAGGAGGAGGAGGAAGGGAGGAAATATGGGAGGGAGGGAGGAAAGGAAGGAGGAGGAGAAGGCGTTAGAGGAAGAAGGAGAGAGACAGAAGGAAGAAAAGTAGGAAGGATGAGGAGGAGGAAGGAAAGAGGAGGAAGGAAGGAAGAGGAGGAGGAGGAAGGAAGGAAGGAAGGAAGGAAGGAGGAAAGGGATGAAGGAGAATGATAAAAAGAAAGAGAAACAGGAAGAAATGTAGATCACAGAAGGAAAAAAGCCCCTTAATCAAGAGAGAGAGAGAGAGAGAGAGAGAGAGAGAGAGAGAGAGAGAGAGAGAGAGAGAGAGAGAGAGAGAGAGAGAGAGAGAGAGAGAGAGAGAAAAATTAATAAGGCGTATATGATGTATTTTATTTTGTTATTAATTTGTGCCATGTTATTCATATCATTATAGACGTCATCATCATCATCATTTATTAACTTGGTATACATTGATTCATTCTCTCATGGATTGGTTCATTTATTCATCAACATGTATGGGTAATTCGCGTATTTCTTCTTCTTTAACTATACTTCTAACTAACTAACTATTATTATAACTAACTTAACTAACTATAATTATATTTCTGAGTATAGTATTTTATGCATCTTACCGTAGCCTATTTCTGCATCAATTTTTTTTTTTTTTTTTTACGTTGGAGCCTGAACTTTATTGAACTGAACTGAATTAGGGTATTATTCCAGATGAACACCGAACTCACTTTGGTGGACTAAACTATTTTTTTCTGGTGAGTTTTGATGTGCTTTGAATGACTCTGCTAACCGTTTCTGTTGCAATTTTTTTTTTTTTTTTTTTTTTTTAGGTAAAGGTTAGACTAGCTAGTTTTTTTTTTTATTTTTTTTTATTTTTTATATAGTTAGGTAAAGGTTAGGTTAGGTATTGGTTCGATTAGGTTCCATTTTTTTTGTCATTTTTGCAAAAAAAAGAAAAGAAAAAGATTTGCGACAGAAACGGTTACCTACCTAGGAGATTAATTTAAAACACTCATAAACTCACCATAAAAAAATAGTTTCTTGCACCAAAGTTCATCTGGAAATTTACCGAAATTAGAACGTTAACACATAAATCCACGAGGCTGTATCAAATATGAATAAAATAATGATGTTCCTAGGCTGGATGGTAGAGTATAGGCTTAAATAGTACTGATAAGACACGTTTTCTTTGAAGATTACAAAATTAGAAAACTTCAGAGTATTAGGGAGACTGCTCTAAAGGTGTTACAGCGCTCATGTTATACTCAAGGAAACTGCTCTCGTAGCTGGGGTTAAACTCGTGCATTCGTGTAATGAAAATAAATACATCCGAACCACTCGGTCAAATGGAACGTTCTTATTGACAGAAATGGTTAACGCGCCCGTGTATGGTGCAACATCTGGTGTAGTATCGGTTCGAATCCGGTGCGGGGAATGGAAAAAGGAAATGGCTGACTTTCTCTCACTCAAGAAGGAGGTTGACATGACATGTGCGCGCCGGCATGAAGGATACTTGGCGGTGCCCAGTTATCAAGGAATGAAGGAAAATACTGAAAGGCTAGGGTGTGTGGGCATACAGGAGGTCAGGATGGCGTGGTGCAGGGAGGTCGCTGAGCCCGGCCGCGATTTTTTTTCTTCCCAAATAGGTTTGCAAATTTTCGGTTACGGTTAGGTTAGGTTAGGTTCAGGTTCAGGTTCACTTTTAGAATGGTAACTTTGTGTGGGAAAATTCGCAGCCCGGCCCCTATGATCCCTTCCTCACGTCCGCCCGTCCAGAGACTCCAGACTGCTGCTGTCCGCGCCGCACCCTCCTGTCAGGCCCTGTCAGCCCACGCCCTCCACGCCCCCCACACCTCCCGCCATCCATGACGCGCCCCGCCAGACGTATTGGCGCCACGCACACGGCACGAGTAAATACGTAAAAGCATCAGGTGATGACGGAGGCCACTCGCCTGCGTCATGAGACTGTTGCTGAAAATACTATTGAGAAGCATTAGGCTACAGTCGGCCGATTTTTTAAACATGGACTTAGACTAACGTAAGACTAACCATGGCTTTAGACAGACATTTCAGTTTTTTAAACATTTTTACGGAAGGTTTAGTCTCAGATTGGTTGAAGACTAACAAAAATCGTATTGGAATAGTTAGACACCCACGACCCTGTCCAACATCCAAGTCTAATGCTATTACATAACCCCCGGAAAATGTTTAAAAAACTGAAATGTCTGTCTAATGTCATGGTTAGTCTATAGTCTTTGCGTGGGAGGCAAGGGCGCGGCGCCGGTCATGCCCCGGGACGGTGTGGTGCCGCGACACAGTGCCCTAGTCCCTGAGGTCGCCTCGTGACTGTGTTGGGCGCGCACTATTGAGCCTGTGGCCGCGTGGTGGTGGTGGCGGTGATAAGTGGGTGCCGCGGGCGGTGTGTGGCGGGCGGTGGGTGTCACCCATTGATTGGCGGGTTGCCTTGACGACCCGTGACAACAGTACTTGGCGCCACCAGTGCCACTTAGCATAATTTGGCACCAATATTGCCCATCCTCGTGGGACGCCCTTCCTGCAGCTGAGACCCGGGTACACCACTGGCTACACCTTGGCCGCGCCGCGTACAAGCAGGGAAGAAAGGGAAGCCGCGGCGCGCAGGAGGGAACCTCGTGCAAAGTGTGAAGTGGCAACTGAGGTAACACCTGCCCAGGAGAAGGAGGTGAGTGTGGGGTGCCCCGTCAGCCCCACTACTCACACAGCTTTTTGGCGCGCGTCGACCCGTGTGTACAAGTCGCGACACTCCCTACTTGCCATGCTCCACTGCTGAACCCTCCTGACGAAGCCCTCACTACCTCACGTGCCTTAGCTGACCCCTGCGTGTGTGTGTGTGTGGGGCGTGCTGGGGCGTGCTGCTGTGGTGTGCTTGGCGCCATGTAGCAGGGCAGTGCAGGGAGCAGCAGGGCCCATGGAGCCTCAGAACCCGCCTGACGGAGGACGCTCGCCTCGACAGGGCCTGGGAGGACGGATTCGTGTATGCGTCCTTGCTGCACACCGTTGAGATTTTGTTGACTGTGGTGAGTGTGATGTGTGTGTGTGTGTGTGTCCTGTTGCTTGTGTGTGTGTGTGTGTGTCCTGTTGCTTGTGCGTGTGTTGTGCTTGCATGAGGCTTTTTTGTGAGTGTGTGTTTATGTGTGTTTTACTGTGTTTTTAATCTATTTAATGACTGTTTCATTAACTGTTTTATTATATCCTCCTCCTCCTCCTCCTCCTCCTCCTCCTCCTCCTCCTCCTCCTCCTCCTCCTCCTCCTCCTCCTCCTCCTCCTCCTCCTCCTCCTCCTCCTCCTCCTTCTCCTCCTCCTCCTCGTCCTCATTACTTGATCCATCGCTACCAACACTTCCTCAATCCACTAGGAGGCAACAATCCATACTTCTATCCCTCCTTCTCTCCCTCCCTCCTTGCATAAATCCTTCACAACTTCCCTTTATTCTCATCACTCTTTCCTCCTTCTCTCTCCTC
>JACEEZ010023970.1:167500-170000 GCA_016584305.1 Chionoecetes opilio
CTCCTGTCACATTTCCTCCTTTTCTCTCCTTACTCCTTCTCTCTCTCTCTCTCTCTCTCTCTCTCTCTCTCTCTCTCTCTCTCTCTCTCTCTCTCTCTCTCTCTCTCTCTCTCTCTCTCTCTCTCTCTTTCCCTCCTTCTATATTCCTCACTTTACGTCTTTTTTCTAAGTTTTCCTCTTTTCCTTTTACTCTCATTCCTTTCCTTAGAGAGAGAGAGAGAGGAGAGAGAGAGAAGAGAGAGAGAGAGAGAGAGAGAGAGAGAGATGAGAGAGCAAGAGAGTCCTTGAATATAAATAGTATGAATCAAGTAATAAATTATAGGAATTAGCCCTGAATTTTTTTTTCTTTCTTTGTTAGTTTCTTGCATTTTCGTTTTCTTTCTTTTTTATTTGCTTATTTCTTTTTCATTTCCTTTTTTTATGATAAGTCTTTTGTGTTAAGAGTTGTGTTAATAAGATTGTGTTGTGTGTGTGTGTGTGTGTGTGTGTGTGTGTGTGTGTGTGTTGTGTGTGTGTGTGTTGTGTATGTGTGTGTGTGTGTGTTGTGGTGTGTGTGTGTGTGTGTGTGTGTGTGTGTGTGTGTGTATTCATTCATCTAGTTGTATTCATCTAGTTGTATTCATCTAGTTGTATTATCTATGTATTTTACAGGGCCAGAGTGACGCTCGTATGGCCCCGTCTCCATATCAACATTTTTATCATTCATCCTTAGTGCTTAGTGTTGGCCGAAGCCACCACCCCGGGAGGCGGGTCACAACCCCGACTAACTCCCGGTACCCATTCACTGCTGGATGGACAGGGCTCGGGTTTTAAGAAGACCACCCGTCTGTCTTCGCTCCGCCCGGGGATCGAACCGGGACTTCTCGGTTGTGAAGCCGAGCGTGCTAACCCTTACACTACGGAGTTCCGTTCCGTGTGTGTGTGTGTGTGGGGTTTTTTGGTGTGTGTGTGTGTGGTAGAAGTGGTGGTTGGTGGTGTGTTGGGGTGGTGGGGGGGTGGGGTTTGGGTAGTGGTAGAATGGTGGTGGGGGGGTTGTGGTGGTGGTTCGTGTCAGATACCTAATATTACACAATTTGGTAATCGCGTACTGCGGTTACCTGGTGTGGTGGGGGGCGGCGGGTGGCCCTTTGGTTGTGGTGAAATTAGGGTTTAGGGGTGAGATGGTTGGGTGGTGTGGTGGTGGGACGGGGGGCCTTGGTGGGGGGTAAAATTTTGGGTTTTGTGATGGTGATGATGGGGGTGGTGGTGGTGGTGGTGGTGACGGGGGGCCTTGTGGTGGGGGTGATGTTGTGATAGTAGTAGTGGTGGTGGTGGGGGGTCTACCTTTGTGGGGTGAAATTGAGGTGGGCATAGATCACTTATACGGACTGTTCACGGACAATTTTTTAAATTTGCGGGGCTGCATGGGGGCCCGCGGGGCGCCCCCAAAGAGATATATGGTTATGGACTTCATATAGACGGGTTTATCAGTAATAGGTATACTGAAATCTTCGTAAATGTTTTTCTATAATTTATCAAATAAAAAAAAAATAAAACACCTAAAGAAATGCCATTTACGGACTTGAAAAATAGCATAAATTTAAATATTCACTTAACTCTTTCCCCCTTTTAAAAACTTTGCCAGTCAACTTTTATCATGAAGGGTATCAAGAAGCGCAATTTTTTTAGCTTTCCCTTGATGTATTTTCGTTTTCTGATATATTTAAATTAGAACCATCATAAATTAGCGTTAAATAAAAAAATAAATCATCATCGGGTAATTTTCCCGATTTTGATGTTATTTATTTACTATATATTTCGTTTCTGATAAATGAATTAGTACCTATGTATATTTAGCGTTACCTAAATGAAATTAAACTCATCAATCGAAAATTACCCGATTGATAGATTTATTTATTTAGTTAACGCTAATTTATGCTGGTGTAATTCATTTTCAGATAACGAAATATAGCATGGAAAGCTAATAAAATTGCGCTTCTATTGATACCCTTCATGATAAAAGTTGACTCGCAAAGTTTTAAATGGCGAAGAGTTGAAGTGAATATAAGTTCATGCATATTTCTTCATATCTCGTATGGCATTTCTTTAGCGTGTTTTTACTGTTTTTAATTTGAATAATATTATAAACAAACATTACGAAGATTACAGTATATCAATATATACTGATAAACCATTCTATATGATCCGTATATATAATATATATGAATCCGAGCGGGCCCTCCGACTTCGGGCCCTTGCGCGACAGCCGATATTCCCTGCCGCAGTCCCAGGTACATAGTGGGTCTAGGGTATGGTTATTAGAAGGGGGGTAAAGGGTTAGGGAGGGGTATTAGGCCATTCATCATCCTATTGGGTATTAATCACTCCCCTAGAAAACCAGTCACACCTACTCCAACATTTGGTCCTTCGATATACTTTATCATATTTCTTTTCTATTTGCCTTCCTTCCTTTCTTTCTTTCCTTTTCTTTATGCCTTCTTTTCTTTCTTTCTTATCCTTT
>JACEEZ010023970.1:175000-182500 GCA_016584305.1 Chionoecetes opilio
CCCTTTTCTCTCTCCTCCCCTTCATTCCTTCTCTCTCTCTCTCTCTCTTCCTCTCTCTCTCTCCTCTCTCTCTCTCTCTCTCTCTTCTCTCTCTCCCTCTTTTCTCTCTCTCTTCTCTCTCTCTCTTCTTTCTCTCTCTCTCTCTCTCTCTCTCTCTCTCTCTCTCTCTTCTCTCTCCCCTCTCTCTCTCTCTCTCTCTCTCTCTCTCTCTCTCCCCCTTCCTGTGTCTCTGACCTTTCCCTGCCCTTTGTCTGCCTTCCTCCTCTCCTGGACACGTGCCTCGTCAGACAGAAAGGTTACCAGTGTCACCTTTGTATACCGAAATGTCACGGACTATTGAACGACTGGCCACAAGAAGAGGAGGAGGAGGAGTAAACTAGAAATACGAGACGAAACAAAGATAGATAATATACTAAAGAGGAAGAAGAGGAATAGTGAACTAGAAATATGAGACGAAAGAAAGATAGATACTAAAACTAAAGAAGAAGAGGAGCATTGTAACTGAAAACTGACTCCAGATTCGTGTTCAGCATGCCCTATAACTGCTAGGAACAAATTTTCAAGCAAATCAATTTTTCTAAAAATATTGCAAATTTTGCAAGGGGTATGCCGTGAATTTTTTTGAAAATCACGTTTTTTTCAATAACTAAAAAACTATGGCAGATAAGTGCAAGAATTATAGAGAGGTAAATATGAAGTAGAGCATGAGCTATCATTTGGCGTTAAGCAAAATCATATTGATTGGTAAATAACTGAGAAAATAGCATATTCGTACAATTATACAAAATATCAATTTTCTCAACAACAATGAGTTGTTTTGACAAGCCGATTACTGCATCATGTAGAACACCTCAAGACGAACCTTTGTTATTTCGATAAGTTTTCTTCTACTACTCATAGATTTGCGGCAAAATAACAAAAACCTGATTTTCGTCAATTTTGGAATATTTTTGAGCAGCCAGAAATCCGAAAGTTTTTTTTTGCTAGATAAGTGGAAATGGCGGGGATATAATTGTAGATCCATCCATTTACAATAACTTTTGATGGGTAAGTGTTGCTGTGTGAGAAACAAGTTCTGAGCTGAACGCGTTATAGTAAATATATAAGTTTATAATTCAGAAACCGTAGGTCAGAAACGTGATAGGCCAGTGTAGATGCGAGACCAGTGTTGCCACCTCAGTGTAGGGGAAGGGACTAACTCTATATGATTTTCACGCATAGTAATATATCATACCTCTAGTTTAAAGCAGTTTTACTTTGAAAATCGCAAGTTAGACTGAACCTAAGAACAAAAAATAGAAATTGCATCCCAGCATATTTTATTAACATCTACATGCATACATACATACATATACTACTACTACTACTACTACTACTACTACTACTACTACTACTACTACTACTACTACTACTACTACTACTACTACTACTACTACTACTATGACCAAAATAATTACAATGATAAATGAAAGGATATTTATAGCAATTACCTGATGTTGACAAGTATGAAGACTGTTACCTAATATGATTACTAACTATGTAATGAATAGTTAGGCAGTTTACTCTAAGCGACCATTAAGTGTGTGTGTGTGTGTATGTGTGTGTGTGTGTGTGTGTGTGTGTGTGTGTGTGTGTGTTGTGTGTGTATGTGTGTGTGTGTGTGTGTGTGTGTGTGTGTGTTGTGTGTGTGTGTGTGTGTGTGTGTGTGTGTGTGTGTGTGTGTACTTATTGATTACTTTCTCACACACCTGTCGGATTACCTGCTTCACACACACACACACACACACACAAAACACACACACACACACACACACACACACACACACCCCACACACACATCAATTTCACACAAAAAACCGAAATTAGATATCATATTACACACTCCTCCTCCTCCTCCTCCTCCTCCTACCTCCTCCCGCCCCTCCTCCTCCTCCTCCTCCTCCTCCTCCTCCCCCCTTTCCTCCTCCTCCTCCTCCTCCTCCTCTCCTTCCTCCTCCCCTCTTTCTCTCATCCTCCCTTATCATCATCATCATCGTTGTAGAATGGCCTTGTCCTTATTGGAGGCATAAATACTTAAAATTCAAACCTAGTTATTGGTGGAAGGGGCGGAGAGGAAAGAGGGGGGAGGGAAGGGAGGGAGGGGGGCTATATGGAAAGGTCAAGGGTAAGGGAGGGGAGCCAAGGAAGGAAGGAAGGAAGGCAGGAAGGAAGGAAGGAAGGAAGGAAGGAAGGAAGGAAGGAAGGAAAGAAGGGAGGGAGGGAGAAAAGGGGGGGGGGAAAGGGAAGGAAGGAAGGAAAAAAGGGAAAAGGAAGGAATGAAGGAAGGAAGGAAGGAAGGAAGAAGGGAAGGAAGGAAGGAAGGAAGGAAGGAAGGAAGGAAAGGAGGAAGAAGAAAAGGGAGGAAGGAAGGAAGGAAGGAAGGAAGGAAGGAAGGAAGGGGGAGGGAGGAAGGGAAGGAAGGAAGGAAGGAAGGAAGGAAGGAAGGAAGGAAGGAAGGAAGGAAGGAAGGAAGGAAGGAAGGGAGGGAGGGAGAAAAGGGGGGAGGGAAGGAAGGAAGGAAGGAAGGAAAGGAAGGAAGAAGCTAGGGAAGGAAGGAATGAAGGAAGGAAGGAAGGAAGGAAGAAGGGAAGAAGGAAGGAAGGAAGGAAGGGAAGGAAAGGAGGAAGGAAGAAAAGGGAGGGAGGAAGGAAGGAAGGAAGGAAGGAAGGAAGGAAGGAAGGAAGGAAGGAAGGAAGGAAGGGTAGGGAGGAGGAAGGAAGGAAGGAGGAAGGAAGGAAGGAAGGAAGGAAGGAAGGAAGGAAGGAAGAAAAGGGAGGGAGGAAGGAAGGGAGGGAGGGAGGGAGGGAGGGAGTGAGGAAGAAAGGAAGGAAGGAAGAAAGGAAGGAAGGAAGGAAGAAAAGGGAGGGAGGAAGGAAGGAAGGAAGGAAGGATAAATGCTTTGAATTGGAATATAAGTTTGGAAGCTGTTATTGTTATTATTATTATTATTATTATTATTATTATTATTATTATTATTATTATTATTATTATTTTTATCGTTATTATTATTGTTATTATTACTACTATTTTTATTATCATTATTATAACACCCATAGGATATATCTGGCTATCATATGCACTTTTATCCCTTAGTTTATTACGAGGGTGTTTAGATTACCAAAGTAAGAATTAAGGAAGCAAAGGAAAAATAGATAATAACCTGAGCGGAATGGGATGAGACCAGAGTGCGGTGACCAGAGTGCGGTGACCAGAGTGCGGTGACCAGAGTGCGGTGACCAGAGTGCGGTGACAA
The DNA here is from genome assembly GCA_016584305.1 of Chionoecetes opilio. Taxonomy (NCBI): domain Eukaryota; kingdom Metazoa; phylum Arthropoda; class Malacostraca; order Decapoda; family Majidae; genus Chionoecetes; species Chionoecetes opilio. Next base: position 178,293 of record JACEEZ010023970.1, read on the forward strand.
GTCGGTGACCAGAGTGCGGTGACAGATTTGCGGTGACAGAGTGCGGTGACCAAAGTGGGGTGCAGAGTGCGGTGACCGAGTGGGTGACAGAGGCGTGACCAGAGTGCGGGGGACAGAGTGCGGGCCAGAGTGGGGACCAGAGTGGTGACCAGAGTGGGTGACCAGAGTGCGGTGACCAGAGTGCGGTGACAGAGTGCGGTGCCCAAAGAGGCGGTGACCAGAGTGGGGTGTGACCAGAGTGGGTGACCAGAGTGCGGTGACCAGAGTGTGGTGACCAGAGTGCGGTGACCAGAGTGCGGTGACCAGAGTGCGGTGACCAGAGTGCGGTGACCAGAGTGCGGTGACCAGAGTGCGGTGACCAGAGTGCGGTGACCAGAGTGCGGTGACCAGAGTGCGGTGACCAGAGTGCGGTGACCAGAGTGCGGGTGGACCCAGAGTGGGTGACCAGAGTGCGGTGACCAGAGTGCGGTGGACCAGAGTGGGTGACCAGAGTGCGGTGACCAGAGTGCGGTGGACCAGAGTGGGTGACCAGGGGTGCGGTGACCAGAGTGCGGTGACCAGAGTGCGGTGACCAGAGTGCGGTGACCAGAGTGCGGTGACCAGAGTGCGGTGACCAGAGTGCGGTGACCAGAGTGCGGTGACCAGAGTGCGGTGACCAGAGTGCGGTGACCAGAGTGCGGGGCCCAGAGGGGGTGGTGACAAGAGTGCCGGTGACCAGAGTGCGGTGACCAGAGGCGGTGACCAGAAGAATGCGGTGACCAGAGTGCGGTGGCCAGAGTGTGGTGACCAGAGTGCGGTGACCAGAGTGCGGGGGACCAGAGTGGGTGACCAGAGTGCGGTGACCAGAGTGCGGGGGACCGGGAGTGTGGTGACCAGAGTGCGGTGACCAGAGTGCGGTGACCAGAGTGCGGTGGACCAGAGTGCGGTGACCAGAGTGCGGTGACCAGAGTGCGGTGGACCAGAGTGTGGTGACCAGAGTGCGGTGACCAGAGTGCGGTGACCAGAGTGCGGTGGACCAGAGTGCGGTGACCAGAGTGCGGTGGGACGAAGCGGAGAGAGGAGACGGAGTGCGCGGAGTCATGATGAGAGAGAGAGAGAGAGAGAGAGAGAGAGAGAGAATGAGAGAGAGAGAGAGAGAGAGAGAGAGAGAGAGAGAGAGAGAGAGAGTGTCAGAGAGTCAGTGTGGTATAGATAGTGGCGGCAAGTGGAAGTGGTGTGGTAGTGGTGGTGGTTGTGGTAGTGGTGCTTCATGCCGCTTACTCCTCCTCCTGACGAGCCTTCCTCCTCCTCCTCCTCCTCCTTCTTAGCCTCCCTGTTAATGAGGAAGGAGACTTGGAGACGTTTAGGAAGAGTAAAAATGTTGGCTCAAGTTTTGGCACTTTCTCTCCTCGGCGAGTAGGGTGGTGTGTGGTGTGTGTGGTGTGGGGTGGGGTGTTTTGGGTGTGGTGTGTGTGTTATTGTTTTTTGTGTACATATCGCTGCCCATGATTTTTTATTATTTTGGAGCTAAGGGGTCGTGTTTGGGGTCTATTCATGCACACACACACAAAACAACAACAACAACACACACCCCCCCCCCCACACAACACACACAACACACACCAAAACACACGGGCGGCCGCGCGCACACAAAACACACCCAACCCACAACCAACACACAACACAACACACACACACACACATTTTACACAACACAAACACAACCACCATGAACAAGGAGGTCAAACACGGGCATTTAGCGTCTGATACCAAAATAAAAATATCTAGAAAGCTCCCTTGACTAAGACTTTTTTAGGTAACTCATACTTTCTCGTATCTGCTAACTACAAACTACTATACTATACTACTACTACTACTACTACTATACTACTACTATACTACCACTACACAACTACTACAACTAATATACTACTACACTATAATAATACTACTACTATACTACACTACTATTACTACAAATATACTACTACTATACTAAAACTACTCCCATACTACTATTTACTATTATTATACTATTATTACTACACTACTCTACTACTATTACTACTACACACTACTATTACTACTACTACTCCCACTACTAAATACTACACTACTTTACTACTACTACTAACTACTACTACTACACTACAAGCTATAACTACTACTAATATTACTACTACTATTTACTTACTACTATACTCTACATACTTCTATTATACTACTTATACTACTACTTTACTTATACTTCTATTACATACTATTTACTTACTATTTACTACTACTACTATTATTTATAACTATATACTACTACTACTACTACTACTCTACTATTCTACTACTACTACTACAACTACTACTTACTACTACTAACTATACTACTATACTTTTACTATACTACTACTACTACTACTACTACTACATTACTACTACTACTACTTACTACTACTATACTACTACTACTACTACTAATACTACTACTACTACTACTACTATACTATTCACTACTACTACTACTAACTCCCTACCCACTACTACAACTAACTACACACACTATACTACTATACTACTACTACTACTACAACTACTACATACTACTACTACTATACACACTACACACTACTCCCAACTACTACAACTACTACAACACTACACTACTAACTACTAACTACTACTATACTACGACTATACTACTACTACCATAAACTACTACAACTACACTACTACAACTACTACTACTACTACTATATACTAACTACTACACTACTACCATTACTACTACTACTATTACTACTATACTACTATACTACTACTACTACTACTCCCACTACTACATAACTACAACTACTACTAATACTACTACTACTACTATATACTACTACAAACTACTACTTACTACTACACTACTATTTACACAACTACTACATACTATCTACAAACTACTACTACTACTACTACTACTACTACTACTAAAACTACTACTACTACTATTACTATATACTACAAACTACTACACTACTACTACTACAACTACTACTACTACTACTAATATTAAACTACTCTACTACTACTACTACTATACTACTACTACTACTACTACTACTACTACACTACTACTACTACAACTACTACTACTACTACTACTACTACTACTAACTACTAACTACTACTACTACTATACTACTACTACAAAACTACTACTACTACCACTACTCCCACTATTTACTACTACACTACTTACTATTACTACTACTAATTACAAACACTACTACTATACTACTACTATTACTAATACTACTACTACTATACTACTACATACTACTATATACTATTACTACTACTACTACTACTACCAATAACTACTACTACTACTACTAGTCTTCTCTTCCCCCTTTCCTCTCCTCTACTACTACTACAAATTACTACTAGTTACTACTACTACTATTTACTACTACTACTACTACTACTACAGCTACTACTACTACTATTTACTATACTACTACTACTACTACAACTACAACAAACACAACTACTATACTACTACTAAAACTACAAACTACTACTACTACAAACTACAAACTACAACTACCTACTACAAACTACACTAACTACTACACACTACTACTACAATTTACTAAAACTACTACTACTAATACTACTACTACTACTACAAACTATTTACTACTACAACTACTACTACTACTACTACTACTACAAATTTAATACTACTACCACTACTACTACTACTACAACTACTACAAACTACAATCTACTACTACTACTATATTTACTACAAATACTACTACTACAACTACAACTACTACTACTACTATTTACTGCTATTTACAATTAGGCTCCTCTTCCTCCTCTTTCCCCTTCCTACTCCTACTACTACTACTACTACATACTACTACTACAATTAAAACCTCCACCACCTCTTTATTTGCGGCGGGTACGCCATAGCCCCACCTCGCTATTGACTGTGGCATCCAACCTTAAAAACTCCCCCTAAAAATACATACATTTACTAACTAAACTACCCCTAAATTTAAAAAACCTACTCTTTTTCCTAACCTATCCACCCTTATCCCACCTCTCTACCAATTTTGGCCTCGCAATCGAGGTAAACTTTATGTCCGTGTTAGAGGGAGTGGAGTGTCTCGTACCCCTGAGACACAGGAGGGCAGACCGGAGCAGGGAGAAGGAGAGGCGGACACCTCATCCAGGCG
>JACEEZ010023971.1:0-42500 GCA_016584305.1 Chionoecetes opilio
ACTTTATCAATAGCAAGTTAAAGTCTTCTCTCGAAAACGACATCCTGGAAGCAGCAAAAGAGATTGATAAATCATCCACGTATAAATGTACTAACAATCCCTCTGCGTAATCAAACAATACCATTGATGGCCACAGCGAAACAGAGCTACACTCAAGACGCAGACCTGGGGATGCCACATGGAAACGGTGTTCAGAAGACAGTATGTTGCCAACTCGAACTCTAAGAACCGGTTGGCTAGGAACTCTGGAGGAACACAGGCCAAACGACCTCTAGCCCGAACTCATACAGAGATTGCAATATACCGGCTCCAAGCGTATCGTAAGCCTTTTCAAGTCGAAAAATATGGTCACAATGGTGTTGTCGAGAGGCGAATGTGCCGCATAGGATGTGGACTCTAAGGAAATAAGCGCTTCCGTAGTAGAGTGGATGCTTACGGAACCACAATGAGAAAGTGAGAAAAAGTTTTCGTTTTTTTCTAAAAACCATACAAGTCGACATTTACCATTTTCGAATAACTTACAAACACATGAAAGTAGGGATATGAGCCGGAAATCGTCGGTAGTGAGTGGTCCTTCACCAGGTTTAGGATCGGGATCACCACGCCACACCCCAGCTTACTTGGGAAGGTTTCCTTCAAATCCAGATCCTATTATAGAGGCTCAACAAGAAACTAGAGCCTCATTTTCTCTTATATGAAGAGATCGCATATGGTACATCATTTGGCCTGGGAAGTGTCAGCGCAAACCTTCATGGGCTTGACATAGCTAACCCCCCCCAGGTGTAAAGAACATTGTCAAGATTCCGCCTCGGATGAAAAATCTATGCCTCTCTGTTCTGTCGCAGGCTGTCCCTAGCACTTTGGAGACGCAAGGTCTGGCTGCGCCATTGACACAAAAAATGGAAGCAATTCCTCTGATACAGTCAAGGGATCATCCTGCCACAGGTCTCCATTAATTGATAGAACTGGAGGGGAGGATGGGATAAACTTCCCCTTCATTTTCCTCACTTCTTTGCCAAAACCTTGGACACCGGTGGTAGCTGCACAGATCGTATTATATAAGCCTCCAAGAGGAGTGACGAGCCTCTTCAAACTGCGGTATCTAGCTCTTGACTGTGAAAAGATATTTTAGTCTGGCTGAAGTTGGCCGCCGAGATGTATTGCGTTTCAGCACCGGCGGAGTGACTCCTCGCTGCGTAAGTCCTGAGTCACCACGGAACATGGTCGGCGAGAGAAAGATCCAGATGTGCGGGGGATGCTCAGCGAGGCTGCAAAATGGATTCGAGACACAAAGAATCTAGGGCTCTCATCTATTGTTGGAACGTTCATCTATAGGATGTTAACAAACACAAGCCATTGAAAGCCTTCCAGTCGCACGAGAGAGGCACCATTTGGAGACATCGGGAAGGGGCGAGGACACTGCTTTAAGTTAGTATGGGATAATGGTCACTCCCCGAAGAGAATCGGCCACTCCGTGTAGAAGTCGAGGGCGACCTGTGGGACTGCCAGAATGATAGGTAAATAGCAGTCAAATGTTCCCGTATCGACGAATGGAAAATGTGTTGGTTTCTCCCGTGTTAATAATATAAGTGTTGCATCTATAAGAGTACGAGAGAATCACCGCGACGATTTCTGGTGGAATCTCCACACAGAAAAATGCCGCCCATCATGTCTCCAAGGAGAAAAAATGACGGGGAAGCTGGGGATACGATTCTCAAGATCTTGGAGAGGTGGTAAGGTCGTCATTTGGAGTAGATATATTAGCAGACAGTGTAGGTCTTGTGCAGATGGATACGACTGCTACAGCCTGCAAGGTGATTGCAGCGGGGATGGGACAGTTAAGGGGGACATCCCGACGATGAAGGCCACAACCACCACTAAAGCCACCACCTGCCGGAGTGGTGGTGGAACAGGTATAAAAAACCTGTCGGGCAGAGGACACCTTCCCTGCCTATCATTGTTTCGTGAAAACAGATAATTTCTGCGTGATGAGAAGGACTAGTCTCCCAATTGCACGTAATCCACGAATATTCCATTGGAGGATTGAAGATGTTATTCGTGCGTGAAGAGATGCAGTATAAGCCTTACGGCTTGGAGACGCTGCGCTATTTGAAAGCCAGCATCTTTTTTCTGTGTTGTAGAAGTGGTAAACTACTTTTCCTTACTTCCCAGATGTCGGTTGGCGTTTGTGTATATCGGCGGTGAAACGGGGTTTCATACGAGTACCCGCGGAGTAGTCGCAACCGTATGTCCACCAAAGATGCCGATTTACGGGACAGATGATTACTACCTCTAGAATTTACTGAATCTTCCGACGAGGGTCTGAAGATTGCTTATCAGCAGGCTATTCAACTGCTGTGTGTTGCTCGGTTGCCAGTGGGTGGTGGGCGCCGCGGGACGATTGCGGTTGCCACCAGGAACCTCCGCTTGGCCCTAAGCCAATGCAGACCAGCGATTGATCCAGCGGGGCCAACACTGGACCTCCAGTCTACCCAACCCCCTACCAAAGGAGCGCGTGCCCACGAAGGTGAAAACTACAACCCGCCCCGCGGTGACTCAACTCCCAGATAGAGGGGCCGCGCGGGGAGCTACGGGATGCCACGCACGGCAAACACTGGGGAGGCGGAGGTGAAGTTTAAAAGAAGAAGAAGAGTGAGACGGAAGAGAAGGGTTCTCAACCGGGCTAGAATCGCCTAAGAAAGGAGGGAAAGGGGGAGAAGCATAAAGGTGACATCACCGAAGGCTCACCTCCCAGTGACGAAAGGGGGAGCGTTTGGACCACGAGGCCGACGGCCACCGAACCCAACAATGGCAGGCAGCCGCCAGAGGAGGGGGCGCCAGGACCACGCTTCAAGCCCTCCACCACGACAAAGGGATCCCCACAGCGGGGGTGGTTGGGGGAAGGGGATGGATGTTGGAGATGGGGGAAGGGGATGGGTGTTGGAAGTGGAGGATGGGGGTGGAACGTAGGGGGGTGTTGGGGGATGTGGGTGGGGGAAGGGGATGGGTTTGGAAGTGGGGATATGGGTGGGAACAGGGGGGGTGTTGTGGGTGTGGGTGGGTGTTGGGGATGAAAGTAGAGGGAATACTAGCAAATTCTGACGGACTCCAGATCCCCCTCGCTCTCTCTTTCTATCGGTAAACACTCAAATGGACGTCATCAATAATATTCGCGGGCCTGTTGGAAAGATGAAACATTATTTCCCGCGCTTTTACAAAAGTCAGATTTTTTACGGAAATAAGGCGTGGAAATGAATATTTTTTGTGGATTAGGGTTTTTTTTTAAAATTGGGGGGGAAAAAAAAAACATTCACATATTTATGCAAAAAAAATTGGGTCTGGACTAGACCACTATATCCTGGACTGTCTCACGCGACAATGTTTGAAATTGCCAGGCTGCATAGCGGCCTGCAGGCCCGCCGACAAAGAGTATAGGGGGTTCTATGGACTATCTATAGACTGGTTTATCAGTATATATGATATACTGTAATCTAGTAAGATGTTGTTGTTATAATATTATCAAATAAAAACAGTAAAACACGCTAAAGGAAGCCAATTACGAGAATGAAGAAATCATGCATATTCACTTCCAACTTTTCGCCATTAAAACTTTGGCGCGTCAACTTTTACATGAAGGGTATCAATAGAAGGCAATTTTATTAGCTTTCATTGAATATTTTGTTTCTGAAATGAATTAAAACCATGCATAAATTAGCGTTAAATAAATAAATAAAAATCATCAATCGGGTAATTTTCCCGATGATGATGTTATTTAGTTACCTTATATATTTTCGTTTTCTGATAAATGAATAGCATCATCTATAAATTAGCGTTAACTAAATAAATAACCCACAAATCGGGAAAATTACCCGATGATGATTTATTTATTTAGTTAACGCTAATTTCTGTATGATGTAATTCATTATCAGAAGACAAAATTACATCAAGGAAAGCTATAAAAATGCGCTTCTATTGATACCCTTCATTGAAACAGTTGCCTTTTTCCCCCCTGCCAAAGTTTAAATTGGCGAAGAGTTGAAGTGAATATTAATTCATGCATATTTCTTCAGAGTCTCGTAAATGATTCTTTAGCGTGTTTATGTTTTTTATTGATAAAATTATAGAACAAACATTTACGAAGATACAGTATAATCAATATGATGATAAACCAGTCTATATGATCAGTATATATATATGAAAACATATATATATATTGTGAATCCGAGCGGCCCTCCGACTTCAGGCCCTTGTGTAACAGGGCAGATATTCTGTGCGTAGTCCAGATTTACAAGGTCTAGGATCTGAACGATTACTTTAAGGGTTCAGAGTGCAATTGCACATTCTGAGGGTCGTGATGGTTGCCTCTCCGTGGTGGCGCAGCTTGGATTTTTATAATGACACTGTGATCCATAGGTGAAGATCCGTTTTCTGTGAGGTCAACCCTCAGTTTAGGCTCATGCTGTGACCTGGCCCCTCCGTCGGCCCTTGAGCAGTCGAAACGAATAGGAAGCAGAATGCGAGTTTCCTTCAGCCACTTGAGATGGATTTACAGTGCTCCTTGGTGAGACTGAAACTCGGGACCTGTGCTCCACCTACCAGGCTATTGTCGACAGCGTTAAGGATGCGAAAGAAGCTGCCCATGCAGGATTTGAACTCGGAACACGAGCTTCAGTCAGCTCACCAGTCAAGACGCTAAACCACTCTACCACTGTCTCCCATATCTTCACTTGTAAGTCATACATGTTGTATTTACTTGATGAAATGAGTATCGAAGATAGGTATGTAAACATTAGAGTTAGAGCGTAACTACTGAGCTCCGTGGATAAATGAATATAAATACTGCAATAGAAATGTTAAAAACTTATCAGAGCTTATCAATCGGACCGACAATCAGATTCAATGCTCACTTTTCAGCTTATCCTACCATAACTTCAAATCATCAGTTATTTTCAGCAATCTCTTCAACTTTCTGAAGATAGACGCCGTAAAATGCCTAAAGGTCCGCTTGCTTCGGTAACTCATCATTTAGTTCTCCGAAACGTTTTTGATAATCTGCGCGACTAGGTTAATCTCGGTGTGTAGGTCTTACTGAGGTTATGGAACTGTCGCGATGGGAATTCCGCCGAAACACCAACTAGAACTCTAGCCGTACGTGAGAAATATTAACCTAGCCTTGGACATTAGCATCTAACTTAAACCTAAACTGATCAAGCTAACGATAGTATTTCATCCTGAATGCAGAAAACACGGGTAAAAACTGATTAAATGTATATATGGGTCCTGTAATATCAGAATTGGAACCCGGACGACGGCTGAGAGGAATTCCTATCGGCGACAGTCCAGTACTCTACTGACGTAAGTTACTCAAAATTCTTTCCTTATCTATCGCATTCCAATGAAAGGTGCTAAAATGTTAGCACTCTAAAGCCGGCTAGACTCGCTCCATATTACACCATGCTCATGCAAAGTGATATCAAGGTCCCACATGCTATCCATATTCACGCAGGCAAAGTCATGGTCACAAACAACACACAAACATCATACACACACACACACACCACACAGGAACACCACACGGTTGATAGTGTGCTGGACTGCCATATGTGTAGGGCTCGAATCCTCACATCTCCCGGGGATTTTTCACTGAAAAATCCCGGGAGTATGTGAGGATTCGAGCCACCTACCACAGAATGGCAGTCAGAACACTATCAACCTGTGTGTGTCTGTGTGTGTGTGTGTGTTTGTGTATGTTATGTTAGTGTGTGTTTGTGACCAGACTTTGCCCTGGCTTGAATATGGAGAAGCATGTGGATCCTTGATAAGCACTTTGCATGACCATGGTTAATTATGGAGCGAGTCTAGCCGGGCTTAGCAAGTCTAACATTTTAGGAAACTGTGCATTGGAATGCGATAGATAAGGAAATAATTTTGAGTAACTTACAGTCAGTAGAGGTACTGGAACTGTCGCGATAGGAATTCTCGCCGCCGTCGTCGAGTGTTCCAATTTTGATATTCCAGGGGACCCAATAGTATACATTAATCAAGTTTACCGTGTTTGCAATTCAGGGAGAAATACTATCGTTAGCTTGATCAGTTAGTTATTAAAGTTAGAAAATGCCTAATGTCCAGGCTAGGTTAATATTCCACGTCGGCGAGAGTTCTAAGTGTGGTCGGAGAGAATTCCCATCGCGACAGTTCCATAAACCTCAGTAGACCTACACACCGAGATAAACAAGTCGCATCAGATGATCAAAAACGTTTTCGGAGAAACTGAAATGATGTATGTACCGGAAGCAAGCGGAACCTTAGGCATTTTACGGCGTCTATCTCAGAAAAAGTGAAGAGATTGCTTGAAAATAATGATGATTTGAAGTATGGAGAGGAATATAAGCTGGTAAAAGTGAGCATTGAATAGGATTGTCGGTCCTCTGATAAGCTCTGATAAGGTTTAAGCATTCTATGCAAGTAAATTTAATTAATTATCACGGAGCCTCAGTAGTTACGACTCTAACTCTAATGTTTACATACCTATCTTCGATGACTCAATTCATCAAGTAAAATACAACATGTATGAACTTAACAAGTGAGATATGGGAGGAAGTGGTAGAGTGGTAGCGTCTTGACTGGGAGCTGACTGAGCTCGATGTTCCGAGTTAAAATCTGCATGGTGCAGCTCTTTCGGACATCTTTAACGCTGTCGACAAGAGCCTGGTAGGTGAGCCACAATGGTCCGAGTCAAGCTCACCAAGGAGCAACGAAATCCATTCAAGTGCTGGAAGAACTCGCATGCTGCATTCTATCTCTTTCGACCTGCTCAAGGGCGGCGGAGGGAGCACCAGGTCACAGCCATGAAGCCTAAAATGAGGGTTGACCATCCCACAGAAAACGGATTTCACCTAGGATACAGGTGTCATTATAAAAATCCACGCTGCGCCACCACGGAGTAGGGCCAACCATCACGACCCGCCAGAATGTTGCAGTGCCAACCATCTGCAACCCTTAAAGTAATCGTCAAATCATAGGACCACCACTGTAAATCTGACTACCCGCACAGAATATCGGTCCTGTTACACAAGGGGCCTTGAAGTCGGAGGCCGCTCGGATTTCACATATATATATATGTTCTATAGATATACGGGTTCATATAGGTGGTTTATCAGATAATATGATATACTGTAATCTTCGTAAATGTTGGTTCATAATCTACAAATAAAAACAGTTAAAACACGCTAAAGGAAATACCATTACCGAGGGGACTCTGAAAGAACTATGCATGAATTAATATTCACTTCAACTCCTCGCCATTTAAACTTTGCGAGTCAACTGTTATCATGAAAGGTATATAGAAGCGCAATTTTATAGCTTTCCCATTGATGTATTTGTCTTCTGATAAATGAATTACCATCATACAGAAATTAGGCGTTACTAAATAAATAAAATCATCAATCGGGTAATTCCGATTGATTGAGGTTATTTATAGTAACGATAATTTATAGATGATGCTTAATTCATTTATCAGAAAACGAAATATATACGTAAAATAAATAACATCAATCAATCGGGAAAATTACCCCGATGATGATTTATTTATTTATTTAACCGCTAATTTAGCATGGTTTGAATTCATTTATCCGAAAAACAAAAAAATAAATGGAAAGCTAAAAAAATTGCGCTTCTATTGATACCCTTCATGTAAAAGTTCGCGCAAAGTTTAAATGGCAAAAATTTAAAGTGAATATGCATATTTTTTCTTCCGTAATGGCATTTTTTTTACGTGTTTACTGTTTTTTATTTGATAATATTATAAAACAAACTTTTACAAAATTTACTATTCATATATATGATAAACCAGTTATAGGATGTCCATAGACCACTATACCCTTTTTGTCGGGCGGGCCTGCGGCCGCTATGCAGCTGGCAATTTTCAAAACTTTGGGCGCGTAACAGTCCAGAGATATAGGGGTCTATGCCCAAAACCCATTTTTTTTGATAAAATGTTAAATGTTCATTAAAACACCTAATCCACAAAAAATTTTCTTTTTCCACCCTATTTCCGTAAAAATCTGATTTTGTAAAAGCGCGGGGGAAAAAATGTTTAACTTTCCAACGGCCCCAAAATTATTTATTACGCTTTGAGGTGTTTACCGAGAAAGAGAAGAGAGGGGGTGCGGAGTCCCTTTAAAAATTTTCTAGATTTCCCCTACTTCCCCAAAACCCACCCCCCCCACAACACCCACCCCTGTTCCCACCCTATCCCCACTTCCAACACCCATCCCCCTTCCCCCCCCCAATCCCCCAACACCCACCTTTCGTCCCCCCCCATCTCCACTTCCAAAAACCCATCCCCCTTTCCCCCTTCCCCAAAATCCATCCCCCTTCCCCCCCCCCCCCGGGGGGGGGGCCAACCACCCCCCCCCTGGCGGCCTGCCTGCCATTGTTGGGTTTGGGGGCCGTCGGCCCCGTGGGCCCAAATCCCCCTTTGTCCGGGAGGGGAGCCTTCCGGGGATTCAACCTTTTTGCTTCCTCCCCCCTTTCCCCCTTTTTTTAGGGCGATTCTAGGCCCCGGGGGACCCCTTTTCCCCTCACGGGTTCTTTTCTTTTTAAAAATTCACGCTCCCTCCCCGTGTTTGCCGTGGTGGCATCCCGTATATTCCCCGCGCGCCCCTCTATCTGGGAGTTGAGTCCCCGGGGGGCGGGTTGTAGTTCCTTCGGTGGGCAACACGCTCCTTTGGTGGGGGGGTTGGGGTAAGACGGGAGGTCCAGTGTGGCCCCGCTGGATCAATCGGCTGGTCATGCATTGGCTAGGGCCAAGCGGAGGTTGCCTGGTGGGCACCGCATCGGTCCCGCGGCGGCCACCACACACTAGGCAACCGAAGCAACACACAAGCAGTTGATAGCCATGCTGATAAGCAATCTTCAAGACCCTCGTCGGAAGCTATCAGTAAATCTAGAGGTAGTAAATCATCTGTCAGTAAATCGGCATCTTTGGTGGGACATACGGTATCTACTACTGCCGCGGGTCCTCGTATGAGAACCCCGATTTCACCGCCGGATATACACAAACGCCAACCGACATCTGGGAATGTAAGGAAAAGTAGTTTACCATCTTCTACAACACAGAAAAAAGATGCTGGGCTTTCAAATAGCGCAGCGTCTCCAAGCCGTAAGGCTTCTACTGCATCATCTTCACGCACGAAATAACATCTTCAATCCTCCAATGGAATATTCGTGGATTACGTGCAAATTGGGAAGAATTTAGTCCTTCTCATCAACGCTGAAATTATCTTTTTTCAAGAAACAATGATAGGGCGGGGAAAGGGTTTGTCTCTGCCGACAGGTTTTATACCTGTTCACACACCACCTCCGCAGGTGGTGGCTTTAGTGGTGGTTGTGGCCCTGTACCATCGTCGGGATGCCCCCTTAACTGTCATCCCGCTGCAATCACCCTTGCAGGCTGTAGCAGGTCGTATCCATCTGCACAAGACCTACACTGTCTGCTCAATATATCTACCTCCAAATGACGACATACCTCTCCAAGATCTTGAGGATCTTATCCGCCAGCTTCCCCGTCCATTTTTTCTCCTTGGAGAATGAATGGGCGGCATTTTCTGTGGGGAGATTCCACCAGAAATCGTCGCGGTGATTCTCTCGTAACTTTTTATAGATGGCAACAACTAAATATTTTAAAAACACGGGAAAACCCAACACATTTCCATTCGCAGACGGGAACATTGACTGCTATTGACCTATCATTCTGCGTCCACGGGTCGCCCTCGACTTCTCACGGGAGGTGGCCGATTCTCTTCGGGGAAGTGACCATTATCCCATACTATTTAAAGCAGTGTCCTCGCCCCTTCCCGATGTCTCCCAAAATGGTGCCTCTCTCGTGCAGACTGGAAAGGCTTTCAAAGGGGCTGTGTTTTTTAACATCATATAGATGACTTTCCAACAATAGATGAGGCCGTAGATTACTTTGTTCTCGAATCCATTTTGCAGCCTCGCTGAGCATCCCCCGCACATCGGATCTTTCTCTCGCCGACCTGTTCCGTGGTGGAAATCAGGACTGACGGCAGCGAGGAGTCACTCCCGCCGTGCTGAAACGCAATACATCTCGCGGCCAACTTCAGCAGACCTAAAAATATCTTTTCACAGGTCAAGAGCTAGATACCGACAGGTTATGAAAGAGGCTCGTCACTCCTCTTGGAGGGCTTATATAAGTACGATCTTGCATCTACCCCGGTGTCCAAGGTTTGGCAAGAGTGGGAAAATGAAGGGAAGTTTATCCCATCCTCCCCTCCAGTTCTATCAATTAATGGAGACCCTGTGGCAGGATGATCCTTGACTGTAGCAGAGGAATTTGTTTCCCTTTTTGTGTCAATGGCGCAGACAGACCTTGCGCTCCAAGTGCTAGGGACAGACTGCGACAAGAACAGAGAGGCATAGATTTTTCATCCAGAGGCGGGGAATCTTAAAAATGTTCTTTTTACACCTCGTAGCTATGTCAAGCCATGAAGGTTTGCGCTGACACTTCCCCCAGGCCCAAGATGATGTCCATATGCGATGCTCTGTCATCTAAGAGATGAGGCTCTAGATTTCTGTTGAGCATCTATAATAGGATCGGATTGAAGGAACCTTCCCAAGTAGCTGGGGTGTGGCGGTGGTGATCCCGATCCCTAAACCGGGGAAGGGGACCACTCACTACCGACGAATTTCCGGCTCATATCCTAACTTCATGTGTTGTGTAAGTTATTCGAAAAAATGGTAAATAGTCGACTTGTAGGGTTTTTAGAACGGGAAAACTTTTTCTCCCGTTCTCAGTGTGGATTCCGTAAGCATCACTCTACTACGGAAGCGCTTATTTCCTTAGAGTCATCCATATGCGGGACATTCGCCTCTCGACAACACCATGTGACCATATTTTTCGACCTTGAAAAGGCTTACGATACGGCTTGGAGACACGGTTATATTGCAATCTCTGTATGAGTTCGGGCTAAGAGGTCGTTTGCCTGTGTTCCTCCAGAGTTTCCTACCCAAACCGGGTTCTTAGATTTCGATTTTGGCAACATACTGTCTTCTGAACACCCGTTTCCAGGGGGCATCCCCCAAGGTAGCGTCTTGAGTGTAGCTCTGTTCGCTGTGGCCATCAATGGTATTGTTGATGTACTGCCAGAGGGGATTGTTAGTACATTATACGTGGATGATTTATCAATCTCTTTTGCTGCTTCCAGGATGTCGGTTGCAGAGAGAAGACTTTAACTTGCTATTGATAAAGTTTGTGAATGGACGACGAGTCGTGGCTTTAGGTTTTCTCCAACGAAGACTGTAGCGGTTCATTTTTGCAGAACCCCTGGGATTCATCCCGAACCAGACTGTATCTTTACGATAAGAGAATACCATGTAGGGAAGAGACCCGGTTTTTTAGGACTCATTTTTTTTACAATAGACTGACTTGGGTACCTCACCTGCGTGCTCTCAAGACTGACTGTCTCCGGACCATGGATCTACTGAAAGTCCTCTCGCACACCAGCTGGGGGGTGATCGCGCTACACTCCTCTATCTTCCCCCGCTCACTTATCCTTTCGAAGCTTTAATATGGATGTGAAGTGTACTCCTCTGCCACACCCACTCGACTACGGATGCTGGATTCGGTACATCATGCTGGTGTCCGTCTGGCAACCGGGGCGTTCAGGTCATCTCCCATCCCAAGTCTATTGGTGGATGCTGGTGTCCTCCCATTAGATCTTCAACGCCAGTCCCTCATGTTAAGATGTTGGTATCGCCTTTCCAACGCCTCCCTGATCAATAGCTTGCCGTGCTGTGTCTTTTGATTCAGGATCGAACTTTACCATGGGCGAAGACGCTTACCAAAGCCCTTGGTTTTCGATGACAGCTATTATGGAGACGCTATCCTTCCCTGCTTTACGGATCTGTCCGCATAGGCCTACGACAGTCGGTCCATGGCTTCTCCCAGAAGTGTCCTTCTGCAAAAGCCTTCCGCTCTCAAAAGGGTCTTTACCTCCCCAGGCTGAGCGTGCCCAGTTTTTAGACCACTATTGCAAAACTCAGAGTTCGGTCCCTGTCTTTAAATGATGGTTCCAAATCAGACGAAGGAGTCGGATACGGTGTCGTATTCCCATCGTTTAACAAAGGCGTCAGCCTTCCCAAATGTTTCATCTGTTTTTACGGCTGAAAAAAAGTGCTATTTTATATGCTCTCATGGCTATTCTTACTCTTCCGGATGTCTCTTTTACAATTTTAGTGATTTTGTAGTGCTCTTCAATCAATGGTAATTTTAACTCTCCCCCTCCGCTGGTCAATGCCATCCTGGAATGGCTTTATCTGCTCAAGAGGCGAGGCCGGACGGCAGCTTTTGTTGGGTACCGGCACAAAGTAGGTGTTGCCGGTAATGAGGAAGCTGATGCCTTGGCAAAAGCTGCAGCTAGAAGACCAGCTCTATCACATTTTGCAGTGCCGGCTACGGACCTGCCCTCAGCAATCCATAAAATCAGTTCAAACAGTTGGCAGGAACGTTGGATTACTATAGGGCAAATAAACTGCGCGCCATCCGCCAAAGTATCGAGGACTGGAGCTACTGCGGTCTTCCGGAGATGGGAGACTGCCTTGGCACGATTACGTATTGGTCACAATCTATATACTCATGGGTTCCTCATGGAGGGGGCCACCCTCCTTACTGTGATGATTGTTTGGTCCCCTTAACGTGCGGCACTTGCTGGGTCGAGTGTCCCCGTCTTGGGGACCCACGTGTGCAATTTTTGTCCCGGTTTTCGCGGGTCGGACGGTGCTACCGTCTCTCTCTGGCATTGGGAGAGAGGTGTCTCTCTTCCGGGACATGAAGACGATACCTTTATTGAGAAGGCTGGGCCTTTCAACAAGTTATGATGTTTTTAATATTCACTATTATTGTTTTTAATGTACTCTTGTTTTTTTATGTATTTCGTTATTTTAAATATTTTATTCTATCTTAAATTTGGTTTTTTAGTTTTAAATTTCCCTGTACTTTTTTGTAAGCAGGCGTCAATAACCCCGCAGTTGCGGGCGCCTTAAAACTATAATCCAATCAATCAATCCCCCACCACAAAAATCCCCCCCCCTTCCCCACCACAACACCCATCCCCTTCCCCCACCACCGAACAACCCATCCCCTACCCCCACTACCAACACCCCTCCCCTTCCCCCTCCACCAACATTCACCCATTTCCCAACCACTAACACCCACCCCCTTCCCCCACCACTAACTCCATCCCCTTCCCCACCACCGAACACCCATCCCCTTCCCCCACCACCAACATCAATCCCCTTCCCCCACCCCCCAACATCCCCCCACTTCTCCCACCACTAGCACCACCCCCTTCCCCCACCACTAACTCCCATCCTTATCCCACCACCGACCAACCATCCCCTTCCCCCACCACCAACAACCATCCCCTTCCCCCACCACTTGTTAGTCGTATTTTTATCGTACTAACATATTACTTACTTGTTTTATAAGTAAAAAATCGAGAAGTTGAGCGGAAGGGCGATTATAAAGATGGTGTGAGATTTATATGATTATTATTGCTTAATCATAATACACATGTATCGGCCTGGTTATGGCACGATTGGATTAAGAGTCAATTTGCACAAAGGTATAACCACAAAACAAAGAGTTCCTCGACACAACAAGACAGCGCGACACACACAACACAACGTCCACACAGTATCGTTGGCTATCTTCCTTTGAGGCCACACTACCTAGCGAGGCAGGGCACGGCTGGGGTTGTCAGGTTACAGGGTGTGGTCTTTACGTAAACAAGGGGTGTAGTTGTCCCCGTGACGTGGTGTCCTCTGGCGGGATGTGTTGTAGACGTGCAGTGACGTGGCATGGGCGTCATGGGCGTGTCACAGTTACAATAACTTTAACATGGATATCATTAGAGAAAGTGCATGCCTTAAATATATATAATTGTAGGGATAAACATATCTACCTAAACATATCTACCGGCAAAGCCAACATCGCTCGGTCACCTACCAGGCGCGACCTCGCGCCATCCTAGAGACCATGTCATTATGTAGTAACCTGATTTTGTCGGATTTTGCCCTTCAGGAGAACATACAAAGATAGGGCCTTCCTAACAACAAGGCAAAGTGGAATTACTATAATAATGATAAGTATAATTGGCTAACCATTAAAGGGAAAAATTTATCAGCTAGGTAAGTTTAGACAGGTAAAGACCCTGTACAGTTTGTTTCCAATTCTGAGAAATTAGAGAAGTAAGCTCAGAAATGGTGTTAGTGAATATTTAATCCCTTGAAAAATTTACATACTTCAAGCTGTCTATAGGGAAAAGTTGAGCAGTGAAATTAGCTATAAATCCTTCGTGCAGTTTTTCAGGAAAGGTATTCAAATAGTCAGAGTGCAAATAGCAACCCATTAAATTTGGGCGAAATGACCGCATTTCTGATACACTGCCCCTTTCGGGACAAAATACAGACACATGGGAATGTTTGTGTAAAGAAGAAATAGTGATGTCCGAAGAAACATTCGTGAAAAATAAATGGTTTCGAAATCGAGTGGGTGTAAGGACATAACGATAAGGCCTGAGAAGCATTTGCCTGAGTTACCACCACCTCACAATTAAAAATATTTCTATTATATAACCATTTCCATTAAGTAAATATTTATAATCATTATATTGTCCTACTTTGTGAACTTCAAAACACATGTTCGGCTGGGGAAAAAACATGTTTAACATGGTATCTGACGTTAGCACTGATTCAAGGAGAGGTAATAGTGTTACAAACCATTTAAAACAATTTATATCAACTGGCCGTTCTACTTTGCTATTTCCTAGACATGCATAAAATCAATAAAAGGAAAAGGAAGGCAGTTCCCTTTCCACGCGCTGCGCAAACCCTATTTGTTAGTAATGTTTGTTAGTTCTTACAAGAAAATTAACCATATTAGTGAAAGCAGGGGGTGTTTGTTCTAACACAGTAAAAGCTCGATTAAAAACTTACTTGTTTAGCTAATAAAATGGATGAGTTTATCAATAAAAGAAGAGAAAAGGTTAGATGAAAGTACCTTACCCAATTTCTTCCAGTTACTCATGATTTTTTCCTATACCAAATATCATGCACGAAAGTTTGTCTAAGAAAAGCAATGAAAAGACAAGCAATCAATGGGGAGTTTTCTAATAAGCTCAACGCTCAAGCCGTCTCTCAGGCTCTCACACCCTCAGCACTTTCGGGCTGAATGATCTATCATTTCCGAAAATTCCCGACTTCTTTGGGACTTTCAGAATTCCCCTTTCAATAAAAACAACGGAAACAGTTTTTAAATTTAAAAAAATGTATTTTTATCATTTTTTTTTTGTCTGCACTTGGTGAAAATATTGGAAAAAATTTGGAATTTTTTAAAAACCCTCAATTTTTAAAAAAATTCGTTTTTTCTTAAAAAAAAACCAAGTTAAAGCAGAATGGGCTTCAGGAAATTCTATTTATGAAGCATTCACGAGACCTGTTTTGGGTGTTGTTTTCTCCTTGCAAACGAACTTTTTAACCAAAAAGAATTTGGCTTGGGCCCCCCAAAAAACCCACCCCGGGGGGGCAGTTTTAATTTTTTTACTTTTCCTTTGAAAAGGGGAGGAAAGCCCAGGGGGAAACCCCCCGGTTTACCTCACGAATATTCAAAAATATTAAATTATAAGAAACGGTTTAATAATAGTTAAAATAACATTTTCTTCCTTAAGGAAATTGGGATTATAGGGGTTTAATAAAGGGGGCTTTCGGTTTCAACCCGGGGTTTTAAACAAAAGTTAACGTTTCCTCCCGGGGGGATTTTTCTTTTGGGGGTCCCAACCCCCCAAATTCTTTTTGGGGTTAAATTTTCGTGCAAGAAAGGACAACAACCCAAAACGGGTTTACTCAGTAAATGCTTACATCAATTTAGATTTTTCCTGAAGCCTCTTTCTGTTTTGAATTTGGTTTTTTTTTATGAAAAAGACTTTTTTTAAAAGGATTGAGTTTTCAAATATTCAATTTTTTGCCAATTTTTTTCACCAAGTGCGGGACAAATAAAAAAAAAACTACTTTTTTTTATTAAGAACTTTTTTCATTTTTGTTGTTTTTGAAGGGTAATTCTGATATTTTCCCAAAGAATTTACGGGGAAATTTTACGGTAAAGGGTTTGACATTCAGCCTAAAAAGTCCCTGAGGAGGAGATGCGCGAGGGACATCTGGGGGTTTTTAGCTTTAAAAAACTCCCCATTACGCGGACGTAAATTAAAAGCATGAGTTAGTTGGTCAGTGGAGTTTTTGATTTTTTTTAGTTTCAAGCCGCGTAGTTTTTCGCTAAATTAGCATTTTTCTACTAAGTTTAAAATCAGGCTTGGCATTGGTCCGTTTAAGCCCGATCAATGTAAAGACTTCAAAGGGTTTTTAAACCACGGATCCAAAATATAAAAACTTATGTTCATGGAGTTGTTTTAACTACCAGGCGGGGGCCCCAAAAAATTTAGGAGCAAAATTTGATTTTCCTTTCCCGGGAACTCGAATATAAACGAGTCCCCAACCCGGTTTGAAGGGGTGAAAGTGGGGCCCGGTGTTGTTACGGGGCACATAAAATTTTGGGAAAGTCGGTAATTTATCTTGACGGGAAACAAAACCATTGGGCCCTCGCGGCCTCTTGTAGCTTCCTTATTTTTTTAAATGTTCTTATGACATTGGAATAAAGTCTAAAAAAACTTAAATTTTTGACTTTTGCATAATCACCCAACATTGTACACGGGTTTTTTGGGGGCCCCCTAAGCAAGTCATTGGGAGTTTTTTCTCCATCCCCAAAAATAAAAAAATTAAGGGGAGTTTGCCTTTTTGATTTAAAAAATATTGCAATTAACGAAAAGAAACAACTTTGGGGGTAACCAATTTTCCCCAAAACTAAAAGGCAAGCCACCAACAACTGGGCGCAAATTTTTCCAGGACTTTCCTGTTCCCCACCTCAACAAACCGTTACTGGCAGGGTGAAAGTTACCGTGAATGTTTTTTTGTTTTTTTCCCAAAAAAATTTTTCTTTAAGAATGGCCTTTTAAATCTGCCCATTGTCCACTCATTAAAACTCGGGGAGTTGAGTAGGACAAAATAAGTTGGCGATCAATCCCGTTTGGAAATCCCCTTTTGGCCCCATTTTTACCCATCACGGGGGCCAAAACAACATACCTTGAGAAGTAATAAAACAAAACAACGGGTATTTGGGCCCCTTAAACGACTAAAAGGGAAAGCTGTAACAGATCAATAGAACAGTGTCCCAAGGAACTCAGGATTTTCTATTCCAAAATTTGGTGCTGGTTTTTGGCACGATACCTTATGCTCAGAAATTATTTCACGCTTTTTAGCTACATATGCGTCAATTTTTCTAATCGCATTTTGGGGCCCCAAAAAAAAACTTTTGGGGGGCCCGCACGAGTCCCGCCCCTTTTCCCCGGGGTTGACCGGCTTTTTACGCATCATAAAAACTAGTTTCAGTACCAAGGTAAAAATGACTTAGGTATCACAAATTGGCTCCCCTGGGTCCGCTTTTTTGGGCCCAAAAATCTACAAAGGACTTGTTTCCGGGTGATAAAAAAAATTTTGTAAAAAAGGGGAATGGGCATTTTTGGTAAGTTGTTTTGGTCCCCCTTTCCAGGGGCATATTTTCACTTTATCCACTTTGGTTCATGTTGACTTTTGAGCAAGCTAGTTCATGCAGTGAAAAATTTTAAAACTACGGGGTTTTTGCCCCCGTCCCCCCAATTTCCAAAATTTCCATTTTAGACAGTGCATCGCCACCCAATTGGCCCCGGCCGGGAAAAATATTTAAAAAATTTGGGATTGAACCTGTATTTTTTAAAAAACAGAGCGCGGGGTTTTCCTGAAAGGGTTTTTTTCCCTTTTAAAAATTTCAGTGAAGCTGCGTTTTTTCAGTATATAGGGTTTTTATATCATAACCTAGGATCAAAATCCCTAAAATTTTTTTAAAGAGCCCGAAAACTGCAAAGTGTTTTCCGGGGGGTTTACTGATTAATTGGGACCCCTGTCGGAAGAAAAGTTCTACTCGCGAACGCAACAGCGCGATTTTTTCCGCGTGCGCCCTGTCTGCAAAAATACAGCCCCCAGCCCAATTTCAGAGGCTCCGTGTTTTAAAAATCAAAAGGAACCTTATATTTCCGGGGAAAGCCAAGAAAAGGGGCCGTAGTTTTTAAAGGGGACTTTTTTGATCTTGAAAAAAATTTTTTATGTACAGGTTCCAATTAAAGTGCACGTGCTTTTTCAATAGGTTGTAAGGGGGAAGCAACCGCCCGCAAAAATTTGGGTTTAAATGATCTATAGTAACCCACAAGCCAATGAAAAAAACGGGGCACTGTCTACATTCGAGGTTGAGGGAAATTTGTAACTGCAGTTATTTTATTTTGAATTGTATGAAGTCCATCACCTCTACCTAGGCCTAAAAAAAAGGGGATTTTGACTTAAAGGGAAATTTACATTTAGTCAGTTTAGCCTTTAGTTTAAACACCCTTTTAATTTAGGAGCATTGGGTTATAAAAAAGCATAATGAGACTTCCCGATTTTTTGCTGCAAAATTTTAAAAATCATCAAGGTAAGCATAGAAATTTTTGGGCCCAGGGATTTTCGGAAAATAAATTTTTTAACATTCTTTGAAAAGTAAAAGGGGGGGATTTTAAACCCAAAAAGCAATTTTGGCCCCTTTGGGAGTGGGGCCCTGGGGGCTTTAAAAGGGGAAATAATTTCCCCAGACAGGAGCCCTCGGCACCTGCCAGTGCCACTAACCAAAACAAGGTAGAACATAGTGTTTCCGGTCCCAAAAGAAAATTAACAAGGGCTTTTAGGGCAGGTAAAAGGTACCCATCACCTCCCTGACTTCATTTACTCGCCTGAAATCAAATTAAGGTCCCCAAAATGTCCGTCTTTTTTGGAAAGAGGAATAGAGGGGGAGTTCCCGGGGAACCCGGGGAATTTTTTGGGTAAAAAACCCCGGGTGAAAAATATCTTTAATTGCTCATTTAACCCCAATTTTTCTTTGACTTTGAGGTAACGTATGCTGGAAAAATACACAGGATGGGTTCCAGATTTTTAAATTTAAAGTGGTGGTTTGTTTTATCAGTGGGAAACCCAACGGTTCCCGGGCAAGGCTACAACATCACGGTGCCGCTTAAGCAGTTGCCCAAAAATGAAGCCCCAGTTCTCGGGGGTAATCCAATTGTGGGCAAGTGAGTCAAGCGGGTTTGCTTGAGCCAAAATTTTGGGTTTCTGGACGGGCGAGTTACCGAAATGACAAAAATTTTGTTTAAATCAAAAGGTTTTTGGGAAACCGTCTGTCAAAAAAATAAAGCACGGCCTTTTAAAAATACTCCTTGTCGAAGTTTGATAGGACCGCCAGTTCCCCCAAATTTAAAAAACAAGAGCGACAGCTGTATTTCCCTTTACGAATTTTCCTTTGGGTTTCTTCCACTGTTTTGTCTGTTTCAATTAGCTGAGGCCTTTTTACAGATGTAAAATTTGTACGGTGGTATTTGGGGCTGATACAGGAATGTGCATTGCCGTCGGTGGGGGAAAAACATTTATTTCCAATTACCTTGGGCCCTTTTGACTTTCCACATTTCCTTAGGGTCAGTTACCTTTGGGTTTTATGATACGATTTTTGGGCAGGGGATTAGCAAAGTTACGCGCGAAAAATTTTTTTTGGGTTTTATAGTTAAAGGGGGTGTTCCATTTTTTAATTCATTTAGGGAGAAACCTGAACACCCAGGAAAAGGTTTTTGGGGCATTAGAAGGAACCCACCCTTTTTTTGGGGGAAATTAAGCAAATGGGGTTTTTCCCTCGCTTTGAAAATTCCCCCCAAAAACCTTAGGTAATTGGGGATCTGGATGTATTATCATCCGGTTCGCACTCAAAAAAAGCTAAACCCCCAAAAATCGTCCGAGGGCAAAAGTAAAATTAGAAAGGGCCCCGTAAAAATTTTAAAGGGGGGTACGTACCCCTTTTTCCAAAACCCAACCCGGGGAGACAACAAAATCCTAATATATTTAAAAGGGTCGTTAGTAAATCCCATTAAAATTAAAATCGTTTTTTTTAAGAGGCCGCGGCTGCCACGTGACCGCGTTTTTGTGCCCGGTAAAACCTTTTTTTGGGGTAGCACGTTAAAAGCTGCGCCTGTGTCCCCCGCGAACGATGCTCTCACGGATCCTAATCTGGTAGGTAGAGCCAAAATATTTGACTTACTGCAAAGCGGCTATTAAAGAGAGGAATTTTTCCGTCATTCAACCGAGCTGCAGTTTTTTAAATTATACAGTTGTTTTTGCTAGCCTGGTCTGTTTGTTTTGGGCGCGCAGCTTCCCCCGACTGAGGGTTATTACGGTACTGTGCATTCGAGTCTTTATTTTTGAAACCGCATAGTAATTATCCGTTAGAGTGTCCGTCACACTCATGGATAACACAGTAGGAAGTATTTAGTCAAGTTCCCAAAGGGTTAAAATGAGCCTTAACCCGTGAAATTGGGTATATATATTTTTTTTTGCGGTTTCAAGTTCCCAAGACTCTTAAATCATAATAAGTAGGTGCCACCTTGGCACCCTTGGGCAAACTTTTTTTAATGGGATGTTTCAAATCAACATTATATTGTTTTGGGGAGCAAAATGCCAAAAAAGATTCATGTCAATTCTTCACTTTTCCTTTAAGAAATATCTCATGGGGACTGTAATCAGTAACGAATCCTTTATCTCTTTCAGACATGGAGGACTGTTTCTTCACAGGCCATGGCTGTAAAACAGGAGGTGAATGTGGAAATATCAACCCTCTTCGTATTATAAAAAGCCAGCAAGGCCCGGGAATGATACTCTCCTATAGAACTTGAGACAAAATTGCGACTCAATCCTGACAGAAAGTGAAATGCCATAAGTCATGGTATCATCATATACATCAAGTAAATCACATACAGAGGTCAAGAAAGCGACATGGTCAAACAGCAAGATCTTTCAGTAAACCCACTTACTTGTAAAAGACGATCTGATCATTCTGAGTTTGAATTTAAAGAAACTTTGTTATTCTGTGGTGAGATGTGTATACCAAAGGATCCAAAACACCCATCAAGATGGAGAGTGTGTGTCAATGTCGTACTGTTGAACACTCGGGAAAAAAAATCCTTCAAGGATTCATCATTGTAAAATGTGAAGAAAGAGGTGACAAACTTTCTGCTGATGTAAGTAAGAATCAGAGTTGGGGCCACATCAGACCTACATTTTTTTTTTTTTTTTTTTATACATTTGTGCCTATAGCGCCTGTAGACAGTGGTGACCAGGGCTCGGATGTAGGCTCTGGAGGTTCATTTGAGGACTGTGATGGTTGGTCCTCGCCCGTGGTGGCGAAGGCGGGATTTTTATAGTGACGCCTGTGATTAGAGGCTCATGCCGCCCCCCTGTGTCCTCCGATGCACTCGCAATCGAAGGTAGAGTTAATGGGCAGGGCATGTGGGTGTTTTAGGCCACCGACGGTGCAGAAAAGGTTTTGGTTTTCGTCGGGGATCGAACTCGGTCACCGAGAACGCCAGTCGGAGACGCTAATCACTCTGCTACGCCTCCCCAAAGCCTCGAGCTACATGCAGCAGATGCTCAATACCATGTAAATTGCCATCCTAATTTTTTCAGTGAGCGTAATGTGAAAGCTGCCCGGGACCTCTGCCTCTGATGAACACAGGATGGACCCACTTTTCGCAAAGGTGGTTGATTTGATTAATGAAGAACCTGAAAAGTATGGACCTCAGTTGACTTGTACAATATTTATGCATGCGGGCCAGTCACTGAAGATACATGTTTGTGAAAAAGGGCAGTTTTTGTCAAAAGTGAAAGAACACTGCAAACAAAATAGTTGAAATGAAAAATGATGGATGTGCTAGTTTTGTGGTGTTAAGGGATAATTTGCCTGTGAACTTGAATCTGGTACATAGGGATGATTCTGATGATTCTGCAATAGCAGGGGGCAACATGTTTTGCATACCTTTTTGGGTCAAAGCTGCCCAAAGAAAATGAATGAACTCAGATATAAACTATCAGTAGCAGGAAAACGACACCAAGCATCAAGAGTTTGCCCCCAACGGATGAAACACTACAACAATATTTGATGAGATGTCACATGCAAGTTATGCTTTTGGAAGTAGCTCTGGAGAAAGGTCCACCACAGGTAACCCTACTGAATGGGGATGGGAGTTAAGGAAGGGGAAACTTGTCCCCTGTTACAGGAATGTCTCAAACCAGCCCCAAAGGAACTGATGAAGATTGTAGCATGTGGATGTTGGAACAGACAAGCCATGCTCTCGAAACAATTGCAGCTGTAACATGGCGGGCTTTCATGTACCACCCTTCTGCAATTGTGGTGCGAGGAAATGTGTCACAATGTCTTTCACAAAACATGACATTGTTGAAAAATGATGAAAATGAAGATGATGATGATGATGGCAGTGAATGATAGAAAATATGACCTGAAACTATTATGATATTTAATAAGGCCCCTTAGTGCTGTATAATTTTTCTATGATTTTTATAGATTAAGTGACACATTTGGGAAATTACAAAATAGGGAAACAAATCATGATTGGCTAAACCCCGAAAAAATTATGTGTAAGTGTCACCACATTATATCGGATTTCCTTTAAAGTATACACAATATGACTTATTGTAGTTTAAGGCACCCAGCTATTCTAAAAGAAAACAAATAAATATAGTATTGTGAATTACTATCGTAAGAAGAACACCTTTCATTTAACACCAATAATAAACCTTTTAAACAAAATACTTATAACAGGGCATGTAATTTGGTTTTCCTTACCGCTAGCGAACAATAATTATATGAAAGCAACATTTTTAATTTGACCCATAAAATAAATTGCCCAAAGGTGCGAAGTTGGCACCCACTTGATTCTCAGTATACACCCTAAGGAACTCAAAACTGCAAAAAAACTATCCATATACCCCATTTGACGGTTAGGTTTATCGGGGACTCGACTAATTGTGTGCCGTACTGCGAGAAACAGCATTGTTTCCAGAACCAGTATTTCCTTATCTTGTGGGATTACGGTTCGCAGTCGTCGATCGTGCGCGATCATGTGTACCAGTAGAGGTTCTGTTTCCGTCTAAGTTTCTTGAAGCAGGTAATTGCCTTGAGGCGGCTTCAAGTTTTCTTTGGCGTTGCTGTTCTTTAGCTTTAATAAAACACCTATTTGCAGTGTGTTCTTCTTGTTGACAATAATGGCACGTAAAGATAGGTCTTTGTTGAGAACTAGGGATGGCCGCAACTGTGGTATAAGATACATCTATATCCCTACCGGCTACATCAGGCTGAGTAGTGGCTACAGATGACACAGCTGTTCGTATGTTACCATCTTTCTCTTCTATCTTGGTTTTTAATTTCAATACAAAATCATACAGCACTTCTTGGGGACTATAATTAAGAGACAGAGAGTTTTTCCGGAAGGTACCCCTTAGCAACATGATGTATGCAAAAAATTCAAGGAATTTGCGATTATTACTAAGTGAAATGTTATCTCCCTGTGTTCAGCCATTCTCCTTCAAATACTGAATGAAATCTACCGAAATCCGGTTTGCTTCCACCTGTGCATCTAACAAATCAGTGGTAGCAGCACCGCTTAGCAAAGTCTCAACAGCTAAATTTACTCCTTTCACTAAACTATGCTTTGCGTTACTCTCAAAGGATTCTAGAAAATTAGAACGAAAGGTTTGGTAATCTTTGTTGGCTTGGGGTTCCGTAAAAGCGCTAGCTTGCATGAGATGCGCAGCACGGGAACCTGGTGTAATCTTGAGCGAACAAATGAAATGTTGTCACTCCCATCAGTAATAAATGAATTAGCCATTACGTCCTCGCACATTGCAATATATTCTCGGGCTGTATAATCGACATCAACTCCCGAAACAGTGTAACGCTTGTTTTGTGTGGTGAATCTCGGCGCTTGCCGCCAAGATGTAACCCTTGTATCACTGTAGCGTCACAACGTTTATGTATTATTTCAGTAGACGTAACCTTAGTTCAGGAACAGTTAAAGTTGTAATAAAGTCTTTCAGGTTATTATTTCTTATTCTTCTAATACACATATATATTCCGGCCTTTGTTATGGCTCGGATAGCGTAAGGCTTGCGACACAATGAACAAGACACACGAAACTTAGACAGAGATTGTTAGTGGGAACGAAGGACCAGGCACGTCCGAGGTGTGTCGTAGCGGAGGTGATTCTGATGTCCACGGCGAAAGGGATGGCCGTAGAGGAGATGACCGTTGACGATGATAGAGGTCAGAGTCGCGGGGAGAACAGGTCAACAGAGGCCAAAGTCTGTCAA
This sequence comes from Chionoecetes opilio, assembly GCA_016584305.1. NCBI lineage: Eukaryota > Metazoa > Arthropoda > Malacostraca > Decapoda > Majidae > Chionoecetes > Chionoecetes opilio. The sequence goes on from JACEEZ010023971.1 coordinate 24,397, forward strand.
CGGTATTCCCTGAGGTAGGTCCTTAGGTAGGGGACGCCGACAAGACAGGACTTGTAGGAGCAGTTCAAATCCCACAGGCAACTCCCTGAGCTCGTACAGGTCCCTTGAGGTACGGCCCCTGAGGTAGATAGCTCGCTTGTCCGTCAGTTCCCTCCACTACTACCTCCAATGGAATGTGTCCGACATCGCTTTAATATGGAATTATTAATATACATCTTAAGTATAAGTAATTGTTTGTTATCTACGACCCAAGCCAATAATGGTTACAACAGGCCTCACAGACGCGCTGGTAGGTAATAACTTAATCGTTCCAGCTGCCTGTGGTTCAGGATTTGAAGGAACAGAACTACTAGTACAGTCACTCCACAAAATGTGTATACACTTAGGGCGAGGCAAGCCCATCACGTTCTCATATCTCTTCCTTGTCTACAAATTTTCGCTCAGTCTCCTCTTACCGCCTAAATAGCCACACCTGTTTCACACCTTCCCGGCCTTATAGCTCCCCTGAGTCCCCCCCCGATAGCCTCCCTCCGCCCTAAACAGCCACACCTCTTTCATACCTACCACACACACACACACACACACACAAACAAACAAACACACACAAACAAACAAACACACACAAACACATACACATACACACACACAGACACACACACACACACACACACACACACACACACAGAATAGGAATATACGAACGATTCAAATAAGACTAGTTTCATAGCCAAACGCATAGCAGTAGTAATAGTAGTAGCAGTAGTGGTGGTAGTAGTGGCTTGTCTGGCAGTAGGTGTTAATGAATGGTAATTATAGTTTTAAATCCCGCACCAACAACTAATGACAATTTAACAGTTCCCTCCCTCCCTCCCTCTTTCCCTCCCTTCCTCCTTCCACTGAGCCCTCCAACTGGGTCCTTCCTCCATCAGACAAGATGAAGTAACTTTTAAAATATTTACATTCTTTGTTTTGGGAAAAAATAATGGCTATAGCAAAATATATTCGTAACACTGAGAGCAAGGTGTGACCATCCCGGTGTGTATTCCATTATATATGTATGTGTGTGCTCACTTATGGTCTTGTCCACGCGAGCTGGCTCGCGATCGTCAGTTTTCACCCTCTCAATGCAAGCTTGGAGCTCATTATTACGTGTGTGTGTGTGTGTGTGTGTGTGTGTGTGTGTGTGTGTGTGTGTGTGTGTGTGGGTTTTGTGTGGGGTGAATGATGTAGCCAATAATATTGTTTGGGAAAATCTATAATTAAAGTATTTTTAATTTTACATTATGTATGTATATTCCTCATTGTGTGATAGTGTGTGGGGTAAGAGAGAAAAGAGAGAGAGAGAGAGAAGGAGAGAGAGAGGGGAAGGGGAGAGATGAAAAGAGAGAGAGAAAAAATGTCCCCCGTGGGAATAACAACATCCCAGGGGAAGGGGGAAGGAATGCATGGTCCAGACTTTGATTGGGAATATTTACATTCCTTGTTTTTGGAAAAAAATAATGGTTTATAACAAAATATATTTGTAACACTGAGAGCTAGGTGTGACCATCCCGATGTGTATTCCATTGTGTGTGTGTGTGTGTGTTTTGTGTGTGTGTGTTTTTATGTGTGTATGGGGTGTGTGTGTGGTGTGTGAAAATGGTGTAGCCAATAATATGTTTGTAAATATCTATAATTAAAGTATTTTAAGTTTAAATTATGTATATTCCTCATTCTGTGATAGAGTGTCAGAGAGAGAGAGAGAGAGAGAGAGAGAGAGAGAGAAGAGAGGGGAGAGGGGAGAGAGGAGAGAGAGAGAGGAGAGAGAAAAGGGGAGAGGAGAGAGAGAGAGAGAGAGAAGAGGAGATGGCGAGGGAGGGAGAGATGGCCCCCGTGGGAATAACAACATCCCAGGGGAAGGAGGAGGAATGCATGGTCCAGACTTTGATTGGGAAGGAAGGGGGGTGGGGGAGTCAAGAGAATATGAACGATAATTTATTGGAAAATATGAAAAGAAAATGGAAGGAGATGATCCGAGCCCCGCGTGTATACAAATTTTCTGGAGTGACTGCCCCGGGGCTACCTGCTCCGGTCGAAGGAGACATGCTTGTTAATGGGGGTTGAGGTAAGAAAGAGATAGAAGATGCAGATGAACGTCTTAAGTGCTGCGAACCACTACGCAAAACACGAGGACCCTCACTACTTTCTTTCAAATCAAAATCAACACTTTTCTTTGCCTCAGTGTTATCGTCAGTTAATGTGGATTGACTTTCACCACAGAGTTTATAAAATTCCTCACTAAAAAGATCATTAGTAGGTTTGTTAGTCATAAGCTACAGGTATTATCAGTAGCAAATTGCGTAATAAAATTAAAACAATAATTAATGTAATTATAATAATTATTATGATTACCGCAATTATATAATATGAGTATTAATATCAGGTGCATTTGTTGGTGATTAATAGCTAGTTTGGTCAACTGGGCCAGAAGCCACAAAACACTTAAAGACCTTTTTTTGGTCGTTAGTCCAACGACGGAACCCACAGCGCGGAAAATTCGTCGATTTCCTCGTTAACGTGCACACTGGCCAACGACTGCTCAAAACCAGTATTAGCAGAGGTCGGAAGTCTCCAGGCATGCTCATTATTGCTTGGTATGCTATGAAATATCTTTTTTATAGGTGAATGTAGACATATGATTGCATTTGGATGGATATTATTCATATATATGAGTAAAGAGATGAAATACAAGCAAGGGACTCATCTACGTCTGGCAGCGCGGCCTTCGGCAGCAGCAGCAGCAGCAGGATGAAGCCCGTGAGGTGGATATCAACACCAACTTCACCAAGGGAGGTAGATGTCTTTGGTAATATTTAGTAGGGGAGCGAGAACCCCTTGTGGAATCCTATGATCCCTGGTGATATCCTATGGTGCTATCACAGACATGGGAGAAAGCACAGGTGAGGCGGATAACTGCGGGTTTTTCCTCAAAACTGTTGAGTGTGGCGGCTGGAGCCCCCAGCTCCTCCGCCACTGTAGGTTTGGGCAGGCTTAATCGTCTTATTACTCGTTATTATACAACTTAGTGATTATGGTGAGATGTTATATATACTTGTCATTATCTAAATCAATGTAGCACCGTGTGTCACCTTAAATAAGGGTGATTTAAAGATGTTATGATGAGGTGACTGATGACGGGGCAGAGTGACGGAGAGGCCTTGCCGCGGGGCCTCTCCATAACACAAATATTCACTATTTTAACCCACACACACACCTTCTACCACCAAACCCCTAGCAACAAGGCTCCTTACTTATACATCTTACTATCTGATACATTAAAACTCCTTAAACGCAAGCATTCCGAATAAAACGAGAATTAGTTTGAGATGACGGGGAAAGAAGGCGGGAGAGGCAGTCTGGCATGCCATTCTTGCCCGGAAATATGTCTCGCTGATTTTGTGATTTGGCGAGAAGTTTTAAAAACTGTTTGTCATTGGCTGGTGACTGATGACGCGCTTGATGACGTCATTACTCGCCTTAGCCAGTCAGCGCCTTCCGACGTTTTCTTTGAAGCTTTCTCTTAAGGCAGACTAAAGTATACTGTTTTACTCGCTTTATTTTTGTTTTTCAGAATTTCGTCAGTTATCGACGCAGCTGAGATGGATCTCCACTGTAACCAGACAGCTCTCTCTCAGACTACACCTAGAGAGCTGTCTGCTATGTTATAGTTTTGGGCCGCAGCCGGGACCCCGGGAGGCGGGTTACAAATCCCCGGCTAACACCCGGGACCCAATCACTGCTGGTGGACGGGGGCTCGGGTTTTTAAAAGGAAACAGCCCAACTGTTTCCGCTCCCCCCGGGGGATCGAACCCGGGACTTCTCGGTTGTGAACCGGCGTGCTTTCCCCTACACTACGGAGTAGTGTAGATTGTTGTTGATTTTGTTATAGGTTTTATTTACTTTGTTGGTTTCTGATGCATATACTGTTTGCATGGCCCGTTGCATATGAGGTTTTGAATAACTGGCCAGCAAAAATGTATGTTTATTACGGGAAATGGGTTTTGCGAGCAGTAATGTTTATATTTTGTTATTGTTTTGTGTGCTATTTTGTGTCCATGAGTAATGCATGTAGCGCATCATAAACGTTCTGTTCCTCCCTTTTAAGTGTCAGGCAGCATTCTCATTTTATTTATCTGGTATTATTTTGTTTATATATTTTTCACAGGCTGGCTTAAAAGGCTACAATAACGCTCTGTGTAAACACATCTCGACGTATTAGAATAACTGTAATGTTAAAATAGAGGAGTGTTGAAATAAAGGAAATGTTAGTGCAAGCTTTAAAATGTTTTCAAACTGTCTAAAGCTTCATTTTTAGCAACTTTATAAGTGCACCACCACCACCGCCACCCAACAACAACAACAACAACAAGCAGACAGGTGCTTTATTCATCCTCACTGCTAGAGAGAAAGTATTTACACTTCCTTATTGAGAGAGAGAGAGAAGAGAGAGAGAGAGAGAGGGAGGAGAGAAGAGAAAAGAGAGAGAGAGAAAAGAGAGAGAGAGGGGGAGAGAGAAGAGAGAGAGAGAGAGAGAGAGAGAGAGAATCATAGTTTGGGCCCTTAATAACCCCATTACTCGACATAAAACATCAATAACCACATCAATACCTTATATATTCACCTGTCTCGTTTATTCCTCTCCTACTCAATGACTCAGGGGGAAGAGGGAAGGACAGGTCAATATTAACATTCCCAGGAAGTCTGACAGGTAGAGAGTCCCCGCGTCCTACCTGAAGCCACTCCTAACACAGTAGTCATCATTGCTTCTCAGGAAAGGTTGCGTCGCGGTCACAACACTTCCCTGCCATACCAGACCACTTTCCTAGAATTCTAACGAAATTTTAACTTTTTTTTTCTGTCCACGGTCCGCCACCCCCTTTCCTCTCTTCTCTATCTCCTCTCTCCTCTCTCTCTCTCTCTCCTCTCTCTCTCTCTCTCTCTCTCTCTCTCTCTCTCTCTCTCGTTTTCGTAGAATCAAGAATGGCTGTTCGGATACGGAAATTCATTAGTTTCCGGTAAATTTTTGATATCCGGTAAATTTCTGATAACTAATCAGACAAGACCAACCAGGCAACTATTGGAAGCGAATAAATAACTAAGAGGTCACGAAACACGTGTAAGAATCCATATTCATTCATTCAGCCAGTCTTGCCCACACGAGCTGGACTCGTGATCCCCGGGGGATCTAATACCCTCCCGGAAAGAGCGGAGCTTATAGTGTACGTATGACCATCTTTAGGTATTGTTAGGACCTCACACAGTACACACATCCCATCCCCTTACTCAAGGGGGACAGTCACAACGTTCTGTGCTGTCAGCTGAATACCCCCCCCCCCCACACACCCGAGCTGAGCTTGAACCACCGACTTGCTTAACCGCAAGCGGTGATACTTCCAAAGGTGACCACACAAGCAAGTGTGTGTGTGCATTACATACGCATTTAGGAAGGTGGAAGACACGCAAGAACAAATCATCTCTACAGAACTCTCACTTGCCAACTTTTACCTTAATAATCTTGCAAACCAGCGGGAATACAATTAAAGCATCAGCCAATGGCAACAGTGCGGTTCCCTGCTTTCCCCGGCGCCTCATCACCGTCACGACCTTACAGGTGAGCGAGGCAGCCGTCACGACCCCCAATATATTGACGGCTTTGAAGTATGAAAAGCCTATTTTTGGGTCCCTGACAGAGCTAGTGCACTAAGCTATAGGATAGGAAAGATCGCCACCCAGGGCAAACCCTGGGTATACAGGCAACCAATACCAACATCTGGTTACACATAACCAGGCTACACATAGAAGAACTGAAAAAGAAACATACGTCTGGCAACGCCGTGCCATCTGACCGAGGCCGGCTGTCCGCCAGCCGGCTCGGAGCCATCATAACCATCCCAAAAATCATCCCCGGGGAGAGGGGCTGAATACTTGGCGGGGAAGGAAGGGTGGGAGGCCGAAGGCCGTGCACTAGCTCTGTCAGGGACCCAAAAATAGGCTTTTCATACTTCAAAGCCGTCATTTTAGGTCCCCTTAGAGCTAGTGCACTAAGCTACCTGCCACTTGGAGACGGGGCAAGAAAGCCCCCGACCCCCGCGGGAGGCAAAAGAGCAACTGCACAAGAACAAACGTACACAGTATACTCACCCGAATCAAGCGGGGACGTCAANTAATTGTTTATTACGTCCAGGTTCCAGTTTTCTTTTGAAGCTTTCTCTTAAGGCAGACTAAAGTATACTGTTTTACTCGCTTTTTTTTGTTTTTGAAGAATTTGGGTCAGTTATCGACGCAGCTGAGATGGATCTCCACTGTAACCAGACAGCTCTCTCTCAGACTACCCCTAGAAGCTGTCTGCTAGTGCTTATTTTTGGGCCCCGAAGCCAGCACCCCGGGAGGCGGTTACAAACCCCGGAACCCAATCACTGCTGGGTGGACAGGGGCCGGGTTTTAAAGGAAACAGCCCAACTGTTTCCGTTTCCGCCCGGGGATCGAACCCGGGACTTCTCGGTTGTGAACCGAGCGTGCTTCCCTACACTACGGAGTAGTGAAAGATTGTTGTTGAGTTAGTTATATGGTTTTATGACTTTGTTGGTTTACTGATGAATATACTGTTTGCAGGCCCGTTGCATATGAGGTTTTGAATAACTGGCCAGCAAAAATGTATGTTTATTACGGGAAATGGGTTTTGCGAGCAGTAATGTTTATATTTTTTTATTGTTTTGTGTGCTTTTTTTGTGTCCATGATTTAATGCATGTAGCGTATCATAAAACGTTTCTGTTCCCCCCTTTTTAAGTGTCAGGCAGCATTCTCATTTTATTTATCGGGTATTATTTTGTTTTTATATTTTTCACGGGTTTGGGCTTAAAAGGCTACAATAACGCTCTGTGTAAACACATCTCGAGTATTTGAATAACTGTAATGTTAAAATAGAGGAGTTTTTGAAATAAAGGAAATGTTAGTGCAAGCTTTAAAATGTTTTCAAACTGTCTAAAGCTTCATTTTTAGCAACTTTATAAGTGCACCACCACCACCGCCACCCAACAACAACAACCCAAAAACAAAAAAGCAGACAGGTGCTTATTCATCCTCACTGCTAGGGGAGAAAGTATTTACACTTCATTATTGAGAGAGAGAGAGAGAGAGAAGAGGAGAGAGAGAGAGAGAGAGAAGAAATCATAGTTTGTCTTTAAAAACTCATTATCGTACATAAACATCAATAAACCCCTCATACCTTATATATTCACCTGTCTTTTTATTCCTCTCCTACTAATGACTCAGGGAAGAGGAAGGACAGGTCATTTTAACATTCCCAGGAAGTCTGACGGGAGAAGTCCCCGCGTCCTACCTGAAGCCACTCCTAACACAGTAGTCATCATTGCTTCTCAGGAAAGGTTGCGTCGCGGTACAAACACTTCCCTACCATACCGAACACTTTCCTAGAATTCTAACGAAATTTTAACTTTTTTTCTGTCCACGGTCCGCCACCCCCTTCCTCTCTCTCTCTCTTCTCTCTCTCTCTCTCCCCCTCTCTTCTCTCTCTCTCTCTCTCTCTCTCCCCTCTCTCCTCTCTCTCTCTCCGTTTCGTAGAATCAAGAATGGCTGTTCGGATACGGAAATTCATTAGTTCCGGTAAATTTTTTATATCCGGTAAATTTCTGATAAACTAATCAGACAAGACCAACCAGGCAACTATTGGAAGCGAATAAATAACTAAGAGGTCACGAAACACGTTAAGAAACTGTAAGAATCCATATTCATTCATTCAGCCAGTCTTGCCCACACGAGCTGGACTCGTGATCCCCGGGGGATCTAATACCTCCCGGAAAGAGCGGAGCTTATAGTGTACGTATGACCATCTTTAGGTATTGTTAGGACCTCACACAGTACACACATCCCATCCCCTTACTCAAGGGGGACAGTCACACGTTCTGTGCTGTCAGCTGAAATACCCCCCCCCCCCCACACACCCGAGCTGAGCTTGAACCACCGACTTGCTTAACCGCAAGCGGGGATATTCCCAAGGTGACCACACAAGCAAGTGTTGTGTGCATTACATAAAGCATTTAGGAAGGTGGAAGACACGCAAAAACAAATCATCTCTACAGAACTCTCACTTGCCAACTTTTACCTTAATAATCTTGCAAACCAGCGGGAATACAATTAAAGCATCAGCCCAAAGGCAACAGTGCGGTTACTGCTTTCCCCGGCGCCTCATCACCGTCACGACCTTACAGGTGAGCGAGGCAGCCGTCACGACCCCAATATATTGACGGCTTTGAAGTATTTAAAAGCCTATTTTTGGGTCCCTGACAGAGCTAGTGCACTAAGCTATAGGATAGGAAAGATCGCCACCCAGGGCAAACCCTGGGTATACAGGCACCAATACCAACATCTGGTTACACATAACCAGGCTAACATAGAAGAACTGAAAAAGAAACATACGTCGGGAAAACGCCGTGCCATCTGACCGAGGCCGGCTGTCCGCCACCGGCTGGGAAAGCCATCATACCATCCCAAAAATCTCCCCGGGAGAGGGGCTGAATACTTAGCGGGGAAGGGAAGGGTGGGAGGCCGAAGGCCGTGCACTAGCTCTGTCAGGGACCCAAAAATAGGCTTTTCATACTTCAAAGCCGTCATTTTAGGCCCCCTTAGAGCTAGTGCACTAAGCTACCTCCACTTGGAGACGGGGCAAGAAGCCCCCGACCCCCGGGGGAGGCAAAAGACCAACTGCACCATAACAAAACGATACCACTAGTATACTCACCCGAACAAGCGGAGACGTCAATGGGAGGCCCGGCGTCCACCACCCCAGCCCCTCCGGAGGGAGGGAGTCCCAGGGCAAAACAGGGGAAGTCCACGACGGACTGGGACAGGTAACGAGCCACGAAGCACGAGGCCGTACCCACTGTCCCCCTTCCCGTACCCTCTCCAAGGAATGGGTGCGGAGGAAGGCCAGAGACGCAGCAACACCCCGGACGTCATGGGCGCGAGGGGCTGACCCGGATCCGCCGACTCGATGACGTCCCGGAGCCGGCCGGCAACCCCCCTGGTGGTGAGGGGACGACCAGTGACAGGATCGGGGAAACAGGAACTGCAGGTCACACGCCCAGGGCTCGGAAGCATCCAGGTAACACCGGAGCGCCGAAACCGGGCACAAAGGGGTGTGCGGCGTCCCCAGCAGACCAAGCCGGAACGACGACCGGTTGGAGACGGTGGTCCTGCCGCTCGTTCTTACCCAGCCCCTTTGGGCGAGAGGGAGAGGGAGACAGCGGAGCCGTCCCGCGAGAAGGGTCGTCCACTGGGGGAAAGGGGTTTCAGCGCCCTCAGCTGAGAAGCCCGAAACCCCGTAGCCAGGGCCACCAGGAACAAGGCCTTCTGAAGGAGGCGAGGTCCGGCAGCGTCCGACCCAAACTGGTCGCCCTGCAGGAACGGAGAACCTTCTCCAGGGACCAGAAGGGACCAGACGACGGGGAAGGGGGTTTTGGTGGAACAAACCCCTCTTCAACAGGGTACAGAACGCGGTCCGGGGACCAAACCCCAACCTTTATTTGAGGGGGTCAGCCAGGGCCGCAAGGTGAGTGGAGAGAGTAGCGGAGGACCTCCACGGTCGTGGGCCAGGAAGGAGAGGAAATCCAGGACGACCGATTCAGAGACGTCGCGGGGGGCCCCCTTGAGTTTGAGGAACGACTGAAAGGCCTTCCAGTGAGACTGATACTGTCTCGTGAGGACGGGCGAAAGAGCCGCCAACATGTCCTCCGCTACCGCGTCCGGGGGACCGTCCGACGGAGAGGGTACGGTGAAACTCCAGGCGTGTAGGCTTCAAGGTGGAAAGAAGCCTGGCCGGGAGCTCCTCCAACAAAGCGAGGGCCCCTAAGGGGAACCGGGGAGGGACACCAGGCCTTCAGTTCGGAGAACCACGGTTGCCCGGCCAGAGAGGAGCCACCATGGTCACCTTTGGGCCCTGTAGGAACGCAGTTTGTTGCATCCCTTCAGGAGGACATTGGTGCGGGGAGGCGGAAACGGGTAAACATGGCGCCACCTGTTTCCAGTCTTCCGTGAGGGCGTCCGGGCCTCCCGCACTGTCCGGTCCCCCCTCGTCAAAAAGGCCTGTAGTTAGGCAGAGCGGCGGGACGCAAAGAGGTCCACCTCCGGAGTGCCCCACCGCCGACAGAGAGCCGCAAAGCGCTCCGGGTGAAGCTGCCACTCCACCGACGAGCCCCGGAAGCGAGACAGTGCGTCGGCCCACAACATTCTCCACTCCCGGCAGGAACCTGCAGACAGATGAAGGTGAAACGGGCCGCCGGGCCCGAAGATCTGCTCCGAAAGGGACAACAGAAGGGCGGATCTGGAAGTCCCTTGGCGGGCGAGACAGTGGACCGCGACCATGTTGTCCATCTCGAAGCAGAGAGCCGTCCCTTCTGGGATCGGGTTCGATCGGAGGAAGAGAAGAGGGACCAGCACTCCTTGACGTTGATGTGGAGTCTGCGCTCCACCCCGGACCCACCCGCCAAAACCCTGCCGGCCGTCGGAGGATTGGTAGCCCCACCCGACGTCCGACGCATCCGACTTCCGAAGGGACCGTAAGGGGGCGGAGGCAGCCACCCCGTCCACGCGGAGAAACCGCCCTCCACCAACCACTCGTCCATAGTGTGAGGGCCAGGGGAGGGACGGGCCGGAGCAATCGCGGGGGCCGCCCCGGGGGAACGGCTGTGTTCACCACCCGGACAAGGCAAACGGAGACGAAGACGGCCCAGGGGAGTGACTTCTTCGGCAAAGTTGAGCGAGCCGAGAAGGGCCCTCCAAGGGCCTCCTTGACAAAACGGGACACCGAGGCCCGGAAGAGGCGTTGATGAAGCTTGGGCAGCATTTCCCCCGAGATGCGGACCGCAGCTGAACGGGAGCCCCATTGCATGCCCACCCAAGTAATGCGGGGAGAGGGGGTAAGGAGGGAAACTTTCCCTTGTTGACTAGGAACCCCATCTCCCCCGCCACCCCCAAAGCTGGGTCCAGCATGCGAACCGCTTCCTCCTGAGACGGGGCGGACCCCAAACCCCAATCGTCCAAATACATGAGGCAATTGACCCCTGCAACACCATCCGCTGAGCCATCACCTTGGTGAGCCGCGAAAAAACCCCTCGGAGCGATGGAGAGCCGAAGGGCAGTCTGGTGAACTCCCACGTGTCCGATCCCACCTGGAAGGCCAGGAAGCGCCCGGAACCGAGGATGAATGGGGACATGGGGACTTAGGCGTCCTTGAGATCGAGGGACGCCATCCAGCCCCCTTTTGCCTCAGCCGAAGGCGGACCGGGGCCAAGGTCGCATACGGAACCGGGTGGTTGCGCACAAATCCGTTTAGGCGGCTGAGGTCCAAGATAAGCCGCCCCTTCGAAGAGTCTTTTTGGGGTTACGATGAGAATGCGGGAAAGGAAAACCTTTCCCCCGCCTTCTCCACTACCCCGGAGGATGCATGTCCGACACGTGGGCGGCGAGCACTGTGGAGACCGGCGTCCAAGAAGGAGGTCGCCGAAGGGCGGTAGGGCAATCCAGGGCCAAGAAAGACCGTTTCGAACCACCCTGGCGGCCCAACCTCACTGCGGCCAGGCTGCCCGAAACCCGGACCGGGAAAGGCCCGGGAAAGGGGAGGCTCAGAAGCGAGAGCGACCCTTGGAGGAAGGCTTGTGGACAGAAGTGGGCCCCGAGCGAAAGGCCCGAGGACCCAGAGCCCCTGAACCCGGAAGGCCCACCCCGACTGCGGACGACGAGGATCCTGGGGGCCATCCACACGGGGGTGAGCACTCCTGGACTGCCCCTCCCGACGAGAAGAGCTCCGACGAACACTGCTGGACCCCCTCCCGGGAACCCCCCGGCCGAGACGGTCTGGGGGCCGGAGAGACACCAAAAGTGACGGTGGGGGGGATTGAGGCGAGACACTGCTGCAAGGAGGGGTCCGACAAGACCTCCGAATCGAAGGGACTAATCCGGAGAATCTGCTGTCGAGTCAGCTCCGGCAGGCCCCCGAAAAGCCTCGCGCCAAAAGCCAAGCGGGCAGTGACGGCCCTGTCAATGGCAGGGCGGACCGTCGGGAGGAGGGAGGCGCCGAATGCATCACAGGCGGTCGACAAAGCCCGACAGACATCCGACCGGGAGGCCGGGGAGAGAGAAGAGTGATCCACGGCGAGGGAGGAGAGCCACTCCGCCAGCTGACTGAAGAAGGCAACAGAAAGGGGCAACAGGGAGGCGTGTTTTCCGCTCCTGAAAGTCCCGGCGAAAAAGCTCCTCCTTTACCGGTTGCGCCCGCCACGGAGGTCCTTGGCAGAAAATCGGGACACCCGGGGGAAAAACAGCCATCACACGTGGAAAGCACCAGAGGCCGGGAGAACTGGGATCGGGGCCCAGGACGGAGAAGGACCCCGGTTCAAAACTGGGTGGTACCCGCTCTCCACACTTCGGCAGGGTCCAGGCCGGCCTTCATCCAGGGCAACCGGTCTTGGCCCCCGAGAGGGGGAAACCACCTGGGATCCTGGCTTCCCTCCACGCACGGGAAACCATCCCTGACCAAACTAGGCTCAGCCAGTAAGGAGGCCAGAGCATCCAAAGCGGCCGCCGAAGAAACCGCAGGCTTTCTTCGAGGGAGCGTTCAGGCGAGAGAAAGGAATCCGGCGGTAGAGGAAGGACTCCTTTCCCCCGTCCATCCGGGGGCGACGCACCTCCAAGTCCGGAACTGGGCCCCAGGAGCCGTCCTCCAGACGACCGATGGCAACAAGACGCCCGTCAACCGTCTCACAAGCAATCGACGGTGGCATCGGTGCCCAGGTAAACAGGACAGAGGAAGAAGGAGGGAGTCCCAAGGGATCCTCCGCAGCGGGACGAGGGGGAAATGCACCTAGAAACACCTCAGAAGAAAAGGCGGAGGAAGGGCCCGGCGGACAGGAAGCCAGGGGGCGGGAAGTCCCCCAACCGTCGTCGCTTGGGCACGGGTAGGGCAGCATCCTCTTCCCCGTCGGAGCACACCAGGTAGTCATCCTCACTACCACAGACTCAGAAGGAGGCACCGGTGAGAGGGAAGCGGCGATGGGACCTGCGACGCCTCGATGTCGGAGAATGGGACCCAGAAGTTAAGTGGCCCTCCATTCTGCCATGAAGGAGTTCACTGAAGACATCCAAAACCGACAACCCCGGAGGGACAGGAGGTGAGGGTGGGGAAGGCCCAGGAGACGCCTGACCAGCCGTAGGAGCCACAGACCCAGCCGGCAAGTCCTCGACCTGGGAGTCCGGTCATGGTGAGGGACTGAGGAGACCGCCAGATCTTGCTCCACCGTCAGCAGATCGACGCCGAGCTCATGGAAGCAGAGGCAGGGGGTCGGGGGGTGCGAGACGAGGAGGAGATGGACGACTTGGCGAGGCCCAGCCGAGAACCCAGAGACCGGTCCGCCCAGGACAGACGGAAGTGGCGCGTTGGCGAGACTTCAAAGCCTTCGACCACCACTCCCTTAGGTCAGCAAGGCCCCCGCCAGTAAAGCAGGGCCACACCCCCCTCCGGGAGGATGAGCCGCAGCTATCCACAGCATACCGGCAATCGGCGGGACGAAAAAGGTCCGACAGAAGGCACGGGGCGTGCGAGGAGCAGAACTGGTGGCCTCGGGACCTAAAAGACACGAGCAGCCCTGGGCCCACAATTGATCCGCTGTAAAAGAAGGGGAAAAACGTGAGGGGGAAAGGGACTAGACGCAACACGAAACGCCCCAAAACTCCCCCTGCATCGCCAACGCACTGCCCCGACCCCAGGTAAGTGGATGGTCGGGGAGGGGGGGGGGTCGACGTGGCAGCCAGGGACCGCTCAACTCCCCTACCCGGCCCATGGGAGGGTCCGGGCGGGGGAGCGGGAAGGTTGGGCACCAGCAAGAGCGACAAAAACCATCCGCCCATCTCAGTGCACACGTGGCAGGCCAGGGGCGTGGCAGACCAGGTACCACTAAACCCCCCGCACGAGCCCATGGGAGGGTCCGGGCGGGGGGGGGGGCGTGGCTGGGGGGAACTACGTAACCCTCCGCCCATCTCAGCTACACGTGGCAGACCAGGTACCACCAAACCCCCGCACCGGCCTTTGGGAGGGTCCGGGCGGGGGGGGGGGGTGGCTGGGAGAACTACGTAACCCCTCCGCCCATCTTTAGCTTACACGTGGGAGACCAGGTACCACCGAACCCCCCGCACCGGGCCTTTGGGAGGGTCCGGGCGGGGGGGGGGGGGGGCGTGGCTGGGAGAACTACGTAACCATCCGCCCATCTCAGCTTCACGTGGCAGACCAGGTTCAGGCCAGGGACGCCCTTGCGGGGAAATAATGCCCAGGGGAAAAGGGTGAAAGCAGCGCCCTTGGGGCGTAGCTTAACACCACAGACACAGGGCACCAGCCGAATATATTTAAGACACAGCTGGCCCCGGCCAGGGATAAAGAATAAACTACACTCATCCCCGTAAAACCTTACAGAAGGATTACGAAATATGAATGTGTAAAAACTTCACACACACCCACGTAAACACGAAAAAACAGCAGGTGCTTACCATATGGCCTGAATAGAAACAACATGTGTTACAGGAGACGCAGCAGGTGTTGATGTTATAAAGACAAAAAAAGAGAATGATGGCTCCGAGCCGGCTGGCGGGGCAGCCGGCCCCCGGTCAGATGGCACAGCGTTGCCCAGAAAGTATGTTTCTTTTTAGTTCTTCTATGTGTAGCCTGGTTATGTGTAACCAGATGTTGGTATTGGTTGCCTGTATACCCAGGGTTTGCCCTGGGTGGCGATCTTTCCTATCCTATAGCTTAGTGCTCTAGCTCTAAGGGGACCTAAAAACAATACTTTACTTTCCTTCCTCGCACACTGCCGGTAACGCAATGCCCCGGGAACACTCTCAGAAGGGCTCCACTTGGTGCTGTTACGGGCGACCCTAGACATTATTGTTGGTGTACCTGGTAAGAATTAATGACCCCTGAAGACTTATACATATTTACTCTTATCCCATCAGCGTAAAAGAGCGAGAATCCATTGCTTCGTACGACATCAGATGCGGTAATCTTGGGGCTCACTTGGCTGCCTGACGTAAGAAGTTCTGTCTTAGTGTGGCTGCAGAAGACAGTGAAGGTGGAGAGAGCGGAGGGAAGACAACAAGAGACCAGATACAGGAACCCACACTAGTTCAATCTTGCCAATCTGTGACTCGGATCATCGGTATTTCGCAAACACAACGTCCTGGCCGAGTGTTTCAGGTTGGTGCATGTGTTGTGTTCCCAACGTGTTTGCATCCTGCGGAAGTGTCACTGAAATCACCGCAAAGCATCCAGAGGGAGCTGAAGTTTTCTTGGGAATACTGGAAGAACCTGTTTGCTTCACTACTCAGCAGAGATGATGTGCATGTGTTTTTTACATTTTTGTCAACGGCATTGTTTAGATCGTTGTGAAGGAGGCAGGGGCGCACCCAGGAAGTATTTTCGGGGGGACAGAATGTTTTTTTCGCCAGCTAGTATAGTTAGTAAACCCGCCAGCTTTCTCGCTAGCCTCTGGAAGGTGATTCTTTCCGCAATTAGCCGATTCCCTTTTCAGGCCTTATTTCTTATTTATGTTATTAAAACAATAGTTTTGGTAGTGTTAGATGCTTGTCCAAGGCATTACGGAAGCATAAGCGCGACCAAATCAAGGTACTCTAGGTGCACACGAGCAGGTGCCACACCGCTAGACCCTGTAATATTTTTTTTTGCGGACTGCAAGTGTATTCTGATTTCTTACAGGGAAGGAAATTTCGGGGTGTAGGCATGGCCCCCAAAATTTCCCCCGTGCACAATTCCCCCGTGGAAAGTGCTCTACTATAAAAAATGTCTGGTTTTCACAGCGCCGCCCCCTCCCCCCCATGCAGTTACAGACCCTCCAAACTTGTTTTGCCCCCCCACATTTACCTTGGCCCCAAGATGCCCCCCCCCATTTTTCTAGTGCTAGAAACGCCACTGTCTGTTTGTCTGTAGGGGGAGAAGGAGCAGCAGGAGGAGAAGAAAGACTAGTGAAAGTAAATCCTGCCGACTTCCTCCTCGTGTTACTCTCTCCTTATCCATTTTCATGGCATGCGTTGCTTATAGCGTGTGTGTTTTTATATTTATTTTATCGTAATGTCTTACGTACATTGTCTGCCCACTCACCATCTTTTCCTGCCTACGTCTCAACGTTAGTCTCAACGTTACGTAAAAAGGGGAAAAATAAGATGCAAAATAAAAGTAACGTGTACCTTTGACTGAGTTGCAAGGGTAGAACTCATAGTCACGCCAGCACTGAAATAACTTGCGGTTACACAACTGTCCTGCGGTTTGACGCGTGTTAAGGACTCGTAGTGCAGGACATGTTGTGGTTTAAAAGATGGGTTGGTGGTATTCTCACGGCAACTTTGTCTCTTAGTAACGATGAAAGCAAAGTGGCGTGGTAGTGATTTCAATGAAGGGAAGGAACAAACTAAAAAAAGGAGAGATAAACGTCAATATAAACTTCCATGCTTTTATGTATTCATATCTTTACGAGGAAGGAGCTTTTGTGGGAGATGTATTTGAATGAATAGATGATATGTAGGAGTCCTGTAAACACAAGATTACCCGGTGATTAGCTCATCCACAAGTGTTAGGGAGGGCGTACAATGTCCCGAGTTCGAATCCTGCCGGGGGCAACTCTTTCAAGAGCCTGGTAGGGGAGCAGAAGGTCCTGAGTTCACGTCCCATCAAGGAGCAACTGTCAAATCCATCGTCGAGTGGCTGAAGAAACCCGCATGCTGTTATAACCTGTTCTCCGTCTGCGAGTGTAACGGAGAAACTCCAGGGGCAGCGTGTGCCTAAACTGAAGATCCAAACGTCAGAGAAAACGGGATCTTCACCTAAGACCACAGGTGTCACTATAAAATCCAGCCTGAGCCACCAACGGGCGAGATCAACCAACATCAAGACCTCTATAAGCCTACAGGCGCTATAGGCTAAAAAAAAAAAAAAAAAAAAAAAAAAAATTTGTTAGGGAGGGCGTTAGGTGAAGAGGTGTCTAGTGGTGAAGGGGTGGAGGAGGGGAAAGGGTGGCCTGCTCTTAACACCCTTCGTCAATGCCAAGTCACGATGAGGGATATATATGTGTGTGTGTGTGTGTGTGTGTGTGTGTGTGCGTGTGTGTGTGTGTGTGTCTGTGTGTGCACAAGGTAAAGATATGATACGCATATCTACGTTGCGTAGCATATCTTTACCTTGTGTGTGCATGTGTTTGTGTGTGCGTGCGCGTGTGTGTGTGTGTGTGTGTGTGTGTTGTGTGTGTGTGTGTGTGTGTGTGTGTGTGCATGTGTTTGTGTGTGCGTGCGCGTGTGTGTGTGTTTGTGTGTGTGGTGTGTCGCAGGGGCGGACTGGGACTTAATTTCGGCCCAGTACTTTTGGTGTTGACCAGCCCACTTGGAGGAAAGGCGGGGGGAGGTTTGGCGATGAGAGCCAACGCAGTTAGGGGGTTCTGAAAATAAAAATTTCCCTTCTAACTTTCCTGAAATCATGAATGTAGAAATGTAACTATTAACGCCACCCGTCGTCTGTAATTCGAAAAGAAACGTTTTCCTGGCGACTTTAGTGTTATCTATGGTAGACAAGTCACAATGTTAGTAAGTCATAAGAAATAAGAGCCTGAAAGTTAATGTTGATATCTATTTTACACTTTCATATCTATATCCTTCAAATTTTGCTAACGTAGCCCTACTGTCAGGCTCAGCATAACACAAATTAAAATGTTGAAATACAGCTTTGATTCTCAATTCTTTGACAATTCCTCATCATCTTAGGGAGATCTATCAGATATTGATAGATCAAAATAATACAAAATATGAAAATCAATGCAACACAGTACACACCTCCCACGCCACGGGCACTACAAATTAATAACTAAATGACTGTGTGACAACAGTGGCAGACGGCAGTCCTACCACTGTTGCCATAATGAATTGTTATTTGTTGAAATGCGCAGTATAATTAGTCCTTATCAATACCCATAATGCATTTTATATAAGGTATCGTCCCAGT
>JACEEZ010023972.1:0-39820 GCA_016584305.1 Chionoecetes opilio
TTCTCTGACCTTAGAGACCTGTTGAACTCTTTCCGGGCACATGTTTAGTATTTCTGCCTCCGAAAACTCAAAGAGGTCGTAGTTGTAGACTACGCCTTTGCTGGTATTAAATTTTGGATGAGGTTTGATGGTATCAAAAATGCTGTCATCGGTGATGATTGCGATGGTCAGAGATAGATGTTGAGGCAATGTGATTTCTGCCCAGTGCTCTGAATGCCAAACTGAAGAGATTCAACCAAGCGCAGGTAAACGGCGGGAGTAACTATGACTCTCTTAGAGTCTTGGTGGGAGTGGATGGTCAGTAATTTGAATTCGTTCGTATTCAGAACTATCTTGAAGGGGAGTGACCTCCTAGTGGTTCCCTCCGGGCAACGGTGGCTTATACGCTGGAAAAGCTCCAGTGAATAAGCTACCGGCTAACAGCTCCCCTTCCGGTGCTTTACACCAGGTACCGATGGAAGCACAGAGAGATACATATCCTACACTCGCCAAAAAGCGAGTGTGACAGCTTCCACACTGCAGCGAGCATGGCTGAAGGTGGCACTTTTCTGTGCACCTGGTGCGCTCGTACCTTTGCCTCCTTACGGGGACAAAGGCTGCACGAAAGGCTAAGCCACCAAAAAGACTTCCACGCGGTAGAAGCCAAGAAGCTCACCCAACGGAAGAAGAAGACTAGGTGGGATGAGGAGGAATGCCTGCTGATGGCGCACTATGAGGTTGGGCATCCTGGTGTCAGATTTATGAACCAGGCCATCATAGATGCGGAAGCTCTACCAAATAGAACATTGGAGGCTGTTAAGAAACAGAGGCAAACTCAAAAGTACAAATTGCTCGTACGAGAATTAGTCTGGCCTTCACCTGTCAGCAGGCCTAACACACGAAGTCGAACTCGTCCCACTGCAGATTCTCCTCCACCGGGTGAGCCGAGTGAGACTTCCCTAGAAGTGGACACTGAGACGACCGGCCTAACTGAGTTGTCAGAAGATCAAGTGCGAGATGTGGTGCAAGATCTCTCCGCGTCTCTAGGGCTGCCAGTCCCTTTCAATATCACGGTCATCGAACAACAGATGAACCGTTGGTTACCCCCAAAAGCATATACCTACAAACCACCCCGAAAGGGCGGCGGGGATGAGGGCCGTACCACCAGAAGCCTAATAAGGAAAAGGTATTTGCTGGCTCAGAGGGGATGGAAAGCCCAGAGGAGTAGGGTGATCCAAGAGATCATAAGTGAGACTCTTGGTTCCATCATCACCCCTCCTCCCGGAACAAAGGAGTTCTGGACGGGGCTATTCAAGCGTCCATCCCCCCCAGAGGTCAGAACATTCAGACCTCTGAGGGAGCCATTGAACGTAATGGGACCCGTCACGTTGCAAGAGGTGGAAGCCGCAATTCAGAACACCAAGGCCTCTACCTCGGCGGGCCCAGATGGCCGAACACTACAAGCCATCAAAGATACCCATAAAGCAAAATTGCTATGGGCGTTCAATGGGGTCATGATGTTGAAGGAGACTCCTGTAAGCTGGGCAAGGGGGCGAACAACACTGCTCCCTAAGACCGATAAGCCCAGCTCGCCAAGTGAGTTTAGACCTCTGACTATCACGTCTATACTGCTTAGGCTACTGCACAAAATCATTGCTAAAAGGTTGATGAACGCAGCTCCCCTCCCATGCCAACAGAAGGGGTTTGCTCCTGAAGAGGGGGTAGCGGCCAACATAAAGTTGGTCCAAGAGTTGATAGCGGACTCAAAAGGTAGGTTCGTAGATCTGAACCTAGCATTCATCGATTTTAAAAAAGCATTCGATTCAATCGGGCACCCATCTCTAATTGTCGCCGCAAAGAGATGGGGATTACCACCAAGCCTGATAGAGTACATCACCAACTTGTACTCCGTCGCCCAAACTAATATAATGGGCGATGATGTGCAGATTACAAGGGGAGTTCTCCAGGGGGACCCCCTCTCCCCATATCTCTTTAATATCACTCTGGACATGGCTCTTCAAGCCATGCCCGAAGGCATCGGAGCTAGCCTGAGTGGTACCTGTACACCGTACATAGCTTACGCAGATTATGTGGTCTTAACTGCATCCACAGACGTTGGGCTTCAATCACTGATTGAGAGTCTTGTGGATGAAGCAGGTGCAACTGGCCTGGAGTTAGGCCACACCAAATGCGCGACTATGAGGCTAATTGGTGACGGGAAAAGGAAGAGATGGCTGGCTGACCCGCACAGAGTGTTCACAGCAGGAGGAGTCCCACTCAAAATTCTCCAAGCAGGTCAAACCTATAAGTACTGAGGTCTGGAAATGGGGCCTCACACTCATCAAAAAATTAGTGCCATGAATGGACAAAACATAAAAAACCACTTCTCTTAGGGCCAGAACGTACAACAGTACGTTGCAAGAAAAAAGAAAAAAACAGAAGAACGCCACCCTGGAGCAGGGAAAAGAAAGGAGTCGGACAGACTGATTGGCCTAAAGGGTAGGCTACTCCATAATTAGGAGCACCGACTGACTCAGCTCCTCCCCGTGCCACCAATGTCTCGTTGTGCCCGAATGATGGCGCAGCCACCTTCGAGACTTCGCACGACCAAGAGCTTGAGACAAGCCTTGGACACACCCAAGCTGGTCAGGGTGTTGTAAGATGTTCTCGCCATTACTCCTCTCCAATTTATGGTCAAGGTGGAGATCACGGGACAGTGCCCTGTGCGGTCTTTGACCCAGTCCCTGATCTCCTGAGTGTTATAATACTTGACCTTCAGGTCGTGGGCATTATTGAGTGCGTTAAGGCAGCCAGAGTCAGCCACGACTTGTACATCTATCACGCCGCTCTGAGTGTGGTCCCAAAGGACCACGTCAGGCCGTCGGATGCCACCGGATGTGCGCACCGTGGGTTCGCGTATAGTCTGCCACCCTCTCTTGCCAAGTTGTTCTAGCAAGAGTTTTAAGACGTTGTTGTGTCTTCTGGTGCGTTCCGGGGCTAGTACTGGGCAGATCTGCATGATATGACCTAGGGACTCTGGTCTACCACAACCAAGGTCGCAGGTTGTGGGGGCGGCTGGTCTGCCACGAGCCGCTCGCATTCTCGTGTATGTCACTCCTAGCCTTATTTTGATGGCCGAGACATACACATGCCCTTTCATCAGGAGGGTGCCATCATCAACCCAGGTGTGGAGTGGTGGACTACCATGGGCCTCCGACAATCCTCTCCCGTCAACGGTCTTATAGAACTGCTCTCTTGGCATGTCCTTTGCCGTTTTCTTCAAATCCCTGACTGAAGGTCCTGGGGGCAGAGGGATTTGCCTTTGTACAAGGTTGGCTACCCTCATGTCCGACGAGTTTTTAAGTCTCGTCTCGATCCCCTTCCTTAGGATTGGAATCATGGAGGTAAACGCCTTTACACCGAGCCCCCCGTCGCAAACCTCGGTGTTAAAGGCTGCGATCGGTGTATCGGCAGGCAGGTGGATCGCCTTTCTGAGGAATTTCCTCACCTCCAGATCATACCTTCTTAGGAGACCTAGGGTCGATTTCCCTATCACCCGCTGGTATTGGTGTTTAGGGATAAGGACATTTTTCAGTACCCACAACTTTTGTTGGGGCTTGAGTGGTGCCTTCTGGAATTTTTCGAGATCGTAGATGAGTTTTGCGAGAGCTCGTTGAGGCTCGTTG
This sequence comes from Chionoecetes opilio, assembly GCA_016584305.1. Lineage (NCBI taxonomy): Eukaryota > Metazoa > Arthropoda > Malacostraca > Decapoda > Majidae > Chionoecetes > Chionoecetes opilio. The sequence goes on from JACEEZ010023972.1 coordinate 3,666, forward strand.
CTTTTGGTCGGCCCCATTTCCAGACCTCAGTACTTATAGGTTTGACCTGCTTGGAGAATTTTGAGTGGGACTCCTCCTGCTGTGAACACTCTGTGCGGGTCAGCCAGCCATCTCTTTCTTCCTTTTCCCGTCACCAATTAGCCTCATAGTCGTGCATTTGGTGTGGCCTAACTCCAGGCCAGTTGCACCTGCTTCATCCACAAGACTCTCAATCAGTGATTGAAGCCCAACGTCTGTGGATGCAGTTAAGACCACATAATCTGCGTAAGCTATGTACGGTGTACAGGTACCACTCAGGCTAGCTCCAATGCCTTCGGGCATGGCTTGAAGAGCCATGTCCAGAGTGATATTAAAGAGATATGGGGAGAGGGGGTCCCCCTGGAGAACTCCCCTTGTAATCTGCACATCATCGCCCATTATATTAGTTTGGGCGACGGAGTACAAGTTGGTGATGTACTCTATCAGGCTTGGTGGTAATCCCCATCTCTTTGCGGCGACAATTAGAGATGGGTGCCCGATTGAATCGAATGCTTTTTTAAAATCGATGAATGCTAGGTTCAGATCTACGAACCTACCTTTTGAGTCTGCTATCAACTCTTGGACCAACTTTATGTTGGCCGCTACCCCCTCTTCAGGAGCAAACCCCTTCTGTTGGCATGGGAGGGGAGCTGCGTTCATCAACCTTTTAGTAATGATTTTGTGCAGTAGCCTAAGCAGAATAGACGTGATAGTCAGAGGTCTAAACTCACTTGGCGAGCTGGGCTTATCGGTCTTAAGGAGCAGTGTTGTTCGCCCCCTTGCCCAGCTTACGGGAGTCTCCTTCAACATCATGACCCCATTGAGCGCCCATAGCAATTTTGCTTTATGGGTATCTTTGATGGCTTGTAGTGTTCGGCCATCTGGGCCCGCCGAGGTAGAGGCCTTGGTGTTCTGAATTGCGGCTTCCACCTCTTGCAACGTGACGGGTCCCATTACGTTCAATGGCTCCCTCAGTTCCCTGCTCCCTGAATGTTCTGACCTCTGGGGGGGATGGACGCTTAAATAGGCCCGTCCAGAATTCCTTTGTTCCGGGAAGAGGGGTAATGACGGATCCAAGAGTATCACTTATGATCTCCTGGATCACCCTATTCCTCTGGGCTTTCCATCCCCTCTGAGCCAGCAAATACCTTTTCCTTATTAGGCTTCTGTGGTACGGCCCTCATCCCCGCCGCCCTTTCGGGGTGGTTTGTAGGTATATGGTTTTGGGGGTAACCAACGGTTCATCTGTTGCTCGATGACCGTGATATTGAAAGGGACTGGCAGCCCTAGAGACGCGGAGAGATCTTGCACCACATCTCGCACTTGATCTTCTGACATTGATTGATTGATTATAGTTTTAAGGCGCCGCAACTGCGGGGTTATTGACGCCTGCTTACAAAAGATACATGTAAAGTAAAACTAAAAAACAAAATTTAATATAGAATAAAAAATTAAAAAACTACAAAAATCATAAAAGAAAAAAAATCTTTAAAAAACAATAAAATTAATTTTAAAAAAAACATCAAACTTTTTGGAAAAGGGCCCAGCCTTCTCAATAAAATTGTATGGATTTCAGTCCCGGAGAAAAACACCTTTTCCCCAAAATGAAAGGGAAAGCCCGGAAGCCCCTTTCCCCCCCGCGCCCACCGGGAAAAAAATTGCACACTTTAGGCCCCCAAAGGGACTGGGACACTGGGAACCAGCAAGTCCCCGAAAATTTTTAAGGGGCCCAAACAACCCTCACAGAAGGGAAAGGGGGTGGCCCCCCTCCAGGAGGCCCCCAGTGATATATAGAGTGTGACCAATCCCAAATGGGTCCCAAGGCAGTCCCCCTTTCCCCGGGGAGGGGCCCGCAGTACCCATTTCCCTGGGATATTTTGGGGATGGTGCGCAGTTAATTTTTCCCCTATAGAAACCCAAAAAAAACCCCCCCCCCGTTTTTCCCAAACGTTGTAAACGGTTTCAAACTAAATTTTGAGCGAATTTCGTTTCTGAGATCTTTTTTAGGAGGGTTTTTTGGGGAAAGCCTCTTAGAGGGGGATTCACTTTTGCCCTTTTTTCCCGTGGCGGCATGCACTACACGAGGGGGTGGTTGGGGGGCCCCTTTTAAAGGGGAGTCAGAGACTCCACAGAATCCAGGAAAATTCGCTTTAAACCCTTATTTTTAAATTTGGGGATGGGGTTTAGGTATAAGAGAATTGGGGGTGGAACTCCCGGGCAGGCTGATTAGGAGTCTTAGAAAAAGCAGAAAACCATCGCAATGCGTAGGCCCTTTTCCCCCCCCCCGCTTGTTTGTTTTAGGGAAAGTTCTCTTCTGGCCCCCCCCAAAGATGAAAAAAATTTGGGATTTGGGCCCAAAAAAAGGGATTCTTCTTCAATATAAAGGCCCCCATTGCGGGAACTCGGGGGGTTTGATAAACACTCAGTGGAAAGCAGTGGGGGAATTTGAGTACTTTCGCTGGGCATGGGCACCCACCCCGAGACGACCACACAGGAGGGGATTTAAAAAAAATTTTTTGCCGTCCCCAAAAGCTGTAGCACCTTCATTGCACGATAGGGGGGGTCAAAAAAGACTTTTATCCTGAGAGACGGGGGAAACCGATCCTGAGGGAAAATTGGGGAGACTTGATCCGAAGCAGGTGATAAAAATCATTTTTTTTGATCCCCTGCCCTTTATGGGGCCCTTTTTTAAACCCCCCCTTTCCGGCACTGTTTAGAAATTTTCTGCCTCCAAAAATAAAAGAGGTAGTAGGGGTAGATTACCCCTTGCTGGTTTTAAACTTTGGATGGGGTTTTAGGGTATCAAAAATGCTGTTTGGGTGAGGGGCATGGGGAAAAGCCCCGAGCCTGATTTAAGGCCCTTTGGCTGGGATTAGAACTCCTCTGCCAAACCCGTTTGGGGGCCCTTTCCCGGGGAATCTTTCCAATTTTTTTTTCCCAAAGTACCGCGCGCAAGGAAAAAGTTGCCACCACTTTCCTTATAATACGCCACGTACCAAGTAGGGGTAGGGCTATGGCGGACAGGTGGAGTAGATGTATTAGTTTTCTCAAAAGTGTTGGGGATGTAGTCATCAGGGCCGTCTCCAACATTTACAGAGCGAACGAGTTCGGCTCTGTAATGTCTCGCTCCAATTTCCATCTTTGTGGCTTCCTCATAAGCAGAGGAAGCATCATCTGCCGCAAAATTTATGTAGCACCTATTTGATTGTCCATTGTCATCATAAATAAGACGGATTGCGGGCAAACCACACCATAGCCTTGAAAATATCATGCAATGCTCTGTATGACAGGCCTGGGACACGTTGGACAGAAGCAAGGTGTCAACGTAGAAGTGCCCCGAGGGCCAGGCTCGTCTCTCAATCCCTGTCTGCGTCCCTTGATGCGGGGACCGCCAGACCGGGGAGCTGAGGAGGAAGGGGCGGCTGCCCGCTTCGTGCCACGTCGGGCCTGGAAAGGCGCCAGAGTGGCAATGTGAGAGGATTCAATGGGAGAAGTCGAGGACAAGCGGACGTCAGGGAGAGAGGCAGGCCGGGGTAAATCTTTAGTATTATACATAAACAATATTACTTCACTTCCCCACGCCCCCACCCACCACGGAGCCCAACGAGGGGAAGCTGTCTGTTGGGGAAGGACCTCACCCAACAGCTCCAGGGGTAGCAGGGAAGTATACGCTTCGGTTGCCTAGTGTGTGGTGGCAGCCGCGGGACCGATGCGTGCCCACCAGGCAACCTCGCTTGGCCCTAGCCAACGCATGACCAGCCGATTGATCCAGCGGGGCCGCACTGGACCTCCCGTCTTACCCCAACCCCCCTACCAAAGAAGCGTGTTGCCCACCGAAGTGGAACACAACCCGCCCCGCGGTAGACTCAACTTCCAGATAGAGGGGCGTGTGGGGAATATACAGGATGCCACGCACGGCAAACACGTGGGGAGCGGAGCATGAAGTATAAAAGGAAGAAGAAGCGTTGAGACGGAGAGAAGGGTCTCCCCGGGCCTAGAATCGCCCTAAGAAAGGAGAGAAATGGGGGAGGAAGCTAAAGGCGACATCACCGGAAGGCTCCACCTCCGTGACGAAGGGGGAGCGCTTGGTCCACGAGGCCGCGCAACCGACCCACACAATGGCAGGCAGGCCGCCAGAGTAGGTGGCGCCGTCGACCACGCTTCAAGCCCCGCCACCACGACAAGGTGACTCCCCACAGCGGGGTCCTGGCGCCTGTCCATCAGCGGCCTCTGGTGGTGGTGGATCAGCAGCCTGTCTCCGCCTCTGGGTCCTCTTCTTGGGGAGAAGGGGGCTCTAAGGCCGGGACAGGAGGAAAGGGTGGGATGTCCCTGGCTCCCTCAGGACGGTCCATCTGAGGGGCCTCAGGCAGGTTCTGGGGTTTGGCCGGTGGATTAGCCCTATCCTCTACCGGATCCCTGGCAACCAGCTCTTTGTACGCTGGCTCCCGCCGCTTACCTTTGATGCTATCGATGGTCCGATAGGGTAAGACATCCCGTAGGATTGCCGCCTTTATAGCATAGAGGCCCCGGTGGGCCCTTTCGTAAGTAGCCATCAAGGCTACCTCCTCAGGGTCCCACCTTGGCTTGGGGCCACCTGTCAATTCCTGTGCCCTCTACTCGTGCCAGGCTTCGTCATGGGCTAGTCTCTCATGGACGCGTCTCCCTTTGTAGTTGGCGAAGACGCGCCCGCACCGCGGACAGCGTGGGCTCCTGTTCGGCGCTTCAGCGGCGTCTGCCATCTTTTGGATGGCCGACTTTGATTGGTGTAGGTATCCGCTGTATCTTAGTCCTACGCAAGCGTTGGACTTAAGGTGATCTTATAAAATTTGGTTTGTACTGCTATCAGCTCGGGCTACCTCCGTGGGCGGGACACGGAGGCGTACATTGCCAGCGGGACGGCGAGGACGTATGTATAAGATACTTAGCAACTATAAGAAAGTCATAGTTACTCCCGCCGTTTACCCGCGCTTGGTTGAATCTCTTCACTTTGACATTCAGAGCACTGGGCAGAAATCACATTGCGTCAACATCTATCTCTGACCATCGCAATGCTTTGTTTTAATTAGACAGTCGGATTCCCCTGGTCCGTGCCAGTTCTGAGTTGATCGCTGGGCGCCAGCCGAAGTGGGTTGGAGCGAGGACACTGCTGCTACTACAAACGTAACCGCCGCCATAACGCCACCTGCGGTAGAGAGAGCCGACCCACGCGCCGACAAAGCAGCCTAGCGCGTTCCACGGAAGGGCCGGAGACACGAGCGCCCGGACGAGCTTCTTGGCTAAGAGTGGCGACGAGGCTAAATCCGCCACCCGATACCTACTCCTCCCCAACATCGGCCGTTTAACCCACACGTGTGATAACGCTCTCACACCAAGAGTGCGCTACGTGAGTCCCTGCGGATGGATCCTCAACGCGCGTACCCCCTCGCCACGCCGGCTTTCACAGCCGTGCCGGCCGAGGGAGACCGGGAAGCTTCGTGGGAGGACATGACGGGCTTTTGAGTGCCCTAAACGTCATGCGCCGCTCCCATAACTAAGCCTTTGCAACCCGACCAAAACCTCTGAGGCTCAGCACCGCCCGCACAAGGGGGGGGGGGGGGGACGGGCTCACCAGAAGGGGGTACGGCGCGGGGCCGCATTTGGATGAGACCACCGCCACCGGGTAGAAAAGTGTTCACCAGTAAGTGGCGGTACACCGAATGTACAAAAGGAGCCTGAGGTATACGGCGTGACCCAACGTCCGCTCGCCTCACTTGCCTCTGAGCCCATCCCAGCGCTCGAACCCAGGCCGCTTTTCCCGCACAGGCCCGACTGGCCCGATCCTCAGGAGCCATCCTTATCCCGATGTTACGGTATCTAGATTTGCCCGACTTTCTTAGCTACATAGTCTATCGACCACAGGCTTCTTACCTTGGAGACGCGCTGGCTGATTGGGTACGCACAGCCCGAAACTGGGGTGCATCGCGGAGGCCGCGTGCGTGCGTGCACCACGCCGAACGCCCGAAGCGCACAGCAGCAGGACGCAAGCAGCAGACCCCCCCGCTTGTTACCGCCCCATACAGTACCGTCTTAGCGTACTGGTTTATATTTATGTGTTAATCTATACTAAGACAGGATGTCCGAGTGTCTGAGTGTGCGCCTAGCGGATGCTGAGTGCCTGCAGCCTTTTGATGAGGTTACGTTGACGAAGTATCACGCCATGGCCCCATAAAGATGACGTGGACAGTCAACCCGGTGTCTTGATGCAACACGTAGCACACCTCGCCCCTGGTCGGACTGCACGCACCAAGTTGTGGTGTGTCCATCTCAGCGCTCTGCCCAATGATTGATGACGCTTACGAGAGTGGCAACAGGCCTGAAGCATGTCCATACCGGAACCTGCAGTTCCGGCCTGCTTTTCCTCATCATTCTGCAACTAAGCCTAAGAGGAGGCGAACACAGATATTAAGAGAGACGCGTTTACAAGGGCGCTCCTATCACGACCACCTTCAGAGTGTCCTGTGTGTACTCCACCCCAGGAGTGTGATAGTACCTGTCCACGACTACCTGTTCTGGCTCTGTCCTATTAGACACTAGTTCATTGGCCGTTACTTAACGAACAGCGTGCCATTTAATGTATAATCTCCAGTGGTAAAGCATATGTATAATATCTTTAATTATTCTCTGGTAGCTTAACTGATTAACAAGGTCTTTTATCAAACAACCGCTCGAACCACTTTTATTCAACTACCATCTGAAGTGTCTGGCTATAGGACGGTATACGCCTAACCCATCACTCTACACTTCGGACACTTCCTGAGGACAATCAACCCTACTGTGTCACCAACCGTTGTAAGTATTCTACTTGGGTTGACCCCAGTTACCTGTACACTAGCCGCAAGCCAACCTTTTCGTCTACTCTGCGGAGTCTATTGGTGAGCCTTCGACCCACCACCTGTGTTTGCAGCTTTCTGGAGAGTGTGTTTGGTGGGCCGAAGGCCCACCAAACACAGACTCTCCAGATAGCCCCTTCTAACTTTCCTGAAATCATGGATGTAGAAATGTATGTATTAACGCCTTACCCATCACCCCCCACCCATTCCCCTCACTCATTACCCATCACCCCCCACCCATTCACTCACCCATTACCCTCACCACACACCCATTACCCATCACCTCCCACCTATTCCCTCACCCATCCCCCCATCACCCCCCACCCATTCACCACCATCCCCCCCCAACACCCCATTACCATCACCCCACCCATTACCCATCACCCTACATCAAGGTTTACTCAATTCTCGAAACCTACATTTTTTTTTCACAATTCTCGCTAATAGGCTGCTAAAATAAAAATAATAAAAAGTGACCGGATCATCTCATAAGTGGGCTTAAAAGTTGCCCCTGGTCGAGCTGGTTCCAAAACTGTGCCATATGATGGGATTGGGGCACGGGGGGCGGCACCTATCGCGGACACACACATACACTTTCGCTTATATTATTATAGATCACACAGATAAGGGTAACATAAATGCTGGCAAGCGGTGGGATATCTTAATAGCTGTGACATCCGTTACCCGTAACATAAAGGTTACTTAAAAGGCTAACATAAATAATGAACAGCTTGGGATACGAACAACCAATAATATTACAGTACCGTAAAATAATGAACAATTAATACACGTGAGCGATAGATTGTGGAACAACATTGAGTCAGAACGTAGACAGAGAGACAGAGAGAGACAACATTTTTTAAAGCTGTGTCAGACAAGCCTGGCCTGATTTTTTTCCACGATTCAGCATCTCCTGTAAGATCTAGTTCATATCATTACTCAAACCACAAAAATCAGAGTTATCAATTAATAACTCCCCAGTATAGAGAATTCAGCCTACATTGCTTCCGTGATTCAGCGACGAGAACACCGCGAGGACAAGGACGCGTATCTCCGCGAGGACAAGGACGAGGACGCGTGGAAGAACGCGGACGAGAACGCTGTTATCGTGTGTACGGTACATAACATTATAAAGGCTAACATAAATGATGAACAGCTTGGGATACGAACAACCAATAATATTCAGGTACCGTAAAATAATGAACAATTAATACACGTGAGCGATATATTGTGGAGACACATTGAGTCCGTGAAAAGTAAGCAGAGAGGAGACAGAGAGACACAAAATTGTTTAAGCTGGCGTCAGACAAACACGGCCTTGGGGTGATTTTTCCCCCGATTCAGCATCTCCTCTTAAAGATCTCCCCGTTCATATCATTACTCAAACCACAACAAACATTGATTGATTGATTATAGTTTTAAGGCGCCGCAACTGCGGGGTTATTGACGCCTGCTTACAAAAGATACATGTAAAGTAAAACCAAAAAACTAATTTAAGATAGAAATACAAAATTATAGAAAATACGAATTACATAAAAGACAAGAGTACTTAGAAACATCATAATTAATATAAAACATCATAACTTGTTGAAAAGGCCACCTTCTCAATTCAAGGTATGAACTTCATGTCGGGAGAACACCTCTCTCCAATGCCAGGGAGAGACGTAAGGCACCGCCGACCCGCGGCGACAAACGTAACAAATAACCGCGGGACAAAATGCACTACGAAAATAGAGTCCCCCAAATATCCTGGACACTCGAGAGAGCCAGCAGTGCCGCACACGTTAAGGGGACCAAACAATCATCACAGTAAAGAGGGTGGTCCCCCTCCTGAGGAACCCATGGAGTATATGGAGTGTGACCATTACGGCAAGTACAGTACCAAGGCAGTCTCCCATCTCCGGGAGAGCCCTCAGTAGCTCCGTCCTCGATACTTGCGGATGGTGCGTATTTATTTTGCCTATAGTAATCCAACGTTCCTGCCAACGGTTTGTGAACTGATCTATGGATTGCCGAGCGCAGGTCAGTAGCGCACTGCAAAATGTGGTAGAGCTTGGTCTTTTAGCTGCCACTTTTTGCCAAGGCTCAGCTTCCTCATTAACCGGCCAACACCTACATGTGCCGTACCCAACAAAAGCTGAATCGTCCGGCCTCGCCTCTTAGCAGATAACTCCTGTCCAGGATGTCATTGACCAGCGGATGGGAGATGGTTTTAAAGTACATAGTTATTATGAAGAGCAACTACAGAATCACTAAAATGTAAAGAAACATCCGGAAGGGTAAAAAATAATGGATAGAGCTATAAATTGCACTTTATTTCAGCGGAAAAACGCTGAAACACTTGGCACAGGCTGACGCCTTTGTTAAACGATTGGAAATAACGACACCGTAGCCAACTCCTCGTCTGATTTGGAACCATCAGTAACGACAAGGGACCGAACTCTGATGTTGTGGCAAAGTGGTCTAAAAACTGCACGCTACAGCCTTAGGAGGTAAAGGTGACCCTTTTTGAGAGCGGAAGGCTTTTGCAAAGAACACTTCTGAGAAGCCATGGACCGACTGTCGTAGGCCTATGCGGGCAGATTCCGTAAGCAGGGAGATAGGCGTCTCCATAATATCTGTCAATCGTAAACCAGGGGCTTTTTGAAGCTCTCTTCGCCCACGTAAAGTTGCGATCGTGAATCACAAGACACAGCGACAGGCAAGACTATTGAGTCAGAGGCGTTGGAGGCGATACAACATCTTAAACAGGAGGGACTGGCGTTGAAAGATCTAATGGGAGGACCCACATCCAACCAATAGACTTTTGTATGGGAGATGACCTGAACGCCGGTTGCCAGAACGGACACCAGCTGATGTACCGAATCCAGCATCCGCAGTCATGGGTGTGGCGAGGAGTACACTTCACATCCATTTCAAGCTTCGAAAGGATAGTGAGCGGTGAAGAGAGAGGAGTGTAGCAGGGAGCGATCAGCCCCGCTGGTGTTCGGCGAGATGACTTCGTAGATCCATGGTCCGCATAGACATTCGTTTTGAGAGCACACTGAAAGGTGAGGTACCCAGTCAGTCATATTGTCACAAATTAGTCTCTAAAAAACCGTGTCTCTTCCCTACATGTAACTCTCTTATCGGGGGTACGCAGATAACAGTCTGGGTTCGGGATGAATCACAACGTGTTCTGCAAAAAATGAACAGCTAACAGTCCTTCGTTGAGAAAAACCTGAGCCACGTTCGTCGTCCATTCACAACTTATCAATAGCAAGTTGAAGTGTCTTCTCTCTGCAACGACCACCTGGAATCAGCAGCAAAAGAATTGTAACTCCATCACGTATAATGTGTACTAACAATCCCCTTTGGCAGTACATCAACATACCATTAGATGGCCACAGCGAGCAGAGCTAACAGCTCAAGACGCTACCTGGGATGCCACCATGGAAGCGGGTGTATCAGAAGACAGTATATGGTGCCATCGAACTCTAAGGAACCCGTTGGCTAGAAACTCTGGAGGAACACAGCAACGACCTCTTATCCGAACTCATACTAAGTTCTGCGAATAGGGGACGTCGTGTCATCCAAGCCGTGTGTCGTAAGCCTTTCAAGTTCGAAAAATATGGTCACATGGTGTTTGTCGAGAGGCAATGCCCGCATAAAATGGATGACTCTAAGTAAAAAAAAAAAGAAATAAGCGCTTCCGTAGTAGTGATGCTTGACGGATCCAACCCGAGAACGGGAAAAAGTTTTCCCCGTTCCAAAAACCTACAATTCGCTATTTTACCATTTTTTCGAATACTTACCCTACACAAGTTAGGGATATGGGCCGGAAATTCGTAAGGTATTGGTGGTCCTTCCCAGTTTTAGGATCGGATCACCACCGCCCCAACCCCAGCTACTTGGGGAGGTCCTTCAATCCAGATCTATTTATAGATGCTCACAAACTCTAGAGCCTCATCTCTTAGATGACAGAGCCTCGCATATGGTAACATCATCTTGGCCTGGAAGTGTGTCAGCGCAAACCTTCATGGTTTGACATAGCTCACGAGTGTAAAAAGAACAATTGTAAGATTCCCCGCCTCTTGCTGAAAAATCCTATGCTCTTTCGGGGGGGGCAGTCTGTCCCTAGCACTTGGAGACGCCAGGTCTGTCTGCGCTGACACAAAATGGTAGACAAGCAATTCCTCTGCTACAGTCAGGGATCTGCCACAGGGTCTCCATTAATCGATACGATACTGGAGGGGAGGAGGTATACAACTTCCCCTTCATTTTCCGCACTGCTTTTCCAACCTTGGACACCGGGTAGATGCACGATCGTACTTAATATACGCCCTCCAGAGGAGTGACGAGACTCTTTCATAACCCGTCGGTAGCTAGGCTCTTAACCTTGAAAGATATATTTTTAGTCCCTACTGAAGTGGCCCGCGAATGTATTCGTCTCAGCACGGCGGGAGTTGACTCTCGCTGCCGTACATTTTTGCAAGGCTGCAAAATGATTCGAGACACACAGTAATCTACGGGCCTCATCTATTGTTGGAAAGTCATCTATATGATGTTCAAAAACACAGCCTTATTGAAAGCCCTCCAATCTGGCACGAGAGAGGCACCATTTGGGAGACATTTGAAGGGTCCGAATTGATTGATTGATTATTGTTTTAAGGCGCCGCAACTGCGGGGTTATTGACGGCCTGCTTACCAAAAGATCATGTAAAGTAATACTAAAAAACTAAAATTACAGATAGAATAAAATATTGAAATTACGAACTACATAAAGAACAGGAGTACATTCAAAACAATTCATAAATTTAATATTAAAAACATTCTAACTTGTTGAGAAGGCCACTTCTCAATAAATGTATGGACATTCATGTCCGGCAGAGAAACACCTCTCTCCATGCCAGGAAGACGGTAAGCACCGCTCCTACCCCGCGACCACCGGGACAAAAATTGCACACGTAGGTCCCCAAGACTGGGACACTCGACCAGCAAGTGCCGCACAGTTAAGGGGACAAACAATCATCACAGTAAGGAGGGTGGCCCCCTCCCTGAGGAACCCATGAGTATATAGAGTGTGACCAATACCCGACAATCGTGCCAAGAGACAGTCTCCATACTCCGGGAGAGACCGCAGTAGCTCCGGCTCCTCGATACTTTGGCGATGGTGCGCAGTTTATTTTGCCACTCATAGTAATCCGAACGTTCTTGCCAACTGTTGTGACTGATCTATGGATTGCCGACGTAGTTCATAGCCGGCACTGCAAATGTGATAGAGCTTGTCATTTTAGCTGCAGTTTTGCCAAGCATCAGCTTCCTCATTACCAGGCAACACCTACATGTGCCGGTACCCAACACAAGCTGCCGTCCCTGGCCATCAGCCATCTTGAGCATATAAAGCCATTTCAGGATGACATTGACCAACGGATGGGGAGCAGTTAAAAAATTACATAGTTCTTGAAGGAGCACTACCAATAATCACTAAATATTGTAAAAGAAAACATCCGGAAGGGTAAAAATAATCAGGAGAGCATATAAAAATAGCACTTTATTTCAGCCGTAAAAACAGTAATGAACACTTGGAAGGCTGAACGCCTTTGTTAAACGCTTGGAATAACGACACCGTATTCAACTCCTTCGTGTCTGATTTGGAACCATCAGTAAAAGACATGGACCGAACTCTGATGATGTGCAAAAGAGTGGCTCTAACAACTGGGCACGCTCAGCTGAGGAGGTAAAGACCCCTTTTTGAGAGCGGGGGGGGGGGGGGTAGGCTTTTGACAAAAGACCTTCTTGGGAGAAGCCATGGACCGACTGTCGTAGGCCTATGCGGACAGATCCGTAAAGCAGGGCATGGATAAGCGTGCTCATAATAGCTTAGTGCCAATTCGGACACCAAAGGCTTTGGTAAGTCTTCTCGCCCATGGGTAAGTGCGATTCCTGAAATCCAAGACACAGCACGCAAGCATATTGAAAAAAAAAAAAAAGTTCAGGGAGGCGTGGAGCGATACCAACATCTTAACCGGAGGGACCTGGGTTGAAGAATCTAATGGGAGGACACCAGCCCACCAATAGACTGGGATGGAGAAGACCGGAACTCCCGGTTTGCCATGACGGACACCAGCATGATGTTACCGAATTCCAGCATCCGCTAGTCGAGTGGGTGTGGCAGAGAGTACACCTTCACATCCAATATTCAGCTTCGCAAGGATAAGTAAGGCTGGTTGAAGATAGAGGAGTGTTGCGCGATCAGCCCCCAGCTTTGTTGCGAGAAGAGACTTTCAATTAAGAATCCCTGGTTCGTAAGACAGTCGTCTTGAGAGGCACGAAGGTGAGGCACCCAAGTCAGTCTATTTTCACAAATGAGTCTCTAACACCGGGTCTCCTTCTCCTACATGGTATTCTCTCCCCGTAAAAGATGTAGTCTGAGGTCCTGTATGATCCACGGTTCTGTCAAAATGAACCGCTACAGTCTTCGGTTGGAGAAAAACCTGAATCCCCTCGGTGATTTCGTCGTCATTCACTAAACTTTATCATAGCAAGTTGAAGTCTTCTCTCTGCAACCGAACATCCTGGAACCATCAGCAAAAGAGATTGAGAAATCACCACGTATAATGTACTAACATCCCTCCTGGCGTACAATCAACAATACCATTGATGGCCACAAACGAACAGAGCTACACTCAAGACGCTACCTTGGGGGTGCCACCTGGAACGGGGTGTTTCAGAAAGACAGTATGTTGCCCACTCTGTGAACTCTAAGAATCCCGTTGCTAGGAAACTCGAGGAACACAGGCAAACGACCTCTTAGCCCGAACTCATTACAGAGGATTGCAATAATACCGTGTCTCCAAGCCGTGTTCGTAAGGCCTTTTCAGGTGTCGACAAGTTATGTAAACAGGTTGTGGTCGAGAGGCGAATGCCCCGCATATGGTGACTCTAAGGAAATAATCGCTTCCGTGTAGAGTGGATGCTTAACGGAATCCACCTGAGAACGGAAGAAACGTTTTCCACGTTCCAAAACCATACAAGTCGAATATTTTACTCATTTTTTCGAATACTTGACACACAACATGAAGTTAGGGATCTGGGCCGGAAATTCCGTTCGGTAGTGAGTGGTCCTTCCCAGCTTAGTTGGATCGGGATCACCACCGCCACACCCAGCTACGTGGGAAGGTTCCTATCATCCAGACTCGCTATTATAAGATGCATCAACAAGAAATCTAGAGCCTCATCTCGTAGATGACAGAGCATCGCATAATGGGTACATACATCTTGGCCTGGGGAAGTGTCAGCGCAAACCTTCATTGCTTGACTAGCTTCACGATTGTAAAACAAGAACATTGTGAGATATCCCCGCCTCTGTGAAAAATCTATTCCTCTCATGTTCTTGTCGTGCAGTCTGTCCCTAGCACTTGGAGACGCAAGGTCTGTCTGCGCCACTGAACACAAATTGGGAAGCAAATCCTCTGCTACAGTCAGGATCTGCAACAGGGTCTCCATTAATCGATAAGAACGGAGGGAGAGGGGATAACTTCCCCTTTCATTTTTCCTCACTCTTTGCCAAACCTTGACACCGGATGGTAGATGCACAGATCGTAACTTATATAAGCCCTCCAATAGGAGTGACGAGCCTCTTTTCATAACCCTCGGTAATCTAGCTCTGACCTGTGAAAAAATATTTTTAGTCTACTGAAGTTGGCCGCGAATGTATTGCGTCTCTGCACGACGGGAGTGACCTACCTCGCTGCCGTACGTACCTGAGTCCACACGAACTAGGTCGGCGAAGAGCAAAGATCCAGATTGTGCGGGGGTGAATGCTCATCGAGGCTGCAAAATGGATTCGAGACACACAAGTAATCTACGGCCTCATACTTTGTTGGAAAGTCCATCTATATGTGTTCAAAAACACAAGCCTTTTGACAGCCCTCCCTAGTTCTGCACGAGAGAGGCACAATTTTGGAGAACATCGGAGGGGGCGAGGACCCCCCTGCTTTAAAGTAGTATGGGATAATGGTCACTTCCCGAAGAGAGTCGCCACCTCCCATTGCAGAAGTCTGAGGCGAACCTGTGGACTGCAGAGTGATAGGTCAGATAGTGCAGTCAATGTTCCAGTCTGACGAATGAAATGTTTTGGTTCTCCCGTGTTTATATATTTTTAAGTTTGTTTGCCATCTATAAGAGTTACGAGAGAATCACCGCGACGATTTCTGGTGGAATCCCCCCACAGAAAATGCCGCCCATTCATGTCTCCAAGGAGAAAAAATGGACGGGGAAGCTGGCGGATAAGATCTTCAAGATCTTGGAGAGGTATGTCGTCATTTGGAGGTAGATATATTGAGCAGACAGTGTAGGTCTTGTGCAGATGGATACGACCTGCTACAGCCTGCAAGGGTGATTGCAGCGGGATGACAGTTAAGGGGACATCCCGACGATGGTAAAGGCCACAACCACCACTAAAGCCACCACCTGCTGGAGGTGGTGTGTGGACAGGTATAAAACCTGTCGGGCAGAGACACCTTCCCTGCCCTATCATTGTTTCTTGTAAACAGATAATTTCTGGGTCCAACTCGTTGATGAGAAGGACTAGTTCCTCCCAATTTGCACGTAATCCACGAATATTCCATTGGAGGATTGAAGATGTTATTTCGTGCGTGAAGTTGATGCAGAAGCCTTACGGCTTGTAGACGCTGCGCTATTTGAAAGCCCAGCATCTTTTTTCTGTGTTGTAGAAGATGGTAAACTACTTTTCTGTACATTCCCAGATGTCGGTTGGCGCTTGCGTACATCCGGCGGTGAAATCGGGGTTCTCATACGAGGACCCGCGGCAGTAGTAGATACCGTATGTCCCACCAAAGATGCCGATTTACTGACGGATGATTTACCACTTCTAAGTTTACTGATAGCTCCCGACGAGGGTCTTGAAGATTGCTTATCAGCATGGCTATCAACTGCTTGTGTGTCCATAAGTTGTATGACACCTTCGCCATCAGCGTGATGTAGAGCTGTGTCGCTAGCCGCTTCAGGGGTGGTAACAGGGGCAGTGATATTAGGAGTCACGTCAGTACTCCCACACCTATCAGTAGGTGTATCTGTACGCACGTCCATCACCTTCTGCTCAGCAATTGATATTTTAGCCGGAGGGACGCCCACTGACTCTAAGGACTCAGTGGAACTGCGAGTTCGCTTCTGAGACTCCTTATTAGGATGGGATTCTGGGAGCCTCTTAGAGGAGGAGTCACTATTGTCATATTTCCCGCGAGCGGCATGCACTACACTAGAGGTGGTTGGAGGCTCATTATGAGAGGAGTCAGCAGACTCCACACACTGTTAGAAAAGAAGGGTAGAAAAAGGGTAGGAAAAGGGTGTTTGTAGTGAGCAAATACTGCAACCCTTTTGCTACCCTTACAAATCTACCCTTTTTGGAGCGACGCAAATCTACCCTTTCCAGACCCTAAATATACCTTTTTCCAACCGCAAATCTACCCTTTTCCAACCCTTATTACCTTTTTCAATCACTATATATACCTTTGTTCTGCAACCGTGCAAACTCTAAACCCTTTTGCCAACCACAAATATACTTTTTACCAACCGCAATTCTACCCTTTTCCACCCTATATATACCATTTTTCAACCGCAATATACCTTTTTCCAACCCTAATATACACTTTTTGCAACCGCAATATACCTTTTTCCAACCCTACATATACCTTTCTTGCATCTCCGCAAAATTTACCTTTTTTCCAACCCCCAAATATACCCAATTTTCACCACCCGCCACCCCCCCCCCCCCCCCCCCCCGTTCTAAGAACCCGTATACTCGTGCACTCCCACTTTAACCCTTATAGGAGTGGGGGACAACCCCCATGTGGCACACCTATTCTTACCCACACAATCCTGCCCCCCTTAATTCCCATATTATATAATGAATGTAACAAATAAATTTAGTACATTATTCACTTAATAGTTATGATATTGTATAACAATTGATATATGTATATTATATTACATAAAAATATTATAATTGTTTGATTAATTGATTGTAATGCCTAAAAAGGTGGAATGTGCCAGACATCGGAGTCCTATGTGCACTATGGCAAGAGTGCATTAAAGAATAATGATGTGAAAATGAATATTTAAAACTATGAGGGAAGATATATATAAATAATATTATAAATCACACCCGACACACACAACACACATGTAACACAGTGCCGGATTGAATGTTGAGTCTTGGAGACCGTTTTATGGTGGGCACTTCACAACATTTTATGGAATGTTAAGATTGAGAAATAGAATGTATTAATAATAAGTCCAAAACAGTTGACCAAATGTAACTAAGTAAGGAATATCACAGCTTTCCCCAGCACCCCGAAATTCTTTCTGATGCGGAGGACTCCGCCCTCAGGACTAGAAGGGTTCGCTGATCTTTGAAGACCTGGGTTCTGAAGGCTAGTGGAGGAATAATTTCACTCACTAGTTCTAATCCTTCTCTTCTGCCGTCTGGATGTTATTTCTGAAGGGGATGTTTGAAGGAGGAGCCCTCATGACTCGAAAAGGAGTTTTGCTGCTCATGGAGGACTGGGAAGGGAACTAATGGTCCATGGTCATAGATGACAGTCCGGGTACTATGACAGGACCCCCCACCGTGCTACACTGCACTACAGCCTAACAACACCAGTGGATTATATTGTCCCTATACATGGACAAACATAATTGGTACTATTAGTTCAAGGCTTGCCCAAACTAATAGTACAAGTTAAGTTTTTTGCCATGAGCGACCAGTAAGCTTGGAACTGTGCATGTAGTACTCTTGAAAGATGTATTTCATCCAAAACAACAAAGTTTTTTGTATTTCTTTGGATATTCCAACGGCAAACCCCAGTAGCTTAAACAATGCTTCACACAGCTACTTGAAACTTTGTCATCTTTGAGAGAAATGTATGGTTTTCCAGTTTATAAATAAAATGGAACCCATCATCTTCACCAACCAGCACTGTGATGGGACTGCATATTCTGAAAAACAAAAATAGAAATAAAATAAATTAGAAAATCATTACAACTATTTTTTAAATTTTTTTTATTATTGTTTTTATAGCATCAAAGGACTGGCCAAGGCAACAACAAAATGGTAGCATAAAGGCCCGCTTAGTTGCCAGTCCCTATAAAGAAGACGTAATGAGGAAGTAATAAATAAAGAATGTTCCAATTTAGTTCGGGAGGTTGTCTTTTACTCTTCTCTTGAAAAGATTTAAGTCGTGGAAAAGTTTGAAACAAGAAGATAGTTCCAGAGTGTTACCAGTTGAAAGGGATGAAAAAGTAAAGATACTGATTAACTCTTTGCATAGTGAGATGGACAGAATAGGGATAGAATGAGTAGAAAGTCTTGTGCAGCGAGGCCGCGGGAGGGGGGGCGGCGTGCAGTTAGCAAGTTCATAAAAGCAGTGGGCTATGAAAATAACGTAGAAGAGAGTAAGAGAAGCAACATATATGGCGGCGGTGATTTAAAGATTGTACAGTCGTCAGAGGTAGAGTGAGTTGATGAGACGAAAATCTTTAGACTCAACCCTGTTTCAGGAGAGTTGTATGAGTGATCCTCCCAAACATGTGAGGACATACTCCATACACGAGAGGGCAGGCGGATAAGGCCCCTGTAGAGAGCAAGCAATTGGGATGGGGGGTGGGGGGGGGGGAGGGGGGGGGGGTGGGCGGAGAAAAAAAAAGGACGCAGAAGCCACAGGAACCTAACTCTAGAAGCTGTTTTTAGCAAGAACGAGGATGTGAAATTTCCAGTCTGACTTTTAGTAACAGGATAGTTCCACAGAATGTTCATTGCAGAATAAATGAGCACAGTTGAGTGTCATTGAAAAGAGGGGATGTTGTCTGTAGGTTTTGTCAAGTAGATAGGTGAAAAAATTTGGTTATTTTGAGAAGGCATTGAACAAAAAAGGTTTCGCTTTGCCCCAATCAAAAGTTTAGGCCTCGGTGGCATCTCTCCTGAAACACTTACTTTCCTTTTGTGTTGGAGCCTAATATAAGACGTTTGAAAAATGCGGCTAGAACCCTCAGCGTAGGAGTGGATAGGTAGCTTTGAAGTTTAGACTTAGACAAGATCATTAATGAATAATATAATGTAATTTATGATATACGTAACCCTCCCTTTAACGAACCAATTGGGGGGGAGATGGGACGGTATAACCGAGAGATCTGAGCCTTTTGCAGTAAAAAAACTTGTTCATTTAAAGGAGGTGAAAGTTTGCTATTCCCATCCTACTGATCGGAAGCGCACCGCTCGTTTGCTTTGTTTTCACTCCACCAGGTCCGACCTCCGCATATTCCCGTAATTTGGAAGGTATGTTGTCTAGGGATGTCAACAGCCATCACTGTTTTTCACAACTCGTGACGTCACAGAAAGTGGAGCTAACATGCAATCGCTGTTTTCGTCGTGAACTTCCTACACCCTTCCAATACCTACCTTTACCCCCTCCAATACCACATACTCTTGCCAACTCACGGGAATATGCGTCCGGGGCCCACCACCGAAACCAAACACACAGCTTTTACCAAATTATTAGGTACAAATCCCGCATATTTCGGACTGGCAGAAAAAGTTGTTAAAAGCCCGAAATATTGTTAGATAGAGTTCCGTAAAACACAAGGGTTTTTACTGTATTGCGATATATTTGTCATGAAAATGCTATACGTAAAAATATATATAAAGATATCACACACACTAACCTCTATATTCCTGAAGCATGATCAAATCTTCATCTTCACTGAAGAGGGAAGGGAGCATTTGCATTGTGCAATTGAAGCCCGTACTCTGAAATGAATTAAAATATGATAGTGTCGTAGAAGTCATAATAATTGCTATTTGGGATGGGATAAACAATTTTAAGTCAAGGTTTATATCCCTACATATTTAAATACTGTGTCAATATTCTTCACCTATACTCTCATCTTACATCATTTTGGTTATTTCTAGGGTTATCACATCAAAATGCTTAGAAAAGGAAGGTTGTGTCGTAAAGTACATTAAATTTGCGTTGTCGCCATTGCGGTGTCATAAATTAATGCTGAGCTCGCGCAACCCTAACACTCTTATATGAAGTGAATGTAGTGGTATGTGCGAGTTCGTGTGAACAATTGACGTAAAAACAGAAAGGATTTACGTGACACCCTACAGATCCTTTCATCCAAGAAAATCCAAGAAATTCACACATAATGTTGATGAGTTCATCCCAATCACTCTTTCCATTTATACAGTCGGAATTAGTTATGTTCAAAACTGACCTTCCTGGTCTCTGCATCAAGTGTGCTGTCCAAGCATTCTAAGTATTCTCCGCTCATATAGAGCTAACTTCTGCAGCGTCTCTTAGAATTCTTGGACATCTCTGGATGGCCAAGCAGCTTATCCACACCCTGGGTTCACCTTGCAGAGCTTGGCTTCGGTGGCAAACTGAAGAATATCATAAAGCATAATAACGTGCCCCATCGATTTCCTTATTCACTGATGAAAGAAACAGTACAAAGCGAGGAAAGAAGTCAAGAAAAACAAAGACAAAATCTACAGCAGACAATATTAAATATATCACAATTGGTGTACTGTGTAGTGTCTTATGAAACTTCACAGTTTGCCGCCTCAGTGCTGGAAACTCGGAGAGAACATCTGCGACAGTTAACTCGGATTATATATCCTAGAGCCGTCTGTGGCGTAATGTCCTCTCTCAGTCTCCTTGTAATAAAGGCGAGGTCCCTGGAGAGCTCTTTTGGTATTCCTTGTCAAGCTCTGCAAGGTGTCGTCAGCACCCTCATATCCACGACGTCCTTACTGGGCTCTTCCTGTTTTAAGAACAACAAACTAATATATATATTCATCTGGGCCTTATATGCTACAACTAGGTAAAATTATGTTACATACACTTGCATGCAACTTATATATAATAATATATATTATGATTTTTCAGGGTGGCAAAGACACTCGTCTTCTCTTCGGGTTCTTTATATGCGTATAAGAACCCAAGGAATGACTAGTGTCTTTGCCAACCCTGAAATTCATCATGCATATATTATATATATCTATATTATATATATAATATTATATAATATATATATATATATAATATATATATATATATATACTCATATATATATATATTATATATATTATATTATATATCATATATACTATATATAATATAGTATATATATATACTATAATCCAAAAAAAAAAATAATACACCCACACACAAACACACACACACACACACACGGATATGCTTACATAATACTCTCTGTCAGCTTTCTAAGACTGATGAACGGTGATGTCTCCGTCATCGCTCTCCCTCTCGACGGCTGTCTCCGAGTGCCCCCCAATTTTTGTTTCAGACTGATTATATTGGAGTCCATGGGGTCGATCTTCCTGTTTCCAGCTTTGTCCTCAAGTGAATCTCCAGCATTTCTATAAAAAAAGTAACATTTCTTAGATTTAAAAAATAAACCTTTTAGAATTAAATTGATATTTTACCTCAAATATGTCTCCATTGTGTAAACATATAAATATTCTTTACTATAGTTATAAAACGTGTTACTTATTTAAATAAAACTTACTTTCACAATGTCTTATTGGTTTCATAAAAGCTTTTTGCAATGAAGACATGTGCACACAAACATGCACATCATATTGAGTATTTGGGTGCGTGAACTAATATAATGATATATCATAACCACTTACGGGATCACCAAGATAGGGATGTGCATCGAAGACTGTGCATTGAGGTGATATGACTGTAGCCTTTTCCTTGATGGTGTTCCTGAAAAATAGTATGAAGAATGAATAACTGACAGGGTGATCATGATAAGTAGGGTACAAAAACACACCCAGTACTACGGGGTACTTCGTAGTGTAGTGGCTAGCTCGCTTGGTTCACGACCGAGAAGTTCCCGGGTTCGATTCCCGGGGCGGAGGGAAGATAGAGGGGCTGTTTCCCTAAACCCGAGCCCCTGTCCGCCCAAGAGAGAGAGATAGAGAGAGAAGAGAGAGATGCATTCTAGCGCCTTTATCTTACTTACAATTGCCCCTTTCTCTTGGTATCATTGGTGATTGGCTCTCTATTCACCATTATATTCCGGTTGTGTGATTTTGGGGGGGGGGCATGTACTTTTCTCTTGCCCCACGGCCGTTTGCCAAAATCCACGCACCTTGCTTGGAAAAACCGAACCCTGAAAATATACATTTATTGACATATTTGCACATAATGAACTTAGTTTCGATGAGTCTTCATTGCAACTTCATGATAAAATATGCAACAACCCTATGAATCTTTCATTACTTACATATATGTTTCTAAATCATCCATGTAATGGCTCCAGGATCAGGCTCAACCGTTCAGATGTACCAGGCTGTGGTGGCTCCTGGCTATTTCTGCTCGCTCCCGGGTTTGGTGAGGCCGAGGCTCGCCGTGATTCAGATGTACTTTAGGGCTGTGGGTGAATTGGATCGCTTCCGCTCCGGTTGGAGGCGGGGATTGATTACCCATAGATGTATGGAGCATGGATAGGTGGTAGTTCATGGGCTTGAGACTGGGTATGTAACATGGAGGGGGTGATGGTTGAACTACCAGCGTCACTTCTCCGGCTCGTCATACATAGTGAACATGGGTTACTCTGCCCCTATACAAGGGGAACAGACTTTTCCGCCATCCCTCATCACATCAATTTCATCAGTATTTTCCGTACAATGTGATTATCTTTGGATGTATGTGTTGTGATCATAATAACTGATAATACAAATTCATGGTTAAGAAACATGTGTTGGGTATACTTGAAAATTGTAAAATTACAGATCTTTGTGAAATTTTGTCCACAGAAAATAATGGTGTAAGGGTCAAGGTTTTGTGCATTTTTTGTCCCGATACATTCTATCAGCCTGATGGGTATCTAACAGTGTCTTCAGGATTGCATTATAAATCCATGATGGGTGGTCATTCACTTTCTCAAGACATGAGGCATTTTCAAGAAAGTTTAGACATGAGAGTAATACTTTTAGGCAAAGGGTACCTACTCCTGTTCAATCATCTACCAACAATGATTTAATCTGGCAAAAACATGGCAACTACATTATGATATCTGCAACATAACAGAGTTTGAGTGTATTTATATACAGTCCATGTGATTTTCAAGGTATCTGACGTGCTTAATGAAGTGTCCCATTTTATTGGCTTTGCGCGTCTATGTTTTCCTGAATGGTCAGACTTTAATGTTTGGGGTAAACTGTCAAATCTGATATCTTTCAGGGCAGATTGAGCTCACTTCCCTTAGAAAGGAATTTTGCTGATTCTAATCTATGAGCAAGCATCATCTGGTGTCTTTCCAGCTAATGTAATGTGTGACCTTTAATGAAATTCCTAGTATTTACTATTAGTTTCTTGAAGTACTGATGCTTTGCCTCAAATGCATGCACCGATGTTTCTACTGGCCCAAATGTTTGCAATTGATGCTTGGAAATGTGCATCATAGAATGACTGCTTGGGAATCAAAGAAGCCCCACAAATGTTTCTTTGAAACTTGTTGAAGATTGACTGAACTAGGCCAGCTAGATGAGGGGTAACATTCTTTTTCTATGACAGGACTCAGAATGTAATCCATGCAAGCTCCAGTTGTCAGTATACATCCCAGGACTGGTCACAGTGTCACTTACATAATTAGTTTCACACCAGTTTGGGGTAAAATTAGAAAAAGCTCTTACTTCTGTGCAGCACTGCCTATGATTTTTCCCTCCACCTTGAAGAACTTGGTCATGAAGAAAATTTGGCTTATCCTTTGATGGAATCTTAACTTCACTAAGAGGATGAATTTATATCATTTATTGGTTGAGCATTTTAGCTCGTGAAATTTCTTCAGAAAAGATAGACTGTTTTACATAAGGCATAACTCTCACCCCTCTCTAAGCATCATGCATTATATCTGGGGTAAATGCATCAGTAACTTGAAGTACTCAGACCTGGAAAACACACATTTATGCTTTATATGTCCATACAGGCCAGCATCAGCCCGGATCCCATCAATGTATTTTAATTTGTTCCTTATACCTGTCATATGTTCTTGGTACATAATTGTGGCAATTTCAATTTTTTCCCTAAAATCTGCATAATTTACTGAGCAATACCTGCAAAAAGGACGCTGAATTGGGAAATGGGGGGTGAATGCCGGCCACCAGCATGGGATGACAGGATTATCTCCAATACTGTAGATTCTCGTCAAGTTGTGTTGGTGCTGGGGTGTGGTTACCCTTTTGCTGTCTCCCCATTACCGAGAACATTAATTCCATCTCTGGAGAGTATCAAATCATCAACTACGGCTGAAGAATTTTTGATAATTTCCATCATAGGATTTGATGAAAGTGTGCCTAACCATAAGCACAAAAATACATTTTTTGGTCCTGTACCTTAGTGACCAATATTCCCATTGTGGAATATGCAGCTGTTACCTTATATTTACCCCGCTTGCCCCAATAGGATTAAACAGCTCAAATTCATCAAGTAGAGATAGCAATTAATTTCCTTAAATAGTTAGTGTTACCTACATCAGTATATAGTACCAGCGCAGTGTCAACATCGCATGAAATTATGTCTATCATGATAATCTTGATAGTCTTTCTTGCTTGACTGTCTACATGATAATTATGGCTTGAAGCATTTCATTATTGGTATGTAATGAATTTTGACTTGTTATCTTGTGCTGACAAAGATATTCTTTTGCAGCCACAAATGGGAATTGCTGTATCAATGAATTTTTTGAACTGAATCTTGGAATCTAACCTGAATTTTACTTGCATCATATACTGTTTCCTCACCAAGAAGGCCTGGAACAAAGGTCTTTGAGTCATTTTAGACTAGTGTCACCAAGCTCAACAAAGCCTTGACTTATCATGACTTTGTAGCTTTCTTCTGTGAATTTTTACAAAAGTTAATTTCACGAGGTTGAGAGTGTCTATCAAGAGTCTAGGAAGCATATGGTTTTTCTCCTTAACATTCCAAAATACAAGATGCAAAATGCTTCCTAGAAATTCTCTATGTTGTACTTGTCTGGGCTTCATTTGTAGCAAAAAACAACAGGCCATATCTTGATTATTTTCAGAACACAGAAATTCCACTACATGATGGTAATGGCTCTTGAATTTCAGAATCTCTCTAGTCAAAATACCTTATTGCCATGGTTCCTATAGTTGTGTTGTATATATCTGGCCACTGTTTTAATGACTTATGCATCTGGGAATATTCCATTTAAAACTAAAAATTATGATCAGTTTCATGAACAGCTTTACAGTGGTAGGTGTACTGTGTGAATTTGAACATTGCAATGTCACAAAACACGGACATTTCATCGTGGGTGATCATTCTGACATTTTTGGCAATGCATCGGAAAAAGATAGAAGAAATATAACTTACTTACCCAAAATTTAGAAACCTACTGCTTCTAGGTCTAATCTTTTTTAGCATGTGGACTACATCTCATAACCCCATGTAAGTGGGCAAAAACTAAGGAAATGGCCATAATTTCTGCGGGAGAATTAAAAAAGAAATAAACAGGGTGCAGGATATCATATAAGGTAGAAAGCAAATATATAAACTGGGATAAGAAATAAATGACTTGATAAAAAATATATGAATATAAAATCATATGAAATAAATAGTCTGCTAATAAAAAAAATAAACTATATATTATATATATATATAATATATATATATATATATATATATATATATATATATATATATATTATATTTGGATATATTTTTATTCTAATATTTTTATATATTTATTTCTATGAACTAGTATATAAAACCTTATACAATATAAAAAATATATTAACTTGAGAATAACGATATAGTTTCTTCCGGCATCTCTACTGTAATGAACAAGTAATTTTTTTTGTCTTGAGAATCATGAAACTAGACATTTAATTTGAAGCATACCATGTAATAACTACATTTGTGACTGGCTGCCTTTTCTTGCTTTAATACATTGTTATTCCGGCCCAGAGCACTCTTTTTCGTGGCCCCCTGTTTGTAGCCCTCTCAGTCTTCTCGGAGTGCTCGAGAGTTTCCAAGAGACTTTCATGATGAATTTTTACACTAGGACCAGAATTCTCAACGACATTGGGAGTATGGTTTCTGTTAACCTTAATGGATTCTAGGAAATTTGATCGGATGGCAATTAATGGATTGCCAAAGAACCACCGCACAACAACAACCTCAAAGAAGGAAGTTATCGCCAACGAGACGATCTTATTGAACGAGCTTAGTGGATACCTCCGGTCTCACCGGCTTAAGTCGTGTCACGATGGCTTGGCGATGTCTTTTTTTGGCTGGTCGCCACTTAGACGTCACACCGATGTGTTTAAGTTAGTAATGTTTGGTGTACACATCCCATTCTACGATTTTTTTACGCTCACAGCAGGATTTGCTGCATGCAGCATTTTGTCTTGCGACAAAAACATCGGATCCCCACATAGATAGGACCAGATTAATCTGAGGATACACGCTCACCGACCCCCTACCCTCGCAGAATATCTGCGTTAAATTGCCATTCGCAACTATCTTGCGGAAGTCCAGAACAGTCTGTGTTGATCCGGCGAATAAACAAAATAATTAGAATTTTGTCCAGGTTCTTCAGGTGTTCGCAGAGTGTTCGGCGACAGGACGCAGACTGGTTAGCAGATAAGACGCCAGACTAGAAAATTAATTTTCCCCAGTTTTTAATATTTTTTTCCCCCCGATCGTTGCAGACTGTTCGCAGAGCGATTTGCTTCCTAACGCAGAATAGTCTGCCGATAGGGTAAGGTTTTTGTTGAAATTCTCAGCCTTGAACGCAGCGTATTTTTAACAGAAACCACATCGTCTGTATGAACACCGACTGTAAGCCCGTGAACCGGTCTATGACGCACAGCATGCTTATGGGAAACCACATCAAAACTATTCAAGAAACTAAGTTCAGTACCAACAGACGCCAAATACTCCTGCTGAGCGAGTCCAAACACAGTGGGCTATGGCCACTCCGCCGTAAGACTTTCAAAGGAGTGAAAAACTGATCAAAATGTCTTTCCCAGGTGAAATAAACAGGGGGCAAGAGTTAACAAGTTTTTGTTAACGAAGGAGACTAAGCGAAAGAGGACCTATGAAGCGATACTAAGAGCGACTAATGTCCAAGGAGAAGAAGAAGCTTTGCATGGCAATGACTTTTTTTGTCTCACTCATTAAGGTGTAGAGTTAGAAAGTTTATATTATAACCTATTATCCTATCCTAACCTTCTACTCATTAGGTAGGTTTAAGACAAGTTATTATATACCTAATATCTATCCTAGACCTATCCATTATAATCCTATCCTAACACACCCCTTCCCACTGGAGCACTCCCACTCTTTTAGGGAGGCCTGGGTTACGGGTCGGTAGGTAAAAAAAAAAAATAGTCCCATGTCCTTATGAAATAGACCGGCAGCAGGCTCCAAGTCCATTTTATATGGTTTGTGTACAAAATATGCGTCGCAACCACAGTTTTTGAGTTGGGTGACGTAAAACTATTTATTCTCGTGTTTGCCCATACTCCCCCTCTCCCACAAAACAAGCTTTGGGACCTTGGGAATGCGT
Organism: Chionoecetes opilio; assembly: GCA_016584305.1. Lineage (NCBI taxonomy): Eukaryota > Metazoa > Arthropoda > Malacostraca > Decapoda > Majidae > Chionoecetes > Chionoecetes opilio. Next base: position 31,187 of record JACEEZ010023972.1, read on the forward strand.
GATATTTGGGCTGTGGGTACAAAGAAAGCGTCGCACTACATAGTTTTTGAGTTAGGGGGTGTTTGAAAAAATTCCTAGATCAGGAAACATTCCTTGGATTTCTTCTGAGCGTGTGACCTGACGATCCTCACAGAATGATGACGCGAAGTATCGAGAACCCTCCCGAACCCCCCCCCCGCTAGGTGGTTTAGTTAGGTAGGTATATTGGGTAGGTTAGGTTTATTTGTTGTTTGGTTAGGTTAGGGTTTCAGGTCAACCCCCCCCGCTAGGTTACGGTTAATATGTGACTAGGTAAGGTTACTTTTGGTAGGTAAATTTCTTAATATAAGTTAATAACCCGAGATCTAAGGAATTTTTATCTCCCCCTGCACAAATCTTAAATTACGTGTTTCAGACGCATAATTTGTATCCCCACCCAAAAACCCCGCATTTTCCCCACAGGTCCCCAAACTTTTTGGGGGAAAGTGGAGAGTATGGGCAAACGTCGAAATTTCCCCTTTAATTATTGTGAATATATTGTGGTAATATAAAAGTTAAAGCCCTTTAAAGTTTTTTCTGCAATAAGGTTTGTTAAGGAATCAAGTGTGGAATTGTGAAGAAAAAGCTTACAATAGCCTAATCTATGTATACAATATAAATCACCTTGACTGCTTGATTTAAATATAGTCTTTGTAATAATTGGAGGGAGAGTTTTCACGTTCGTTTTCAGAGACACCACTACTTTTTCTTGGCCTACAATAGGTGCTTGTTCTAATGGTGATAGTTTTATTTTGCGCAAACCAAAAAAAAATTAAACGAACCCTAATCTGTATGTTTTAATAGAAACCTCACCCAACAAGTTTTAAAAGAAACTTAACCTGACCTTAACCACAAAATACTTTTTTTTTTTTTTTTTTTTTTTGGTTTGCGCAATAAAACTAGCACCATTAAACAAGCACCATTGTAGGCAAAGAAAATATATTTTGGTGTCTCCTGAAAACGACCGTGAAACTCCTCCATTATACCTAGTCCCTTTACCTAAACGAATGTAATCTAAACTAACCAATTAACCGGTAATAATGGCGAGAGTTTCGCCGTCGTTTTCAGAGACGTGACTATTTTTCCTTGGCCTACCAAAAGTGCCTACCGCTTGTTGTAATGGAGTAGTTTTATTTTGCGCAAAAAATAAAAAAAAATAAAAAATATAAAAAAAAAAAATTATACCTAACGCTAAAACCTACACGTTTTAATGAACCTAACCCTAGCCTTAAAGGTTTTAATGAACTTCACTATCCTTAAGGTTTTAATGAAACTTAACCTATCCTTAAAGGTTTTAATGAATCCTAAAAACCTAACCTTATAGGTATTTAATGAAACTTAACCCACCTTAACCACAAAGTATTCTTTTTTTTTTTTAATGGGTTTGCGCAATTAAAACTATCCTCCATTAGAACAAGCACCTATTGTAGGCCAAGAAAAAATAGTCGTTGTTCTCTGAAACGACCGCGAAACTCTCGTCCATTATAAACCAAACCTAAAACATTAACTTTAATTTGTAGTCTCCAGTGTCCTTACTCTTGTTGCGTTAATTAGTGCATTAAAATAATTTCAGTACTAGTCACGCGTGTGAAGGTAATTCGGTGAAGCTAAGTATCATGGGAACTTCATATTTTCTTGGCATACATTTTTTTTCGAATGAAAACTGTGGTTCCTAGTTATTCCATATAAGGATAGATACTTTTCTATCTAGACACTTGTACACACTACAATGACTATACAAACGCGCCAACCATGCAAGTGACAACCAAAGCACATGGGGTCATAAGAGTTGTCCACGCATACTCAATATTGGTATCCTTCTATCAGGCTGAAGGCCCTCTAGCTGCTTGTCACTCCATGATAAATTATGGCAATAATTTACTTTACCTAAACGTTTGTAGACAGCGAAGGCAATAGTGGCATCGAGAAACGTCTGGATCGCAATGTCGGTGCAAGGCAATATGGCGTCTCTGTGGAGACTTGCCTTTGTCTTGCGGGTGGGAGAAATGTTCTGTATGTTTGTATATATATTTTTATTCTTAGCTTTTCTCACTTCTTTCACATAGATGATTGATGTAAATCAAATTATTTTTAATTGCACGTATGCTCTATATAAGTGACACATACGGAATTTGCTTATATTAATATAGTAAAATACAGCGATACGTTTTTTAAACCTAACCTTAAAACTAAATTTCAAAAGAAACAAAAGCTACCTAGCGACACACAAGCTATTATCTAAATGAGGTAAAGGTATAATAATTTATGGCAGTAGCAAATAACAGATATAATAAATGAAACCAACGTATAAAGTCCATAAATCCTTACCAGTGGCAGGTTTACAGGACTGGAAAAATTTCGGCTTGGTGTGCAGTGACGCTTTTTTGTGTTGCCAGCCTTGCAAGTTTGATTGTTTCATATATATTGTTACGGACACACATTTTTTTTCTTAATGATGTAGATGATTATTCTTGTTGATTTGAATAAATCTTGATAAAAACCGCTATCAACTATACGTAATTGAGATTATTTAGTTTTTCATGCAAATCCGAAAATCAGCAATCATGAATTATTGCCACATATCACCGGATATGTAATCGCTGGGTTTTCATTAAATAACCCAACTATACAAGATATTAGATCATATTTACGGTAAGTTGTCATCATAACAAAAACAATACTCACCTTTGACAAAGAACAGAAATGTTTATTTCCAATAATTATAAATTTTAAGGAATTATCTCAAGTAACAAAAACACCCTTAAAATACCTTTTCAAATCTACCCTTATCACCCGATAGAGTACGTGGTTTTCATTCAATCATATACACAATATGCAACATATTATAGTCCACATTTTTAACGATAAGTTTGTCATTCAGTAAAACATACTTAACATTTTGCCAAGAACAAATGTATATTTCCATGTAATTATAATTTTAATTATTTTTATAATGGTGACAAATATACCCCAAATCTACCCCTGACCATTATACCCTTTTTCAACCCTTCTTCTGCTGACACATATACCCTTTTCCAGCCCTCTCGTCTAAAAAGGGTAGATAAAGGGTAGATGAAGGGTATAATCGGCAGCATCTACCCTTCAGCCTGGACATAGGGTATAAAAAGGGTAGTGATGGTGTAATGTAACAATTCTACCCTTAATATACCCCTCATTTCTAAGAGTGCAGGATCACACGGCAGTAGCGAGAACTTATTCTTCATTGGGATGGATGGGTTAGGTTTAAGAGAATGTGGTGGTGGAACTGCAGGAGGCTGATTAGGCGTCTTAGAAGAAGCAGCAGCCATCGCGGATGCGTAGGTCCTGCTTCCTCCCCCGCCTGCTTGTCTGTGGGAAAGTTCTCTTCTGGCGCTCCCAAGACTGATAAATTGGGAGTTGGCCAAATAAAGGATGTCTTCTTCTAATTTATAAGTCCCACACTGTCGGGAACTCGGTGGGTGATCAACACGGCAGTGGAAGCAGTAGGGAGTTGACGTACAGTCAGCTGTGGCATGGGCACCCAACGCCGAGCATCGACCACAGCGAGGAGGGGATTTACAAATTTTTTTGCCGTGCCCAAAGCTGTAGCACTCATAGCACTGCATAGGGCGGTCGATAAAGGCTTTTATTTTTAGAGACTGGGGGCCGATCCTGATGGAATCGGGGAGACTTGATCCATAGAAAGTTATAATGATCATGTTTTTGCTTCCCCTGACCTTATAGACCTGTTGAACTTTTTCCGGGCACATGTTTAGTATTTCTGCCTCCGAAAACTCAAAGAGGTCGTAGTTGTAGACTACGCCTTTACTGGTATTGAACTTTGGATGAGGTTTGATGGTATCGAAAATGCTGTCTTCGGTGATGGGCATGTGGAAGAGCATCCGAGCCTGAGTAAGGTCTTTGGCTCGGATTAGAACCCCCCTGCCATACCTTTTCAGGTTGCCTTCCGGGATCATTCCAATTTCTTTCTCTAAGTACCGCGCGGCAAGGAAAAAGTTGCCACCACTTTCCTTATAATAAGCCACGTACCAAGAAGGGGTAGGGCTGTGGCGGACAGGTGGAGTAGATGTTGTAGTTTTCTCAAAAGTGTTGGGGATGTAGTCATCAGGGCCGTCTCCAACATTTACGGAGCGAATGAGTTCGGCTCTGTAATGTCTCGCTCCAATTTCCATCTTTGTGGCTTCCTCATAAGCAGAGGAAGCATCATCTGCCGCAGCAAAATTTATGTAGCACCTATTTGATTGTCCATTGTCATCATAAATAAGACGGATGCGGCGAACCACACCATAAGCCTTGAAAATATCATGTAATGCTCTGTATGACAAGGCCTGGGACACGTTGGACAGAAGCAAGGTGTCCAACGTAGAAGTGCCCCGAGGGCCAGGCTCGTCTCTCAATCCCTGTCTGCGTCCCTTGATGCGGGGACCGCCAGACCGGGGAGCTGAGGAGGAGGAAGGGGCGGCTGCCCGCTTCGTGCCACGTCGGGCCTGGAAAGGCGCCAGAGTGGCAATGTGAGAGGATTCAATGGGAGAAGTCGAGGACAAGCGGACGTCAGGGAGAGAGGCAGGCCGGGGTAATTTTTTAGTTTTATACATAAACAAAATTACTTCACTCCCCCACGCCCCCACCCACCACGGAGCCCAACGAGGGGAAGCTGTCTGTTGGGGAAGGACCTCACCCAACAGCTCCAGGGGTAGCAGGGAAGTATACGCTTCGGTTGCCTAGTGTGTGGTGGCAGCCGCGGGACCGATGCGGTGCCCACCAGGCAGCCTCCGCTTGGCCCTAGCCAACGCATGACCAGCCGATTGATCCAGCGGGGCCACACTGGACCTCCCGTCTTACCCCAACCCCCCTACCAAAGAAGCGTGTTGCCCACCGAAGGGAACTACAACCCGCCCCGCGGTGGACTCAACTTCCAGATAGAGGGGCGCGCGGGGAATATACAGGATGCCACGCACGGCAAACACGTGGGGAGCGGAGCGTGAAGTATAAAAGGAAGAAGAAGCGTGAGACGGAAGAGAAGGGTCTCACCGGGCCTAGAATCGCCCTAAGAAAGGAGAGAAAGGGGGAGGAAGCATAAAGGCGACATCACTGGAAGGCTCCACCTCCCAGTGACGAAGGGGGAGCACTTGGTCCACGAGGCCGACGGCCACCGAACCCAACAATGGCAGGCAGGCCGCCAGAGTAGGTGGCGCCGTCGACCACGCTTCAAGCCCCGCCACCACGACAAGGTGACTCCCCACAGCGGGGGGACGTCAGGGAGAGAGGCAGGCCGGGGTAAATTAATTGATTGACTCATAAACAAAATTACTTCACTTCCCCACGCCCCCACCCACCACGGAGCCCAACGAGGGGAAGCTGTCTGTTGGGGAAGGACCTCACCCAACAGCTTCAGGGGTAGCAGGGAAGTATACGCTTCGGTTGCCTAGTGTGTGGTGGCAGCCGCGGGACCGATGCGGTGCCCACCAGGCAACCTCCGCTTGGCCCTAGCCAACGCATGACCAGCCGATTGATCCAGCGGGGCCGCACTGGACCTCCCGTCTTACCCCAACCCCCCTACCAAAGAAGCGTGTTGCCCACCGAAAGGGAACTACAACCCGCCCCGCGGTGGACTCAACTTCCAGATACAGGGGCGCGCGGGGAATATACGGGATGCCACGCACGGCAAACACGTGGGGAGCGGAGCGTGAAGTATAAAAGGAAGAAGAAGCGTGAGACGGAAGAGAAGGGTCTCACCGGACCTAGAATCGCCCTAAGAAAGGAGAGAAACGGGGAGGAAGCATAAAGGCGACATCACCGGAAGGCTCCACCTCCCAGTGACGAAGGGGGAGCGCTTGGTCCACGAGGCCGACGGCCACCGAACCCAACAATGGCAGGCAGGCCGCCAGAGTAGGTGGCGCCGTCGACCACGCTTCAAGCCCCGCCACCACGACAAGGCACGACAAGCCCCGACACCACGACATCTCCCTTGGGCCGGATGGACTCCCCGAGCGACACTTCTCCCCATGAAGAGAGGTAGGTAGATGACCATAGAGTATATTACGTATATTACATCTGCACAAAAAAAAAAAAAAATGCATATATTCGATATATCTTTTAACATGTTAATATATTTGTATGACTAACTTTTCATTTTAGGCAAGTTTCTCTGCAGGGCAAGGAATTCCCTGACCTTCAGCAACAGCTTGCGCCCTCACCTGAGCAAAGGTATGTAATCGAAATAAAAATATTAATATGATGATAATTTCATTTACATAATATGTATTTATGCTTCTTGAACCACAGTGATTATTTCCTTCAGAACCCACTTTCCGTCTGTGCCGTCCGGCACAGCAGAGCCGGAGCCAGAAATGGATCCGGAGCCCAGCCCTCTGGAAACCCTCCCGCCTAAAAAATACAGCAGCAGTCATATGAGGTATGTTAATAATATAGAGTTTACAATAATGATGTGCTAATTATATAATGTTTAGACATATATAGTGACGAAAATTTTTAAATAATTTTATTTATATTTTCAGAACAGATCATGAAGCAGGAACCAGTCTAGTCAGTGAAGTCAACCAGTCAGCAGGAACCAGTCAATAGAACCAGCGCCCTGCCCACCTCCAAGAACTTGGACAGCTGAAAAGAGGTATGCTATAATAATAAGTACGGCTAACAATGATGATATGATTGATACTCATGTATAGATACACTTATAAAATCACTAGAAATGTTAGTTATTCTTGTTTAAACTTTTGTTTTATTCGTATATTTTCAGAACACGTCCTGAAGCAGGATTGTTAAATGAACCAGTTTCCTGCCCACCTCCTTCTTTAAGACCTAGAAGAGCTGAAAAGAGGTATGCTATAATAATAAGTACGGATTGGAGTACGTGATTGGTCGAGAAGTTTAAAAAACTGTTTGTCATTGGCTGGTGACTAATGATGAGATTGATGACGTCATTACTCGTCTTAGCCAGTCAGCGCCTTCCCACGCGTTTACGACCGACCGAGGGAGGCTTTGTAGCTTCCGTCGTAAGGAAAAGAAGTATCTAGGTAGTCGGGAGAGATGGTCGTTGCTGGCGATACGACCTTTGTTGCTGGCTTCCCGCCCTGGGCAGACATTCAGAGAGAGTTAAAGGGCACGGTGTTTAGCTTAACTAACTTCCTCTATTTCTACACCCCGGAGCTCGGGGGGATTCTGGTACGAGATATGGCAGTGGCGCTACGGTGTCGCTATGGGCTTCGATAGCTGATTGGCTGACCGAGTACAATGAAGTCACAGCCTCGCCAGCGAATCACATAGTATTTCTCAAAAAGTTTCAGCCAATCACAAGGCTTCCACGCTCTCACCTGTGTTTACAAATTTATCATCCACACCAAAATGCACAAAATACACATCCACCACCCTTCTTCCTCCTCCTCCTCCTCCTCCACCTCCTAACCTTTTCTTATAGCAGTTGGTAGTAGTTGTAGTAGTAGCAGCAGTAATAGTAGTAATAGTAGCAGCAGTAATAAGCCGTGTTTTTATCGTCCAAGCACAGTCTTGAATTACGAAGACCACTCCAATGGAAATCCAAGCGCAGCTGGACGCTTGGGCCCCTCCCAAAGACCCACGTGGCCGTGGCCCACCAAGACCGGGTGGCCATCGGGAGCCCTCCCCAAGGAGGCTCCGGAGGAGGAGGTTTGCAGCCTTTCAGACGCAATGGTGCCGGAGTAGAGGTCGGGTGGTCAAGAAAGTTCTCTGTGGGGACTACGTTCTGGCCACTTCTGGCCAGTCCAGAGGAAAGCCGGAAACCGGCTCCGACACAGAGCATCGGCCCCGACATAATGGGGCCGGTCTCTAAAGAAGAGCTGGCGAAGGTCCTGGCGGCGACCCTGAGAGGGACGGTGTAGCGGTCTGGGAGGTTTGGTTATCCAGAAGGTTGTGTTTTCGGATGCCATGTAGCGCGCCAGAGGTACGATGTTTACTTTTCATTTCATCCCGCCGCGCGGAGAGGCAACAGCTTGCTCCCGGCTCCTGCCTCACCCCAGCCGACCCCACGGCCGGAGATTTCCGTGGCGGATTAATTCGCCGTAGGATACTCTGGGTGGATTTAACCACTCATCTTCATCATTTATACATTTTTTCTCATCTTCACTGTCTTTCTTAAGTATATCTTTTGCGTCGTATTACCCAGTAATGTGAATATATATAAGCACACTCGATGAGAGACGAATCTTCTTGTAAATCAAGGAAGCGTAGCTTTGCTTGTTACTCAATCACGGGGAAGCGAGACCACAGCTGAGGCAGCGGCCTCTCTCAACTGCCTGTTGTTCTTCGTCAGGTGGCAGCCTGTCCCTTCACAATATCGGTGTAATGCATCTCACCATGTAGCGACATGATTTGTTCTCCGTCGGAAGCAGCTAGCTGCCATTCCTCAGTCAAGAGGCAGCTCGGCATATCTCACCATGTAGCGACCTCATTTTGTTCTCATTATTTATACATTATTTCTCACCTTCACTGTCTTTTTACGTATATCTTTGCGCTCGTTACACAGAATGTGAATTAAATATAAGCGTACTCGATGATACAATTACTGTACGAATCCATAGTGTAAGTAAAGGTAGGTAGCTTGTGTTAAAATTTGCCTAA
>JACEEZ010023973.1:0-72500 GCA_016584305.1 Chionoecetes opilio
GTTTTTTTTTTTGGGGAGTGTTTTTTTAGGGGGGTTTTTGAGGGAGGTTTTTGAGGGAGGTTTTTTTAGGGAGTGTTTTTTAGGGAGTTTTTTTTGAGGGGGAAGTTTTGAGGGATGTTTTGAGGATGTGTTTTTGAGGGAGTGTTTTTGAGGGAGTGTTTTTGAGGGTGTGTTTTTGAGGGAGAGTTTTTGAGGGAGAGTGTTTTTTGAGGGAGACAGTGTTTTTTGAGGGAGTGTTTTTTGAGGGAGACAGTGTTTTTTGAGAGAGACAGTTTTTTTTGAGGGAGTGTTTTTTGAGGGAGACAGTGTGTTTTTTGAGAGACAGAGTGTTTTTTGAGGGAGAGAGAGAAGTAGAGTTTTTTGAGGGAGAGAGAGAAGTAGAGTTTTTTGAGGGAGAGAGAGAAGTAGAGTTTTTTGAGGGAGAGAGAGAAGTAGAGTTTTTTGAGGGAGAGAGAGAAGTAGAGTTTTTTGAGGAGAGAGAGAAGTAGAGTTTTGAGGGGAGAGAGAGAAGTAGTTTTTTTGAGAGAAAAGAGAAAGTAGAGTTTTTGAGGGAGAGGGGAAGTAGAGTTTTTTGAGGGAGAGAGACAAGTAGAGTTTTTTGAGGGAGAGAGACAAGTAGAGTTTTTTGAGGGAGAGAGACAAGTAGAGTTTTTTGAGGGAGAGAGACAAGTAGAGTTTTTTTTAGGGAGAGAGACAGTAGAGTTTTTTGAGGGAGAGACAAGTAGAGTTTTTTGAGGAGAGAGACAAGTAGTTTTTTTGAGGGAGAGAGACAAGTAGAGTTTTTTTTAGGGAGAGAGACAAGTAGAGTTTTTTGAGGAGAGAGACAAGTAGAGTTTTTTGAGGGAGAGAGACAAGTAGAGTTTTTTGAGGGAGAGAGACAAGTAGTTTTTTGAGGGAGAGAGACAAGTAGAGTTTTTTGAGGGAGAGAGACAAGTAGAGTTTTTTGAGGGAGAGAGACAGGTAGAGTTTTTTGAGGGAGAGAGACAAGTAGAGTTTTTTGAGGGAGAGAGACAAGTAGAGTTTTTTGAGGGAGAGAGACAAGTAGAGTTTTTTGAGGGAGAGAGACAAGTAGAGTTTTTTGAGGGAGAGAGACAAGTAGAGTTTTTTGAGGGAGAGACAAGTAGAGTTTTTTGAGGGAGAGAGAGAAGTAGAGTTTTTTGAGGGAGAGAGAGAAGTAGTTTTTTGAGGGAGAGAGAGAAGTAGTTTTTTGAGGGAGAGAGAGAAGTAGTTTTTTGAGGGAGAGAGAGAAGTAGAGTTTTTTGAGGGAGAGAGAGAGAGAGAGAGAGAGAGAGAGAGAGAGAGAAGAGAGAGAGAGAGGAGAGAGAGAGAGAGAAGATAGAGAGATATATATAGATATATATATATATTTATATATATTGATATATATTATATATATATATATATAGAGAGAGAGAGAGAGAGAGAGAGAGAGGGGAGAGAGAGAGAGAGAGGAGAGGAGGAGAGAGAGAGAGAGCGAGGGGAGAGAGAGAAGAGAGAGGGAGAGAGTGATTTTTGAGGGAAAAGAGTAGTTTTTTTTCTTTGAGAGAGAGGGGAGAGAGAGAGAAGAGAAAGAGAGAGAGAGAAGAGGAGAGAGAGAGAGGAGAGTAAATGTTTTTTGAGGGAAGAGGAGAGTTTTTTGAGGAGAGAGGAGGGTAGTTGAGGGTTTGAGGAGTTGAGGAGAGAGAGGGGAGTATTTTTTTTTTGAGGGAGAGGAGAGAAGTAGGTTTTGGTGAGGTGAGGGAGGTTTTTGAGGGAGTGTTTTTGAGTTTTTTGAGGGAGTGTTTTTGAGGGAGTGTTTTGAGATGTTTGAGGAGTGTTTTTGAGGGAGTGTTTTTGAGGGAGTGTTTTTGAGGGAGTGTTTTTGAGTGAGTGAGGGAAAAACACTCCCTCAAAAAAACTCCCTCAAAAACACTCTCCCTCAAAAACACTCCCTCAAAAACACTCTCCCTTAAAAGCACTCCCTCAAAAACACTCCCTCAAAAACACCCTCAAAAACACTCCCTCAAAAACACCCTCAAAAACACTCTCCCTCAAAAACACTTTCCCTCAAAACACTCTCAAAAACACTCTCCCTCAAAAACACTCCCTCAAAAACACTCCCTCAAAAACACTACTTCTCTCCTCTCCCTCAAAAAAACCTCAAAAAACACTACTTCTCTCTTCTCCCTCAAAAAACTCTCTCTCTCTCTCTTCTCTCCCTCAAAAAACACTACCCTCCTCTCCCTCAAAAAACTCTCTTCTCTCCCTCAAAAAACACTACCCTCCTCTCCCTCAAAAAACTCTCTCTCTTCTCTCCCTCAAAAAACACTACCCTCCTCTCCCTCAAAAAACTCTCTCTCTTCTCTCCCTCAAAAAACACTACTCTCCTCTCCCTCGAAAAACTCTCTCTCTCTCTCTCTCTCTCTCTCTCGGATTGACTCAACTTAGGGTTGAACTTTTCATCTAAGAAACTAGAGATTGTTGTTTCGATCAATACGAGGGGATAACCTTTATTTTGGGAAAAATTAGTAAGGAATTTAATTTAATTATTGAAGGCAAACCAATTGGAAGAGAAACTATAACATCTGTGTAGTAAAGTGTTAATAGTATTGGTTTTAAAAAGGTTAGGGATGAATGATGAATACTGAGTACCAAGGCCTGTGGACGTAGGTTTGAGAGAGAGAGAGAGAGAGAGAGGAGAGTAGTGTTTTTTGAGGGAGAGAAGAGAGTTTTTTGAGGGAGAGGAGGGTAGTGTTTTTTGAGGGAGAGAAGAGAGTTTTTTGAGGGAGAGGAGGGTAGTGTTTTTTGAGGGAGAGGAGAGAGAGAGAGTTTTTTGAGGGAGAGGAGGGTAGTGTTTTTTGTGGGAGAGAAGAGAGTTTTTTGAGGGAGAGGAGAGAAGTAGTGTTTTTTTAGTTTTTTTTGAGGGAGAGGAGAGACGTAGTGTTTTTGAGGGAGTGTTTTTGAGGGAGTGTTTTTGAGGGAGTGTTTTTGAGGGAGTGTTTTAGAGGGAGTGTTTTTGAGGGAGTGTTTTAGAGGGAGTGTTTTTGAGGGAGTGTTTTAGAGGGAGTGTTTTTTGAGGGAGTGTTTTAGAGGGAGTGTTTTTGAAGGATTGTTTACGATAGACTGAGGTAGTATTGAACATACCTCGGTACGTTCAATAAGTAATGAGAAAATGTCAGGAGAGGCATTAAATATCTTTCAATCAGAATGCCACTTCATGGTGAAGTACACATACATATAGTCTATAAAATGACTAACTGGCACCTTCCTGTCTTCCTAGGTTTGAGCGCAGCAGTGTAGGTGGTGGAACCGGCTTGATCCGGTGGGCCTATATGTCAACACGTGACAAGATGCTGGGAAACCTGGAGCAGCATTACGCCATCAAATTTATTTAAACTTAAGAAAACCAAACAAGAAGCTTATGGAATGTTAGAGGAGGCCTATGGGGATGTTAGAGGAGGCCTATGGGGATGTTAGAGGAGGCCTATGGGGATGTTAGAGGAGGCCTATGGGGATGTTAGAGGAGGCCTATGGGGATGTTAGAGGAGGCCTATGGGGAGTTAGAGGAGGCCTATGGGAGTTAGAGAGGCCTATGGGTGTTAGAAGAGGCCTATGGGGATGTTAGAGGAGGCTATGGGGATGTTAGAGGAGGGGCCCATGGGGATGTTAGAGGAGGCCTATGGGATGTTAGAAGAGGCCTATGGGGATGTTAGAGGAGGCCTATGGGGATGTTAGAAGAGGCCCTTTTTTGGGGATGTTAGAGGAGGCCTATGGGGATGTTAGAGGAGGCCTATGGGGATGTTAGAGGAGGCCTATGGGGATGTTAGAGGAGGCCTATGGGGATGTTAGAGGAGGCCTATGGGGATGTTAGAGGAGGCCTATGGGGATGTTAGAGGAGGCCTATGGGGATGTTAGAGGAGGCCTATGGGGATGTTAGAGGAGGCCTATGGGGATGTTAGAGGAGGCCTATGGGGATGTTAGAGGAGGCCTATGGGGATGTTAGAAGAGGCCTATGGGGATGTTAGAAGAGGCCTATGGGGATGTTAGAGGAGGCCTATGGGGATGTTAGAAGAGGCCTATGGGATGTTAGAAGAGGCCTATGGGGAGTTAGAGGAGGCCATGGGGATGTTAGAAGGGGGCCTATGGGAGTTAGAAGGGGGCCTATGGGGATGTTAGAGGGGCCATGGGGTTTAGAAAGAGAAAAGGGCCCATGGGGATGTTTGAAGAGGCCTATGGGGATGTTAGAGGAGCCTATGGGGGTGTTAGAGGAGGCCCATGGGGATGTTAGAGGAGGCCTATGGGGATGTTAGAGGAGGCCTATGGGGATGTTAGAGGAGGCCTATGGGGATGTTAGAGGAGGCCTATGGGGATGTTAGAGGAGGCCTATGGGGATGTTAGAGGAGGCCTATGGGGATGTTAGAGGAGGCCTATGGGGATGTTAGAGGAGGCCTATGGGATGTTAGAGGAGGCCTATGGGATGTTAGAAGAGCAGGGGATGTTAGAGGTGGGGTTTGAGGAGCGGGGTGGGCCATGGGATTTTAAGGAGGCCTAATGGATGTTAGAGGAGGCCTAGGGGATGTAGAGGAGGCCTATGGATAGTTAGAGGAGGAACTATGGGATGAAATGATGGCAAGCAAAGTTTACGGTGTTAAACCGATTTCTAAAGAATGACAGTTAAGATGAACCCAGAATCTGGAGCACCGAATCAGTGCAGGTAAGGAGGAAAACATTGAGGAAGTGTGAAGGTTAGTGATGCAAGACCGTCAAGTTACTGTGAAGATGATATCTGAAGCTTTTGGTGTTAGTATTGGCACAGTAGAGACTGTTTTGACCCAAGATCTGAAGCTCCACAGTCTGTGCCAAGTTCGTGCCAAAGAGTCTATGCCAAGTTCGTGCCAAAGAGTCTGTGCCAAGTTCGTGCCAAAGAGCCTGTGCCAAGTTCGTGCCAAAGAGTCTGTGCCAAGTTCGGTTCCACCAGGACAATGCCCCATGCCACAGGTCAACGCTGGTGACCACCTGGATGGCCAACAGGGGAATGAAAGTGGTACAACACCCACCTTACAGCCCTGACCTGACCCCTTGTGACTTCTTCCTGTTCCCATGCATGAAAAACAGCCTCGGGGGAATCAGATTCCAGTCAACACAGGAGCTGAGAAGCATCGGAAAATTACCTGAAGGGACTGCAGAAGAAGGACTTTGAGGAGGTCTTCCAGGATTGGGAGAGACGCCTGCAGAAGTGTGTAGATGCGAGAGGCCATTATTTTGTAGGAGACAAAGTTTTGTAAGCTTATGAAAATAAATAGTCTCTCCTGAATTTTTTTTATTACTTATTGAACATACCTTGTGTTGTATATATATATTATATATATATATATATATATAGTATTATATATATATATATATATATATATATATATATATATAGATATATATTATATATATATATATAATATATATATATATATTATATATATATATATATATATATATATATATATATATATATATATATACAATAGCCCAAGGTCCCAGGTGTGAATTAAATTAACACTCGAACGATTTGTTTTGATGAATCCCGTCATTATTGATAACACCTTGACTTAGAGAATGAGGAGCTGCTCTGGGTTTCTTCTTCGGCATCAACTGACTACTGTCTGCCACCTTACGTTTTTTCAAGTCACCATCACATGCATCTTTGACCTTACGACCTGTCTGCAGACATCTCCGGCCCCCAAGTGTAGTGGAGCGACGACTAACTGCAGCAGGCTGAACCTTGATGGCTGTTCCTTTTCTCCGACATAGTTTGCTTTTGTTTGAACTAGACAAAGCCAGTGCTGCACGTGTGTACTTCCCAAAGGTTGTCAGGGCACCAACAAGTGCATAATTTGTTTTTAAAGATTTAAACTGTTTGACATACGTCTCAACTGGCTCACTGAATTCCTCGGGGTCTTTTCTGAGCATTGTTATGAGATGGGTGGTGCATTTATGAACCGCAGCTTCCAATGCAGCAAGACGATCCTCCTTCCTGTACAGCCTGGAATAAGTTGAGAATACTCATTATTAAAGTAGTTAAAAATACCATGTAGTATTTCTACATTGTAAAAAATACATGTTCCCACTGGTTTCAATTCCAAATGGAACCTAGAAAACAACAAAGGGTCCTAGAAAGACACGCTTCCTATACAAACCGGATTTAACTCAAATTTTGAATAGACCAACGGATGCAGAAACTATATTTCAGTAGCATGAATTACCATAATATGAGCAAGGCACATTAATAATTCCAAATTAGCTTGTTCCATGTTAGTCATGATTTGATTTAATGTTTACCTGTGACAGAACTGGATATCGGGACACTTGGCACGATCTGCAGCTTCAGAAATATAATCTTTATCATGCTGTAGTTGCATTTCCAACTTGTGTGTATGCAATGCAGATGCAGGAGAATGGCCCTTGGCATACAGCTTCTTGAATTTCTCTATGGTCTCCTCACTGACGTCTCTGTGTTTAAGGGTATCTGCACTGTTGATCATGTGGTTATGGATGTGATTGATCTTGACTACAGTTAGATAGGTTGGCAAGTGAAGATCCTTGTTTTTGGCTCTGGAATGGACAAGATGTAGATTTCACTTAAATGTAGAATTTCAATAAATTTGTTCACGAGATAGATGTTTTAATCAATCAACAAAACCAATATATTGTAGATATCTGTCATTGAATTGAATAAAGTTCACTTCTCCCGCCTACAAATACTGCCTGGAGTTTAAAAAGAAATTCCCTCAAATAAAACTTATAATCTATTTTATCTATCTGGACCTTTTACTCCCGAATTTATGAAGATTTACTTGTTAAGCTAAAGAAGGGACAATAACTGCGGCCGAACAATGTTGTCCACCTCGAGATAATGTAAATAATAATGATATATATAAAAAAATTGTAAAAAAAAGTTGTTGTATTAATTTTATATCACAGTAAGTACACTCTCCCTCAAAAACACTCCCTCAAAAACACTCCTTCAAAAACACTCTCTCAAAAACACTCCCTCAAAAACACTCCCTCAAAAACACTCCCTCAAAAACACTCTCAAAAACACTACTTCTCTCCTCTCCCTCAAAAAAAACTAAAAAAACACTACTTCTCTCCTCTCCCTCAAAAAATTCTCTCTCTCTCTTCTCTCCCTCAAAAAACACTACCCTCCTCTCCCTCAAAAAACCTCTCCTCTCTTCTCTCTCCTCAAACTCTCTCTCTCTCCTCTCCTTCTCTCCAAGTACTCAAACTTCTCTCTTGATCATAAATTCTTGTTCAATTTCAGTCTCCAATCTAACCAGTCTTTCACTTCGTTCATTATTCTCTCCTGCTATCTTGCTAGGTATTTTATTCATTATATTTATATTTGATCAATAAATGTTTTATTCATAATTTTTAATATTATGATTTATATTTTGAGTATAAGTACAGTTTATAGTGTAGTTCTTATTCTTACCTGCTAGATTTGCTAGGTATTTTTTTAACAGTCAAATTCAGCTGTGCCGGACAATTTGTATTCTTAGACGAAGTTTTCTGATTGGCCGTCAGTGAGCGTGGCAGTGTCTTGTGCTGGCAGCGGTAGAAGATTTTGAAAAGATTCACCCAGCCGTCCGAGGGCTTTGTTGTCACTACACGGAGCGTCACTTTGCTGCTCTCTTGGTACTGCTTGATCCAAGTTCTAGCTGCTTCTTCACTGCCAATAGCAATTCTGAACTCTGCTATATATCCTTTGTCCACCACTTGATGCTTGCAAACATGATAATCATACCCAGTTGGTAAGGAGTCCTGCAAAGAAAAAAGTAAAGATATGGAAAACCGGGATGCAATGTTAAAACTTTACAGTACAGGTTGAACATAGAACCCAACCCCTGCAGGTTTAAGGTTGACCATAGAAATAGATTGAAAGAAGAGGAAGAAGGAAGTGAAAAAAGAACTGATGAAGGAATAGTGAATGTGAAGAACACTACAGGTTGAAGTTCCCAAACTCGGCAACCTCGGGACCAGCGCCGAGCCGAGTAATGGAATTTCCGACTTTTAGAACGTAGATATATTAAGGGGAAAAAAAGCATGAAAATCACATGCCATCCGATGTGATGATGATGAACATGATGTTCCGCCATCCAACTTCTTCAAAAAGTCAATTTTCTCAGAAATAGTTAACACATTGTTCTTCCTTTTCTTTTCCCTTGCACCAGTAGGTGTTCCTGGACGTTTGGGAGCCATAATACCAATAACAGACCTGTAGAAGTACACAAAATAACAGTGTACACAACTCTACAGTCACAACACCACTGAACAATAACAACAAACAAATCGGCGGGAGAAACCAAGCGGCCTAGTGTGGTGGCACCCAGCGGCCGACCCGGCAACTACGCGCCGGGTTTTGGGTGTTCTGCCGGGTTTTGGAAAATCCGGAACCATAGCCGAGTTTTGGGTGTTGCCGAGTCTTGGGATGCCGAGTTTGGGAACTTTAACCTGTAATATGACTTTTTTTCCAGCCTATTCTTGCCAGAGGCCTTGTGCCTAGTAGTGAGACTCAAAAAAAGAAACATAGAGGCATCTAGAGTACAAGAATAGCCATTACTTTTTTTTAATTCTAAAACACTGACCAAAAATTCTGAAAATTTAGTACTAGAGGGCGGTGTATCTCAAATAATGTAATATAACGTGTACTATAGTGTCATTTTTCAAATTTCACCAGTTTAGCGACCCTTTTCGAATTAGTCAAACCTCGATATAACGGACTAAAGGGGGGGAGGAGTGGTCCGTTAAAGCCGATTGTCCGTTATAGCGAGGGTATTTTAGATGAGCGGTCTGATATGGGGAGAAAAAAAAAAAAAAAAAAAAAAAAAAAAGTCACGCAAATGGAGTCCGTTACATCCGAAGTCCGTTACATCGAGGTCCGTTATATTGAGGTTTGACTGTACATACATATTACATGCGATTGGCGGCATTCAAACTTAGCTTTTTTTCATCCGTGGCTTGGGTTCAGGTAAAAAGGAATACTTAGACACAATAACATCTCCATCTGAATGTTATTATGGCTAAAAATGAAACATATTGACAGCCGCTCGGCACTCTGCCAAAATGGGTAATTTTCCAAATTTCACCACCCATTGCTTACAACCTACAGTAAGTTCGCCACTCACGGGGATTTCCCTGATTTCATTTTCTCAAAAGAATAAATGTACAGAAATACACATTTTTGTACATATATAACTTCTAGAAGATGACGGGATCTCAATTAATTTATCTGGAAACGCGCAAATAAGTTCTAACCATGCTTGACAAAATGTGCGAGATCTTATAACTTGTCCAGCGCAAGTCTATCATTATCGTTTCTTTACAAATCAAGACAAATTTAGAGAGTGAGATGCATAACACTGCCTCCTGCAACTATAACAAGTAAAACAACACAGCAACAACGTGTGTTATGAAGGTTTGATGCAAACTGATAGTGTGCCTCTTCATTGGCACATCTAAGTCACAAGTTATGCTAAAAATGTAAGAAATATTATGATGCCAGCCAAAATGTGGAAATGGAGAAATTTGAAAGACTACCGCACGGTAAAACAAAGCCTCGCCATTGCCAATAGTTTTAAGAAGAAATTACAATTATCACCATGGTCTTTGAAGCATCTGAAAGATTTCATAATTAATAGAAATGCAATTATACAGTGTATAAAGTACTCTTGCTGCTTTTAAAGTAATCGTCCAGACCCATTTTTTTCTTTGCATAATTATCATGTTGAAGGGTCATTCAAAATACCTAATCCACAAAAAATAATTAATTTCCACGCCTTATTTCCCTAAAAACATGACTTTTGTAAAAAGCGCGGGAAAAACAACAACCCCATTCCAGCCGTGGCGGGAAACTTGCTGGTGTCGTCAACTTAGGTGGCGTCCCCCACGCGGTAATACAGATACACGTCAACTTAGGTGGCGTTCCCCCACGCGGTAACCCCCCACGCGGTAATACAGATACACGTACACTCAGAAATAGATACAGTACTTAAAATTTTGGGTGTTTCTGATGGGTTTTTTGTGATATGGCATATACTTGCATCCTTTATGGGTGCAGCAAGAAAGCTGTGCCTTTCCAGAGCCTAGCACCCATTCCCGACCTATACGGCCACGCTATATGTGTGGAGACGTGTGTGCGCCAGGCGAGAGGTGGACAATCTGCTTCACACCGTCCGCCTCCCCCGGCGCTCCACACGTCTCCACACATATATCGTGACCATATAGGTCAGGAACGGGTGATAAGCACAGCTTCCTTGCTGCACCTATAAAGGATGCAAGTACAGTAGAACCTCATTTAACCGGCATTTAAAACAACGGCAGCCTTAAAACAACGGCACTAATCGACCCAGGCATTAATTAGGTATAATTATTTCAAAAACTGAGAAAATCTGCAGAAATTTAGTTGGGCAAGGCTGTGGTCTACACAGACTCCCTCTCCTCACTCCACCTCCTCCTCTCCCGCCATCCACGATCCTCTACGTCCCTCGTCCACATACATCCAGAGGGCCGGCCCTTCACCTTACCAACGAGGGGTGGGAGATCGCCTTCCAGTGGGTTCCCTCCCACGCTGGTATCCCAGGCAACGAGGTAGCTGATTCTGCTGCCAGGATGGCCTTGACAGATGTAAACACGACACCCTTCCCTCTGCCGCTCTCCGCGGCCAAACGTCTGATCTCCCGGGTCTGCCGCTCCACCTGGAATAACACACTCGGCGATGCCCTCCGCATCACCTCCATGGGCCAATACCGCAGTGACTCTTCCCCCCAGCCGTGGATACGGAAAAAGTCCCGTGTCCTGGATGTCACTCTCACCCGCCTCCACCTGGGGCACACGACACTCACGGTTCACCGGCATCGCCTCCGTCTGTCCCCTGACCCCCACTGCCCTTGGTGCATGAATTTTCCTGAGACTATTGAACACTTTCTGCTGCAGTGTCCGCGCTTTCACTCACACCGTGTAGTGCTACAGTCTCAACTCCTCGCCCTGAACGTCAACACCTTTGACCTGCCCACCCTGCTGGCGGCGGCTGGCGTTCCCCCCTCCCGGCAACACGCTGTCATCCGCCTCACCTGTGCCTTCCTGAGGAAGACAGGTCAACTACCGCGCCTGTGATAGTATCATAGGACATCACCAGGGCTCATAGTGTTCCCCAAGGGATCCTCGCAGCCCTAAAACAACACAACAACAACCTCCATAAACCACAGTATTTATTGGGATTTTGGGCGATTCAATAAGAGTAACTCTCAAAACAACGGCAAAATGAGTTATCCGGCATGCGCTCCCCCCCGAGGGTGCCGGATAAACGAGGTTCTCCTGTATATGCCATATCGCAAAAAATATATATCAGAAACACCCAAAATTCTTCAAGTACTACATTTATTTCAGAGTTTACGTGTATTTGTATTTGCACGGCGCTGGGAGGCCGCCTGACGTGACGTGACGTCACCGAGCCGTGGTCCGTCATCTGGTGGTCACCAGTTGTGTTTTGAGAGTTCGGGGAATTTACAGATTTTGATTGCGGATCATTTAAAAACAGGTTGACTGGATACAAAAAGTGACAAACATAGTGATGATACACTCGATAATGGCTATATTTTGACTGCATTAAATCAGGAATGATGAAATGGTCTGCACGATTACTTTAAGACACATGAGGTTAATTGAAATAAAATTGAACGAAAACTATAGTCTATTTTTTTTATTATGGTCAAAATGCAGTAAGGAAGCCACGCCCCCTGCCTCCCCTTCTATTCTACGGGGCAGCTGATTGGTGCATTCCTCGTATCATCACTACCAATCACAATATCTTCACTACTTAACAGCGGCGTGACCACTGCACACAGCAATCTTTACTACAAGGGGAGTTTTGATTTTGTCACCCTCTGTAGTGAAGATGCTGCTGTCCAGTGGTCACGCCGCTGTTAAGTAGTGAAGATATTGTGATTGGTAGTGATGATACGAGGAATGCACCAATCAGCTGCCCTGTAGAATAGAAGGGGAGGCAGGGGGCGTGGCTTCCTGACTGCATTTTGACCATGATAAAAAAAATAGACTATAGTACAATTGAGGCATAACACTTACATAAAGTTCTGGGTAATTCTTGATGGAAATTTCTTCAGTTTCTTGTCTTGAGCTGTCGAAATTACACTGCTCTGTAGACGCTGCCAAAGCTGAAAACACAGAATGCTGTTTACAACACAGCTAAAATTCTGGGGGGGAAAAAAATCACGAAAATGTTAAGAAAATCATTGAGAGGAAAATATCAAAATTAATAATGTCTGTAAGAACTGCGTTGTTCCTCCTCAGAGTGTTACATATACTATTCCAGACTAACATCACTTGTCACAAAAAAAAAATCCTCTCGATCCATAACACTTCTTCAGAGATTATTTTTCGAGTACAACAAGATTACAGAATAAAACAGAATAGCCTAGTACTGTAACTATCAATCCTATGTATCCGTTTAAACAGAAGTATGAGCTTATTCGTCAACTAAAAGGTAACTACAACACAGTCTGCTGCATAAGTTATTCATGTCAATAGCTGTGGTGAACAGTAACTTGTAGCCCAGCATTATCTGAAATGAGGCAATACTTATGACAAGCTAGTCTAGGCTTCACATGAACTAGACTATAATGTTCTAATACAAAAAAATAAGGCGATACTTCTCTTTGAATGGATGCATAGGGTTGATTTTTGCAGGGTTATTCGGTTTCAATTTGTAATATTGATGTACTCAAAAGAATAATCTTTACGAGAAGTATTATGTATAACGTAATAATATTTGAGTCACGCATGAAGGATGCAATTCATTCAAACATATATTACTGTGGCTGAGCACAATGATGCAAAGACAGAGATATCCTGATTAAAACTTGTAGGCCAGCTATAGTATCAGAAATTAAACTACGTAGGCTTATAATAGGCTACCATCATTTTTCAAATTTTGCCAGATCAGCGAACTTTTTCAGATTACATATAGGTACAATCAAGGTTATATAGGAGGCGGCGGCATGCTGCCTATAGTGTGAAGCCAGCGTGCTCCGCCAACCCCCCGCCCTATGACTTACAACAAATCTCAGCTAGTCGTGGGTGGTGCACTCATTTTCGCATTATTCCACGATAATGCCTGCTGGTTCGGCTTATGAATGTGTCAAAGACAAAATCGTGTCATGAATTTTGGTTAAGACATCTGGTAAAGGGCTAACTAAGCTTTTGGTGCTGTCTGCTGCATGTCATACGAACACTTGGTAGCACTGCCATAGGGGCTTCGACCTCACCACACCTCACACATCATAATAGTTCGTATCCTCACAATAATTGTTTTAGGATTCATTACCAGGAGTGTTAAAAGTAGAAGTGCTGAGGTTATTCTAAAGCAGTGGCTCTTAACCTGGGTTCGGTGAGCCAGTCTCAGAGGTTCGGCCGAGGCCCTCCGAAGCACATTACAATTTTTCTATTATTGTAAACCCCTTCAGCTGCTGGGATTAGCTTCGCTCCATGGCCCCCCCCCCCCTTCAAACAATCCTGGATTCACCCCTGCACCCCCATTCCTTTGTAAGGACCTATATATGCTACTGTTTCTGAGTCCTTCCTTCCTTCATATTATTATCCAAATATACTCTTGAATTTTGAGGCAATTTTTCTTTCATTTTTGCATAAATTAAAATGGAATTTATTCTTATTATTATCCAAATATACTATTGAATTTTGAAGCAATTTTTTTTTAATATTTGTATTTTTTCCCTCCCATATTTGAGGGTTCGGCTAGTTAGGGTTCGACGCCTCTGAAAAAGTTAAGAACCACTGTTCTAAAGCTTTATTTGACTTTAGTCAGACCTCACCTAGACTATGCGGTATAGTTTTGGTCCCCGTATTACAGGATGGATATTGCTTTGTTAGAATCAGTGCAGAAAAGGATGACCAAAATGATACTGGGGATGTGTAACTTTAGTTATGAGCGGAGATTGAAGCTATTAAATTTACTCACTCGAGAGGCGTAGAGTAAGGGGCGATCTGATTGAAGTTTATAAGTGGTTAAAGGGATACAATAAAGGAGATGTAGGAAAAGTTCTTACGACTAGTAATCAGAGTAGAACAAGAAGTAACGGATTCAAACTAGTAAAGCGTAATTTAAAAAAGAAATAGGGAGAAACTGCTTCACATTTAGGGTGGTAAATGATTGGAATGGACTCTGTAGACAAGTGGTCAGTGCGGAGTCAATAGGGAGTTTTAAAAGAAGGTTCGACAATTTCATGGATGGGGACGAAAGGTGGATGTAGGTAGTGTAAAGTAACAGGAACTACCACTTGTAGGTCTCACGGCCTCTTTTAGCTTCACGCCACTTATTTTCTTATGTGGCGTTCTCTGGTATATTCAGTCTCTTTTCGAACCACTTATTGATATTCTCATACATTAGATTAACTTTTTGAGCCAATGACTGAAGCACACGTGATGTTCAATATATTTGTTGAATTGTAAGACTTTCCCATATGATACACAGCACAAGGGATGTCTAAATCATAGGATACGAACTGGAGAAATAAGTTCACAAATAAAGCAGTCCTTTATTGCAACAAGACACATATCCCGCCTATCATAATATCATACAGGTTGAAGTTCCTAAACTCGGCAACCTCGGGACCAGCGCCGAGCCGAGTAATGGAATTTTCCGACTTTTAGAACGTAGATATATTACGGGGAAAAAAAGCATGAAAATCACATGAAAAAAATTTAGGTAGTTAGATAATCCCTCCCTACCCCGAAACTAGGTCACTGAGTCCATTATAATGTGGTGAGGGTGACGAAATTATTCTAAAAAGAGGATTGTATACTTCAATATGTAGGAAAAAAGCTATATTTCACCGATAAGAAACCAAGCGGCCTAGTGTGGTGGCACCCAGCGGCCTAGTGTGGTGGCACCCAGCGGCCGACCCGGCAACTACGCGCCGGGTTTTGGGTGTTCTGTCGTGTTTTGGAAAATCCGGAACCATAGCAGAGTTTTGGGTGTTGCCGAGTCTTGGGATGCCGAGTTTGGGAACTTCAACCTGTATAACATATCCTGCCGGCAAGACAGGTTTGATAGCTGGGGTTCGGGCAAATAAACCAGACGCTCGAAGTCGACGCGCAGTTGTTCGTGCTCGTAACTTTGTGTAAACTTTCCGTCAATCGTGAGTCACGGGATTGACTCATTTTCTCTCATTACAATTGTACCCAATCTATATAGTTAAACAGCTTTTACCCGTGTTTCTGACTTCAGGGATTGAATATCGGGAGTTAGTTTAGCCGAGGTTAGTTTAGTGATGAGGGGTGGTCTGGGGTTTTGGCATGTTACGTAACCAATGTCCATGTATTGTATTGAAGTGTAGTTTTAAAATGATTTGGGACAAGTGAAAAACTTGTCCAATAACGAAATACCTTTTATTCTTCCATTTGCACCTACTACAAGTGGAACTCGCCGAAAACTTCCACGTCGGCAATTGTTCTACTGTCGGCAAGACTTCTCGGTTGGTGTTTCAGTTATAATGGATGAGAACTGCGCGGTTGCTACTGCCGTTAAGCTCCCTTCACACATTCCGTAATTGAACCACGATAGCGCCACCAATTTGATTATTGACGCTATCGTGAAATTTGACCACAATAAACGCAGACCACGATAGCCTCACAACAATGTCACGCTGCCTGTACGTATGTGTCATGACGGTCATAAGATGGTCACGATGGAGTCATGACAGCTGTAAGACTTAGTCACGAATGGAAAATCAACGGTCATTTTGTCGTCACGATAGAGCTACGATAACCACGACAGTGCCATGAACGTATCACGATAGCGTCAAGAGCTAGCCCCACATGGGGGTGGGGTTGCCATGGTGATGGAGAAGGAAGGGGGGCTAGAGATGAAGGTGGGAGAAACAGGGGTGTGTTGGTAATGGAGAAGGGGGGAAACGGGGGAGGGGGGTTGTAATAAAGAAGGGGGTGTTGGTGTGGGTGGGGAAATGGAGGAGAGGGGAGTTGGGGATGTAGAAGGCGTTGTTGTTGTTGGCGATGTAAGTGGTTAAAAGGGGGGTGGCAGTGACGTAGCTAGGTATTTATGATTGGGTGGGCACCTGGGAGGGCACAGCTGACTATGGGGGGGCACTAGATGAGCTGAACAAGCCCATACAGCTGAGGAGTTTGATGGGGACTGGGGACTTACTTTCACTTACAGTGCCAAGTTCACTTACAAGTGCGCAAATCAATAGTTTCGGAGATATGAACATTTTAGGTGGGAGGAAGAATACATCTCCTTGGTTACAAAATGCCTCCCTCTTCCTCTTCTTGTGACCTGCATCGCTTTTGTTTCGGAGGCGCACCCGTGGCTACCTTACCTTACCTAACCTAACCTAACCTAACCTGAACCTTACCTTACCTAACCTTTAACCTCCTAACTGGGTCCAATAATAAAAAAAGTTTAATAAAATACCAAACAAAAGCGATGCAGGTCACAAGAAGAGGAAGAGGGAGGCATTTTGTATACAAGGAGACGTATTCCTCCTCCCACCTAAAATGTTCTATATCTCCGAAACTATTGATTTGCGACGGAAAGCTCAGAGAAAATGTCTCTTAGAATACAATAAGGTAAACAAAAACCATGCAACCAATTGTGTAGGGAAGTTTGGTCCTGTCGTAAAATAATACCTTTTTGAGTTAGGGGTGTTGAAAAAATTCCCTAGATCTTGGGAAAATTAATTGGATTTCTTCTGAGTCCAGAGACGTGTGAACCTGACGATCCTCGCAGAATGATGACCGAAGTGTCGAGAACCCCACCAACTAGGAGGTTAGGTTAGATTTGTTTAGGTTAGGGTAGGTTATAATTATTTGGTTAGGTTAGGTTAGGTTATATTTGGTTTGGTTAGGTTAGGTTATATTTTGGTTAGGTTAGGTTAGGATAGGTTATATTTGGTTAGGTTAGGTTATATTTGGTTAGGTTAGGATAGGTTATATTTGGTTAGGTTAGGTTAGATTTGGTTAGGTTAGGTTAGGTTATATTTGGTTAGGTTAGGATAGGTTATATTTGGTTAGGTTAGATTTGGTTAGGTTAGGTTTGGTTAGATTTGGTTTGGTTTGGTTTGGTTAGGTTAGGTTAGGTTAGGTTAGATTTGGTTAGGTTAGGTTATCGGTGGGTCAAGCCCCCCGCTAAGTTAGGTTGAATTTGGCTAGGTTAGGTTGAATTTGGCTAGGTTAGGTAAATTTTGGTTAGGCATATTTCTCTAGATATAAGGAAATTACCCTAGATCTAGGGAATGTTACACCCCCCCCCCCCCCCTACACAACTCTTAAATTAAGTGTTTCCGACGCATAATTTGTTCCCCACCCGATAACCCCGCATTCCCACAGGTCCCCAGACATGTTTGGGGGAAGTGGGAGAGTATGGGCAAACACTAGAAATTTACCGGCCCGCCTAACCTAATAACCAAGTTTCAAATAAAGTGGGCTACAAGTTAGTCCAGTGTACTATGAATAAATGATAAATCGAATAAACTTGCAACAATCAAGCTCAGATATCATTAAGAGAATATGAGGCCCACAAAAGATGCAATTTACCTATTCAATTTGTTTTCCTTGTGTGTGACTAAACCCCGCCACAAGTTGCCCACCAAATAAACACCCGATAAAGATGCAAGTTACCCCTTATATTTGTTTTCTTTATTCGCCCGTCACGAGGCTTCGCCCACTATTACAAACCTGTTTGGGGAAAGAAAATGCGCTGCCTCGGCTCCACAGCCTCCACCGCAGCAATATTCGCGGCAGCACACATGGTGGCCGGTCCTGCAGGAAACTTTAGGGATGCCGGTGCGAGATGCCTCAGTGCCGAGCAGAACACAGCTGGGACTAGTCACGACTCACTAGTAGTCAAAACTAGTCACTACGGTAGTGTAATAGTGTTGCCAGACAAACATTTTATAAATCTGAGAAACTCGGACAAAATATCTGTAGAAATCTGTAGACTGTAGAGTATAAAATTATAATATAATCTGAGAAAAAATTTGTAAATCATAATTCAATTCATTTGATGCAAATAACATTTTGAAATGAAATATAGGATCACCTGAAGATCCGTCACCCCAGAGTTTGGCAGGGTGACGGTTCTTCAGCTGGTGGGATATCCTGGGGTGACGGTTCTGATCAGGTGGCAACATCTGCAGGTGACAGTTCTTCAGGTGGTGTCAATTAAGACCTGACCTGACTTCACCTTCCAAATGAGGTCAGGTCAAATGGGTAAAAGGGAGGAATCAGGACCCTCCAGTCAGGTAGGAGGACTATATAAAAGTAAGTGGGCTAAAAAAAAATAGTCCTAGGAGTCAGTGGCCCCGAACCCTGGCACGCAATAGTACGGCTACCTTCCAACCCTAGCGTCCTACCACTGTTGTGTGAGGATTCCACTATAGTTATTCGGTGGCTTCAACAAAACAGACTTTTAAAACGTGAAGTTAAGTGTGATACTTAATTTGTGATAACTGGATGAATTGGAGAAAATACTCCAGATCAAAGGATGGTTTTCTGTGGAAATGGCAAACAAAAGACTGCCTGAAGAATAAATCCACTAAATAAATGTACTGTATTTTGGAATACTGAGCAAAGTATAATAGGCCTCTTCCATTTGTGCCCAAGTTCCAGGACCCAGAAAAAACAAACTCAGCTGGCGAGGCAGGAGGAAGGGGCGTTTTCTCCTGTCTTGTGTAGGGCTGTGCTCGCATTAACGATACGATGATTCTGATGATAAACAGAAATAAATGATGTACCAGCAATTAACATCCACTGCTGGCATCTTTGGCATAAATTACGTGTTAATTACGGTCAGTGGCGTAGCTACGGGTGGTCCTGGGTGGGCACGTGCTCACCCACCCACGAGAAGCCGGTGCCCGCCCAGGTGCCCACCCACTGGCCACGGCTGCCGTGTGGTGTGGGAGCCGTGTTCCACTAGGTAGGACTGAGGGAGCATGCATGGCGTATTATAAATAATTTCTACTGATGACTCACCCTCGACCTCAAATACAATAAATATTTTTCCTCTGCTTGAAAGAAAGAAACATGCCTCTGAGTGAGTTAAATTCATATACTTTCTATTGATCACTTTTAATAGCAACGAACATAACTAAATTACACCAGTTACCCTTACAAATTTTCTATAATGCCTTGTGTTGGTACTTAATTGGTACGTGTCTCCCTCTTGACTGCACAGTTCTTCTCATTATTGGAAAAACTGTATGTATTCATCAGTGGATCTTATGTCCATGCAAAATGGTTGGATGTGCAAAAGGAAATGTATTCCAATGAGCAAACTAGAGAGCTACAACGACTTTCAGATACCAGATGGGCTTGCAGATATGATACTTGCAAAGTAATGAAAGAGAGACTGAATGCCGTTCTGCGTGTTCTAGAAGGTTTAGCAAATGACTGCAATGCTGACAGAGCTATTGATGCAAGAGGACTTTTAGGTCAAATAGATGCTGGGTTTGCTATGAAGCTAGCCATTATGACACATAGTCTTGGTAGGATAAATCAGTTATCAAATTTGCTACAATCAGCCAATCTTGACATGGTAAAAGCTGTAGAATTAATTGAAACTGTAAGAGCCCACCTTGAAGAAATGCGGTCAGGCCAAGCCTCTTTTGATGCGTTGTGGGATGAAGTTGAGAAAAACTCAGCAGCTCATGGTTTTGATACTTCAGAGTGTAGAATGTGTAGATCACCAAGGAAACGGAAACTGTCTACAAAATTGCAGGATTTTGTTGTTACTGATTATATTGGCAAACAGTCAGGGAGCACACACTCTGATTTCAGTGTTAAGGATTCAACACGAATTAACTTCTTCTATCCTATTCTAGATCATATGTTAACAGAAATGACAAGGCGCTTCAATAATGAAGCATGTGAGCTTATGAAAGCATTACAGGCACTGAATCCACAAAGTATACTGAGTTCTTATCTTTTGAGAAAATGTCTAGACTTATTCATGCATTTCGTGCTAATGAGGAAGATCTTAACCATGAGCTGCACTCTGTAAAACGCATGTTAGAAAGCCGCTATAAGGATGTAAGTGACAATGAAAAGCCCAAATCACTGTTAGATTTAGTGAGAATTCTTGGTCCATATGAAGAGGCATTTCCTGAGTTCTACAGACTGGCCAAAATTTATGTAGTATTACCTGTGTCATCAGCTTCAGCAGAGGGAAGCTTTTCTGCTCTGAAAGTAATCAAAACTACACTGAGAAATACAATGGGCAATGAGAGATTAGGTAATCTTGCTGTGTTGTCAATTGAAACGGTGATTGAAAGCCTTGCCTTGAAGAATTTTAATAAAGTTTGGGCTGAGAACCACAAGAACAAGACTCTGCTTAGTAGGTACTTTACAATTTCTCAGTGGAATTTTTATTTATTGCCTGATGCTTTTAACTTCTGCATTTTTAAAATTTCAGTATCAAATTATGTATTTCTAATTACAAGTAAGTTGGTAATAGTATTTAATTTTTGTCATGACTGATTTATTTCGTTCTCCATACACTGGATGATTGCAGTACATACCTACGCACACAGTCCATTAGATAAAATCTAATAACCTCCATAGTCCAAGGACATCAGATAAACTCTTGAAGTGCAGAATTGCAAATATGCAACGGGGGCTCTCTGCCGCCACACTGTAAGTGAAGTAGTCCTAGTCCCCACCAAAACTCCCATTGTATGGGCCTTGTCAGCTCATCTATGCCCCCTATCCTGTGCCCTCCAGGTGCCCACAACAATCAAAACCTAGCTACGCACTGCTTAACGGTACGAATCAGTCAAAAATAGTTTAATAGCTATATATAGTGTGTCACTGGTGGGGGAAAGTCCGCGAGAGATAGAGAAGTAGAGAAGCAGAGAGAAATTATAGGAAAAGAAGAGAAAGAGATGTAGATGAGAGAGAGGAGCAGAGAGAGAGAGGAGAGAGATAGAGAGAGAGAGAGAGAGAGAGAAGAGAGAGAGAGAGAGAAGAGAAAGGAAGAGAGAGAGAGAGAGAGAGAGAGAGAGAGAGAGAGGATAGCGCGTGAACGCACTGTCTGCTAAGAAGAAAATTGCTGGAGTCAGGGAATATCAGATAAGATGGGACGCTACTCCCCGCGTGCCCCTTTAGCTGCGCACCTCTCATCTGCTCAAAACCCACAAAAGAAAACCAAGCCTATTAAACTCACTGCTGACTGAATGTGATAGAGCAAGATTAAGGATCGCGGGCCCGACCTTTTCGTCGCGCGCCTGATGCCACACTGTATGGCACTGGTCTGAACATCCTGCGTCCGATTTCCGTGCTGCGGACCTTGAAAGAGTGACGAGGCCCAAGGATCGGACCCAATTCTTTATGGCAACTTCTCCAACTGCCTACGACGCTCCAAGGTTGAGTGAGGAAAGAGAGCAGGTTTGCATTAGTCACGGGAGGGCGCGCGCTGGATCAGGGGATTAATGGCAAGGCGCCTGATGCGGTAACTACACGTTTTTTACGTGTTTGTGTCAACAATGACGTATCTTGAGGTTCAATTTTCTGCTTGGGTAACATAAGAGATGCGTCTCGGGCTATCCTACAAGTTCGGAGCCGCCAATTCTTTGTGGCTGAACCTTTTCTCCCCACCTAGAATGAAGGAGAAGAAGAAGGCGGTGCCACAATTTATAGAACATTATACGTAACTAAGTTTTGCAATATCAAAATAGTGGTTTCCAAGGTCTGATTTAAAATATATTTATTATCAGTGATTCTGGAAGACAATACGTATAGGGCTAACCAAATAACCAAGCAGGTTATAGTTGAGGAGGCGATGTAAATGTTACTCTATGATATTATATACTAGTCAATAACGAATGTTTAGAAGTTAACTATACCTAGGCAGTCATATTTTCCTGTTATTATTGTGTATCAATTAGATAGAAAGCCTGGAAGTGCAATGAGTCGACGCGTGAAGTCACAATGTTTTGATTATTCAAGCTGGAAAAGCGTAGATATAAAAAGGAAATAAGGAAAAATAGTTCACAAGTAAATGACTGGAATGGACTCAGTGGTCAGGTGGTCAGTGCAGAGTCAATAAGCAGTATTAAAAGGAGGCTAGACAATGTAATGGATGGGGATGGAAGGCAGATGTAGGCTATAGTGTTAAGTGACAGGAACTACCAAGTGTATAGGTCTCACGGCCTCTTGTAGCTTCCTTATGTTTTCTTCCCTCAGATCGCCACAGATAGTTTTTTAGGTTTAATTTAAGTTATATTTAAGTTATGTTTAGGTCTGGTTTAGGTTAGGTTAGGTTAGGTTTGTGTTAGGTTTTGTAGATTTATTTAGGTTAAATAAGCATCCGCGGGACGATTTACAAAGGGGGCCTATTTTAGCTCAATACCGGCAGACGAGAGTACCAGCCTCCAGGTAGGCCACCCTGAAGCCACCAAGGTGTACAGCCTCCAGGTAGGCCACCCTGAAGCCACCAAGGTGTACAGCCTCCAGGTAGGCCACCCTGAAGCCACCAAGGTGTACAGCCTCCAGGTAGGCCACCCTGAAGCCACCTAGGTGTACAGCCTCCAGGTAGGCCACCCTGAAGCCACCAAGGTGTACAGCCTCCAGGTAGGCCACCCTGAAGCCACCAAGGTGTACAGCCTCCAGGTAGGCCACCCTGAAGCCACCAAGGTGTACAGCCTCCAGGTAGGCCACCCTGAAGCCACCAAGGTGTACAGCCTCCAGGTAGGCCACCCTGAAGCCACCAAGGTGTACAGCCTCCAGGTAGGCCACCCTGAAGCCACCAAGGTGTACAGCCTCCAGGTAGGCCACCCTGAAGCCACCAAGGTGTACAGCCTCCAGGTAGGCCACCCTGAAGCCACCAAGGTGTACAGCCTCCAGGTAGGCCACCCTGAAGCCACCAAGGTGTACAGACTTTTCTTACGTTTTTGGGGGAATAAATATATGTTCATGGCCCTCCACTACCACCACTACCATCCCCTTTTGACAATCCATCTCGCCACGTGTTCTTTCACTCTTTTCCTCAATTATAATTTCATACAGAAATGCAAAACTTTATCAGCTTGCGATACATCGGCCTGGCGCTGGTGTCCGGGGTGGGGATCACCCTCGTCCTGCGGGGCCTGGTGCTGGAGGCCGACAAGCTGTGCCAGGGAATGAGGGCCTGGAGGGACGCAGGGCCCCACACCACCATACTGGGGAAGGTGCGGGGGCACCTGGTGGCCGCCTCGTGGCTGGCGTCCCCAAGGGACCCTCTGGCGGAGTGCGGCTTACCCATGGGTGACAGCTGGGTGGAGGGCAGCAAGGAACATCTGGCCTGCCTGGAGAGGCAGGTCCAGAAGGCCGAGCAGGAACACATGACGTTTGTGTTCTGT
This sequence comes from Chionoecetes opilio, assembly GCA_016584305.1. Taxonomy (NCBI): domain Eukaryota; kingdom Metazoa; phylum Arthropoda; class Malacostraca; order Decapoda; family Majidae; genus Chionoecetes; species Chionoecetes opilio. The sequence continues at coordinate 23,412 of JACEEZ010023973.1, forward strand.
TTGGTGTTGATCGTGTGTGTGGCGGTGGTGGTTGTGTTCGATGGCGGGGTGCTCCTGGGCACGGCACACCCTGGCGCGCCACCACCGCCCCCACGAGAAGGGAAGCGAGGAAGTGCCCTTGCCCGTATCAGGCGTGACGGAGGAGGCTGCCAGCGAGGCACGGGATCGAGGACAGCATGACGAGCCTCCCCTGCAGGACACATCCTCGCAGGAGGTCAAACACATTATGGTGGAGGACGTGCTGGAGGAGGCTGGAGAGCAGGTCTTTTCCCCTCCAGGAGGCAGACCCCTTGAGGGACCAAACTTCTCATAAGTCACAACTTACAGCCGTCGCAGGGGAGGGTGAGGAGGCCAAAAGCGTGGTGAGGTGAAGCCTCGTGGTGCCTAGACGCTTCATGCAGTGGCTGCTGGGACCTCACACACCACACCCCCATCCTCTTGCTCAAGGGTGACAGTAACCGCCCAAATTTCTGTGGTAAAATCCCCGGGAATGAACGGGGCCGGGGATCGAACGCATGACCACAGAATGGTGCCGGACGCTCTAACCCACCAAGGCGGGTGTGTGTGTGTATGTGTGTGTGTGTGTGTGTGTGTGTGTGTGTGTGTGCGTGTGTGCGTGTTTGCCGTTTCTTATGGTAATAAAAAGGAGGAATAAGATAAATATACAAAAATAAATTAAATAAATAAACTTAGAGATACATCATTTTATATCTTTTTTTCTCCTATTTTTTCTCTTCCTTAAATATTTAGGTATGATGGAAGACAGACAAATAACAATTACCTATATTTTCAATTTTATTATAAATGTCTACAATTATTATATGGAAGGAGGAGGAGGAGGAGGAGGAGGAGGAGGAGGTGGAGGAGGAGGGTAATCAGTGACATATGAGATGAGCGTAAAAAAGTATGAAGGAATGAAGGGGCAAATGAAGGAATAATTGGAGAATGAAATAAAATGGGAGGAAGGAATGTGCAATAAATGGAGGAATAAGAGGAAATAGGATAAAGAGGAATAAGGAAGGAACACAAACCTTACATGAACTACAGACAGACAGACACTGAAAAAAAAAAAAAAAAAAAAAAAAAAAAAAAAAAAAAAAAAAATAATAATAATAACAATAATAATAATAATAATAATAATAATAATAATAATAATAAATAATAATAATAATAATAATAATTCCAACACTGGAATGTCATAGAGTAAAAAAATATTCCCCCTCCTCTTCTTCTTCCTCCTCTTCATGTAAGTGGAGCAAAAAAAAAAAAAAAAAAAAAAATTATTTGATTTTTTTTCCTCTCGCCAAACTGAAGAGGAAGAGATGAAGAAGAGAGAGAGGTCACTACAAAACACGTGTCTTATCACTGTTATCATTATCATTATTTCTAGCTATCAGTCAGTCAGTCACCACAAATTGAGTAAGAAAATTATTTGTGCCAAGACCATTCTTCTCTCTCTCTTTTTCTACTGTTCTTCACATTCACTATTCCTTCATCAGTTCTTGTTTCACTTCCTTCTTCCTCTTCTTTCAATCTATTTCTATGGTCAACCTTTTTCTTCAAGTACAATTCTATCTTTCTTTCCGGCACAAATCTCAAAAAAATATTCACGTAATCCTCTAATTTCACCTTTTTTTTAACACAGATCTTTACCATTAAAACATTAACACTTGCTCATCCTCTGTCCCATTTAACTCTCTAATCTTACTTCATTTTCAACACAGATCTTTACCAGTCCACCATTTCCACATGTCGTTTAGCTCCCAATGTTTCCACACTGTTCACTCCGTTCTAGGTATTTCATCATATCAACCATTGTCACATTACAGTAAACCCTCTCATATTCGGACTAATTGGGCCAAGGAGTGGTCCGAGTAATGCAAGGATCCGAGTAATGGGGTGATTTAAAAAAAAAAAAAAAAAAAAAAAAAAAAAAAAAAAAAAAAAAAAAAAAAAAAAAAAAAAAAAAAAAAAAAAAAAAAAAAAAAAAAAAAAAAAAAAAAAAAAAAAATCTAGGTGTATTTAGGAAATTTATGTAGGAAAATGTAGGAAATTTCGACCCCTAAAAAAATAAATAATTAAATAAATAAATAAAAAAAAAAAAAATATGGGTGTATATGTAGCTAGGAAATTTCGACCCCTAAAAAAAAAAAAAAAAAAAATAAATATAATAATAATAATAATAATAATAATAATAATAATTTAAAAAAAGGAGGCGGTTCGAATAATGTCAAAGTCCGAATAACGAGGGTCCGAATACGAGAGGTTTTACTGTATTTCATCTTATCAACCATTGTCACATTATTTTCCACTCACTCACGTTCACTCGGCCTTTTTCTTGCGTCTTCCCCGCCCCTCCTGAGCCCCGGCCGCCCTCTTACCGGACTTCATGTACATGCTGCGCGGCCGTCCCTTCTTCCTCTCGGCGCGCTCCTTCTCCTCCAGCTCCTGGTTCTCCCGCTCTATCAGGGTGATCAGAGTGTTGCACCGACGCTGAAGTTCCAAAGCCGTGCGACTCTTGATGAACCAGTCAAAACGGAATTGTGGGGCGGATCTGTGGGTGGATGGGTGGATGAGTGGTTAGATGGTTGGTTGGCTGAGTGAGTGAGTGAGTGGATGGATGGATGGTGGGTGGGTAAGTGGATGGGGTCTTGCTCTAACTTCGGAAGAAAAAAAAAAGTCATTCTGAGTGTAAAATAAATGTTATGGGGCCAATTTGTGTGGATTGATGTGGATAAGTGGATGGATGGATGATTGGGTGGATGAGTGGGTGGATGGATGGATGAGTGGGTGGATGGGCGAGTGGATGGATAGAGAGATGGATGGATGGGGTGTTACTCTAGCCTTCGAAATAAAAAAGTAAGTCATTCTAAGTGTAAAAAAAAAAAAAAAAAGTACTTTTAACCCAGCCTGCTATATAACACCACTCAGACACCGCGGCCTCCCTTCTTCCCTCGCGCCCCTCCCCCAGCCCTGGTTCTCCCCTCTATCAGGGTACAGAGTGTTGCATCGACGCTGAAGTCCAAAGCCTTGCGACTCTATGAACATCAAAACGAATTGTGGCGGAATCTGGTGGATGGTGGATGAGATGTTAATGGCTTGTGGCTGAGTGGATGGAGATGATGAATGGGTGGAGTGGAGGGGCCCTTGCTCTAACTTCGACAGAAAAAAAAGTCATTCTCGGTCAAAAACATGGCCAATTGGATTGATTGATAAGTGATGATGATATTGGGTGGATGACGGGTGAGGCAGCGTGGGTGACGATGAGGGGTGGATGGCGAGTGATGGACAGAGATGATGGATCGGTCGCTCACTCTAGCCTTCGAAAAAAAACAGTAAGTCATTCTAAGTGTAAAAAAAAAAAAAAAAGTACTTTACCCAGCCTCATACTACACACCACACACACAGACAGACCTTACCCCGCCCCACCCACCCACACACACACACACAGACAGACCTTACCCCGCCCCACCCACCCACACACACACACACAGACAGACCTTACCCCGCCCCACCCACCCACACACACACACAGACAGACCTTACCCCGCCCCACCCACCCACACACACACACACAGACCTTACCCCGCCCCACCCACCCACACACACACACACAGACAGACCTTACCCCGCCCCACCCACCCACACACACACACACACAGACCTTACCCCCCCCCACCCACACACACCCACAGACCTTACCCCACCCACCCACCCCACACCACACACAGACAGACCTTACCCCACCCACCCACACACACACACAGACCTTACCCCCCCACCCACACCACACACACCACCACACACACTACGACACAGCCACCCACACCACACACACAGACCTTACCACCCACCCACAGTCCCACACCACCACACACACAGACCTTACCCCACCCACCCACACACATACACCTTACCCCACCCACACCCACACACACACCTGACAGCAGCCCTCAGCTCCTCGTAAACATTTTCCTTGTCGAAGCCCAGTTTGTGCAGCATGCAGACCAGGAAGCGGTCCTCCTCCTCCGTGTAGTTCTTGCCCTTGTTGGTGCCGTAGGAGATGCGCAGCTGGTGGAAGGGGGCTCTGTACCGCGCCATCTGTGGGGGGAGGGAGGGAGTGAGTGAGGAGAGAGAGTGAGGGGAGGGAGAAGAGAAGGAGAGAGAGAGAGATGTGAGAGTAGGGAGAAGAGAAGGAGAGAGAGAGATGTGAGAGTAGGGAGAAGAGAAGGAGAGAGAGAGATGTGAGAGTAGAGATGGGGGAGAAGGAGAGAGAGAGAGATGTGAGAGTAGAGATGAGAGAGAGAGAGAGAGAGAGAGAGAGAGAGAGAGAGAGAGAGAGAGAAAGAGAGGAAGAGAGAGAGAGAGAGAGAGAGAGAGAGAGAGAGAGAGAGAGGGGGGGGTATATATGTGTTTTGGAAGTGATCTAAAAAGCCTAGTTCTAAAATATATCACTACTGCCTGCATATGCCTTTACTAGGGATGAAAAAAGGCATAAATATATTAATAACTAGAGAGATGAACAATACAAACTTTCACCATTACCAAAATTCCAAGAAATAATGGGAGACAGTACAAGACAACAAAAATAGTAGTGACATAATTACACGGCAAAAAAATAGTAGTTACATAATTACACGGCAAAAAAATAGTAGTTACATAATTACACGGCAAAAAAATTGTGAGAAATAAGGCAAAAAAAATAACATAATAAAAAATAGATGACAAATAACTCAAAAAATAGTAGTGACATAATACACCAAAAATAAATAAAAGGCACAGAAAAAAATTAAAGGTAAATACCTAAAAGAAAAAAAAAAAAAAAAAAAAAAAAAAAAAAAAAAAAAAAAAAAAAAAAAAAAAAAAAAAAAAAAAAAAAACTTATGAGATGAAACACACACACACACACAAACATAGACACACACACACAAACATAGACGCACACACACAAACACACATGGGGAGGCGGTAGCGGACGTGGTCAGCGTCTCCGACTGGCGTTCTCGGTGACCCGAGTTCGATCCCCGAAGAAAACCAAAACCTTTCTGCACCGTGGAGTGGCCTAAGAACACCCACACGCCCTGCCCATCAACTCTACCTTCGACTGCGAGTGCCTGGGAGGACACAGGGGGGCGGCATGAGCCTCTAATCACGGGAGTCACTATAAAAATCCTGCCTGCGCCACCACGGGCGAGGACCAACCATCACAGCCCTCAAGTGAACCTCCAGAGCCTACCATCCGAGCCCTGGGTCACCACTGCCTACAGGCGCTATAGGCACAAATGTAAAAAAAAAAACACAAACATAGACACACACACACACACACAAACATAGACACACACACACACACACAACATAGACACACACACACAAAAACACACACACACGGAAAGTTACACAGAGTCAGGACGTGCAAGAAAGAAAGGAAAAATTCACCTTAGCATCGAGGGCCTTCTTGATGGACGCCCGCCGCTGTATCTTGGCCTCCCCTCTCTCTATCTGCGCCAGGATGCGGTCACAGTCCTGAAGCTCGGAACAGCGCTCCCAGAACACTGCAGAGTACTCCATCACCTCCTCCGGGGTCTTGCCTTCAACCTCCTGTAGGGGAAGAGGGTGTGGAGGGCTCAAAAGTTGGAGAAATAAGGTGAATATTTGTCTGTTTGGGTGGGTGTGGGTGATGGTTTAATGTGTTTTTTTTCTTTGTTTTGTTTATATTTTGTGTTAAACAGGAGTGTGCTCTCTCTCCTCCTCTCTCTGTCTGTCTGTCTGTCTGTCTGTCTGTCTGTCTCTCATTCTCATAAATTTCATGTGTAAAAGAAAAAAAATGAATTCCAAATATTTACAACTATAGTCTATTCACTTAAGCTGGATTCCTGGGAGCGGCTCGCTGCCTAGGCGAGTATGTAACGACGTCGCTGATTGGCTGATAGCCTCGGGCAGGGTGGCGATGGTGGTGGTACTTGCCTGGCCGCAACCCAAAACCCTTGCGTTGCCTCAGAAAAATATTCATATTTCTTGGCTTTACTCATCTCTTACACAAGATAGGCCTATTTTGTTTGCATCAGTGAATCAGGCAGTGATTGTTCAACAACAACACGCCATTCATAACTCAATAGGGTAAAAAATAAAGTCATGACTGACTATCACAAGAGTAGGCGGACTTTTAGGTTTTCAGTGCATTGAAATGTTGTACTCCTACCCGATATTACCAAGCTACCAGATGATATTTATAAAAGCTGAGCCTACCATCGTGTTCATAATACATTGCTGCATATCATGAGTATAAAAAAATTACACTAAGACTACACTAATATTAAGATAATTAAAGGAAAGTAAAAGAGTGTATAAACATTATTTCTTGCTTATTTTGCTTCAACTCGCTCTAACTCCATAAGTTTTGGTCACATTCAATTTTCAAGAACTGTTTCAAAATCCTTATACTTTTCCGCTTCCTGTGGTATGTAGCACGTACCAATAAGGAAAAGAGTAGGTGGTCAAAATGGCTAAGAATGTTAAAACTACTACTGCAAACTGGCACAGTGACGGGTGAGCATTGCTCCCTATATAGGAGAGACTGTTTTCGGGAGAGCTATCAGAGGCTCCACCCGTCACGGCACCAGTTTGAAACAGTTTAACTTTCTTAGCCATTTTGACCACCTACTCTTTTCCTTATTGGTACGTGCTACACCCCACAGGTAGCGGAAAAGTATAAGGATTTTGAAACAGTTCTTGAAAATTGAATGTGACCAAAACTTATGGAGTTAGAGCGAGTTGAAGCAAAATAAGCAAGAAATAATGTTTATACACTCTTTTACTTTCCTTTAATTATCTTAATATTAGTGTAGTCTTAGTGTAATTTTTTTATACTCATGATATGCAGCAATGTATTATGAACACGATGGTAGGCTCAGCTTTTATAAATATCATCTGGTAGCTTGGTAATATCGGGTAGGAGTACAACATTTCAATGCACTGAAAACCTAAAAGTCCGCCTACTCTTGTGATAGTCAGCCATGACTTTATTTTTTACCCTATTGAGTTATGAATGGCGTGTTGTTGTTGAACAATCACTGCCTGATTCACTGATGCAAACAAAATAGGCCTATCTTGTGTAAGAGATGAGTAAAGCCAAGAAATATGAATATTTTTCTGAGGCAAGGCAAGGGTTTTGGGTTGCGGCCAGGCAAGTACCACCACCATCGCCACCCTGCCCGAGGCTATCAGCCAATCAGCGACGTCCTTACAAACTCGCCTAGGCAGCGACCAGCTCCCAGGAATCCAGCTTAAGTGAATAGACTATAGTATGTAATTATTTTTTTTTGGTTTAGAGGAGCAAATTTCAGCCTTTCTCTCTCTAAAATACCTGTGAGTTTGAAAAAAAGGAATCTTATGTAATTACCTAAAACTCACAATAACTTTTTTCAGGGTTTAGGGTAGCAAATTGTCTTCCTCTCCCTCCCCCCCCTCTCTCTCTCTCTCCCTCACCCCCCCCCTCACCTTGGCAATGTTCTCTATGTCGTCCCGGCCATACTTCTCGTTGGCCTTGATGAACTGGTTAAAGTCACGCTTGCTCCAGTTGAGGAAGCCCTGGGTAAGCAGCTGGTCCCTCTCCTCCATCTCCTGCTCCGTCACCGGCTCAGCCTCGTCGATCTTCTGCTGCTCCTCCTTCTGTATCTTGGCAGCCTCGCCCATGAATTCTGGGTTCTTGGGCACCTGCAGAAAGGAGGGTGTGTGTTATTCCCCCATGGTCTTGTCCACGCGAGTCGGACTCGCGATCGCCAGTGTTAGCCTGGCGATAAATATGATAAACATAGTTTGATCAATGATTCACAACATGGATTCACCAAGGGTAGGTCATGTCTCACCAATTTATTGAGTTTTTATAGGAAAGTTTATGAGACGGCAGATAATGATGATATAATATATCTGGACTTTAGTAAGGCATTTGACAAAGTACCACACGAGCGACTCTTAAATAAGGTTAGGGCTCATGGTATAGATGGGAAGGTTCTTCATTGGATCAGAGCTTGGCTAAGTAATAGGCAACAAAGGGTTACAATTAATGGTTCTAAATCTGAATGGGGACTGGTGACAAGTGGAGTTCCACAAGGGTCTGTTTTGGGTCCATTACTATTTTTGATTTACATCAACGACTTGGATAGTGGGATTAGCAGTGATATCAGCAAGTTTGCTGATGATACTAAGGTAGGTAGGATTATTGGATCACAGTCTGATGTAAACATATTGCAGGGAGACTTAGATAAACTTAATGAGTGGGCAGTCAGATGGCAGATGGAATTTAATATTGATAAGTGCAGCGTTATGACTGTTGGTAGAAAAAACCCTGGTAATAGATACACCATAAGCAATGTATCGCTGAAAAGATCAGAAGGTGAAAAAGATCTTAGAGTGAGGGTGAGCCCAGACCTCCGACCTAGGAAACAATGTATTGAGGCCAGAAATAGAGCTAATAGAGTATTAGGATTCATTACCAGAAGTGTTAAAAGTAGAAGTGCGGAAGTTATTCTAAAGCTTTATCTGGCTCTAGTCAGGCCTCACCTAGACTATGCAGTTCAGTTTTGGTCTCCATATTACAGGATGGATATAGCCTTGTTAGAAACAGTGCAGAGAAGGATGACCAAAATGATACAAGGGATGCGTAACTTTAGTTATGAGAAGAGATTGAAGTTATTAAAATTACACTCACTCGAGACGCAGAGTAAGGGGCGATCTGATAGAAGTTTTTAAGTGGATAAAGGGACTTAATATAGGAGAGGTAGGAAAAGTTCTTACGGCTTTTAACCAGGGTAGAACAAGAAGTAACGGATTCAAGCTGGAAAAGTGTAGATTTAGAAAGGAAATAGGGAAAAACTGGTTCACAAATAGGGTGGTGAATGAATGGAATGGTCTCAGTAGACAGGTAGTTAGTGCGGAGTCATTAGGGAGCTTTAAAGAGGGGCTGGATAGGTTCATGGATGGGGATGAAAGGTGGATGTAGGTAGTGTTAGGTGACAGGAACTACCACATGTAGGCCTCGTGGCCTCTTGTAGCTTCCTTATTTTATGTTCTTATGTTCTACCGTGGATAACAGTGAAGTCGCCAGGCGCCAAATATTACGAATTATAGCATCACTACTGATTTTTATGTGCCACTGAAGATGTTACACAGTAGTTTATATCATGATTGTATAATCTACCCTGTTTCAGCGTTGTTTTATGCTTTGTATCTGCAAATATAACTGTTGCGCATTTTGCTTCTCACGTTTTTCTTCGCGCGATGACAGACAGTAAACAGTAGCTTTTCGGGCGACAGGACGCAGACTTGCCAGATCTTTCAAACTTTAATAGAATTTATTTTCACGTTGGCAGAGGAATTTTTATATATCCAAGCATCTTCCGCAGCTAATATATATAGACTTGTTTTACTTTACCTCTAATTTCCCTGAATTCCCCAGAGTGGCGACTCAACTGTTGGGTTAAAATACTAGCTGGCGACTTTACTGTAGTAGGTATAGTGAGGTCGCCACTCGGTTTTATTTTTGTCATTTGTTCATTTATAGCCCTAATATGACACAGATGAAGACACAAAATGACACAGACTTTCCAGATAGCCCCTTCTAACTGTCCTGAAATCATGAATGTAGAAATGTAAGTATTAACGCCACCACACGCCTGTAAATAACAAAGAAACGTAGAACTGGCGACTTCACTGTTATCTACGGTACCCTCCCGGTGCGAGCTTGGAGCTCATTATTACCTATCTTTGGGTAATGCTGGGACTTCACACACCACACAGTCACACACCCATCCCCTTGCTCAAGGGAGACAGTAACTGCCCAAATTTGTCAGTGAAAAATCCCCGGGAGCAGTGAGGATTCGAACCGGCTACTACAGAATGGCAGGCCAGCAGGCTATGAACTTGACCATCGTGGCGGTGTGTGTGTGTGTGTGTGTGTGAGCAGTATACGTATAGCTAAAGTAAAGTATGAAACTTTGGTATTTAAAGACACAGCTACATTACAAGCTTGATTCAGGCCTGTCAATATACACAGGAATTAGTGTGTGTATGTAATTAATATACAGAAATGACATAGCAAAGTGTGATAGTATAGCTACAGAGAAGTATGATACATTTGGCCTTAAAAGATAAGAAATATTTTAAAATAGGTAGTAGTAGGTATAAATACATAGAAATTAGTGCATGTATGTAGATAATATACAGAAATTAGTATAGATAAAGAAGAGCATGATAAGTTTGGCAATAAACAATGAGACACAACCCTGTGTATGGGTAACTAGGTAAAGACACACATCAATAAGCCGAGAAGGAAAAAAACCACTTACCTTATAAGCTACAGTTTTGCGGTAAAAATAGATCTCTTTATCCAGCAGCTCAAACAGCCTGGGAGGGAAGAACTGGAAATCCTGGACCACGGGCTGCTTGGGGGGGCGCGGGGCCTGGAACCAGAGAAGGGGGAGAGAAGGGATAAAGGAGGGAAGTGAAAGAAATGATAATAATAATAACAATAATAATAAATGGCTGATTCGTCAACTTTTGAATTGATGAGACAATGTAAAGTATAGATCAAATAAGTCCTGTCGCATCCACAATATATGAAGTATAGACGAAACGAACATCTTAAGGCTTATAATAGTAGTAAATAAGCCTTAATAAAGTAACAGTAATAAACACCTGAACCATTTCATTAAGACTCGTAACGCAAGGCATACCGTATATAGATCAAACCGAACACCCCGAGACCATACAATAAACGCCATCAACACTAGATCTCTCACAAAAACAAGTATAGACACAACGAACACCCTGGCAATAAACGCCGGTACCTCTCACCTTGGGCGCCTTGGGTTCGGACACTCTGAGGGCCTCTCGGAAATAGGCATCCACGGCGTAATTAGCTTTTCTCTCCCTCTTGGGCGGTTCAATCCACATGCCCACAATGGCCTTCTGCTTGTTCCTGTGTGGAGAGTGGATGGAGGTGGAGGATAAGTGCCACGATGTGTTTGTGTGTGTTTTGTGGACTTTTGTGATTGCGTTATTTGTGTGTGGGACAACTGTGGGTGGTTTAATTTGTTTGTTTATAGCTTAATTGAAGGATTAGGAGGAGGGAGGGAAAAGAGGACAGTGGAGGAGGAGGAGGAGGAGGAGGAGGAGGAGGAGGAGGAGGAGGAGGAGGAGGAGGAGGAAGGAGGAAGAGAACGGAGGGAAAAGAGGACAGTGGTGGAGGAGGAGGAGGAGGGAAAAGAGGACAGTGGTGGAGGAGGAGGAGGAGGGAAAAGAGGACAGTGGTGGAGGAGAGAAAGGAAAGGGAGGAGGAGGAGGAGGGGAGGAGGAGGAGGAGGAGGAGGAGGAGGAGGAGGAGGAGGAGGAGGAGGAGTAATAAGGAAAGAGGAAGAGTGTGGAGGGAAAAGAGGACAGTGGAGAAGGAAAAGACAAAGAGGAGGAGGAAAAAACACACCAATCTAATCTGAAAAAAGTACAAATCAAGAAAAACAAACAAATACACAATTTTTTTTTTACCCAACCAACAATAATTCTATAAAAACACCTTAACCCCCCCCCCCCCAACACTTCACCCCTATAAAGTACCTACACACCCTCACACACACCCCTTCCCCAACCCCCCATAACCCCCAACCCACCTGTAATCCAAACCAACACACACACACACACACACAAATCAAGTAAAACATTTCCAATAAAAAACCCCCACACCCCCAACATTCATTCACCCCTTATGAACCCCCTACTTAAGCTCCCCCAGCACACCTCCCCCAGCCCCCCACCCACCTGTAGTCCTCCCCTTCAAACTGGTACACAGAGTTGGTTGGCACGTCAAGAGTGAACTGGCGGAGAGACGATTCTCCGAGCGTCTCCAGCTTCTTGTTTAGTTCGTCCGTCTGTGGGGAGAAAACGGAGAGGGCGTGAGTGGAGGGGATTTAGGGCATTGGAGGAAAGGTTTTGACTGTGGGGTTACAAGGAGGAAATAGGGTAAATGAAGGAGTGAATGAGGTAAGGAAGAGTGAGAGCATTAGAGGATAAAGGAGAGGATAAAGGAGAGGTTTGAGAGAATAGAGAGAAATATAGTGTAAAGAGAGAAATACAGTGTAAATAGAGAGAAATACAGTGTAAATAGAGAGAAATACAGTGTAAAGAGAGAAATACAGTGTAAATAGAGAGAAATACAGTGTAAATAGAGAAAAATACAGTGTAAATAGAGAGAAATACAGTGTAGACAGAGAGAAATAGTGTAAATAGAGAGAAATACAGTGTAAATAGAGAGAAATACAGTGTAAATAGAGAAAAATACAGTGTAAAGAGAGAAATACAGTGTAAATAGAGAGAAATACAGTGTAAATAGAGAAAAATACAGTGTAAATAGAGAAAAATACAGTGTAAATAGAGAAAAATACAGTGTAAATAGAGAAAAATACAGTGTAAATAGAGAAAAATACAGTGTAAATAGAGAAAAATACAGTGTAAATAGAGAAAAATACAGTGTAAATAGAGAAAAATACAGTGTAAATAGAGAAAAATACAGTGTAAATAGAGAAAAATACAGTGTAAATAGAGAAAAATACAGTGTAAATAGAGAAAAATACAGTGTAAATAGAGAAAAATACAGTGTAAATAGAGAGAAATACAGTGTAGATAGAGAAAAATACAGTGTAAATAGAGAACAACAAAAATTACCACACACACACACACACACACATATAATAAAAACAAAGGGCCTAACAATGACTAAGCAAAATAAAACACACACAAAAGAACACAATCAAACATATCCAAAAAATAATAACTAACAATAAATATTGCAAAAAAATATATAAATTGAAGATATAAAAAATCAACAAAAATTTCCACACACACACACAAAGAAACACACACACACACACACGAAGAAACACACACACACACAAAGAAACACACACACACACACACACAAAGAAACACACACACACACACACACAAAGAAACACACAAACACACACACACACACGAAGAAAACACACACACACACACACAAAGAAACACACACACACACACGAAGAAACACACACACACACACACACAAAACAACTAGGAAAAGTGAGATGCCTGAACAACATAGAGAAGTACAGCTTCCCTCATAGCCATGTAAAGGTTTGGAATGGACAAGATGAGGTGATATCGCCAAAGCATGTGCACCAATTGAAGGAAAGACTGGATAAATGTAGATATAAAGAGACAGAACCCCACCAGTGTAGCTCAGGCCCTGTCAAACACCACTAGGTAAACACAACTAGGTAAACACAACTAGGTAAACACTACTAGGTAAACACTACTAGGTAAACACAACTAGGTAAACACTACTAGGTAAACACAACTAGGTAAACACAACTAGGTAAACACTGCTAGGTAAATACAGCCTGTCACGCACCCTTTCCTCTCCCCGGCCGATGATGGCGTCGATCTCCTCCTCGGTGGGCTCCTCGTCCTTGCCCTTGAACACCTCGTTGGCCCCGTGGCGGATCATGGCCAGCATCTCGTCCTTGGCCAGCGTGGATTTGTTGTCCATCAGGCGGCCTGCACGGAGGGTTAGGGGGATTGTAAGTGTTGAAAGCATGTTGTGAGTACTAAGAGTGTGTTGAAAGCATGTTGTGAGTACTAAGAGTGTGTTGAAAGCATGTTGTGAGTACTTAGAGTGTGTTGAAAGCATGTTGTGAGTACTAAGAGTGTGTTGAAAGCATGTTGTGAGTACTAAGAGTGTGTTGAAAGCATGTTGTGAGTACTTAGAGTGTGTTGAAAGCATGTTGTGAGTACTTAGTGTGTTGAAAGCATGTTGTGAGTACTTAGAGTGTGTTGAAAGCATGTTGTGAGTACTAAGAGTGTGTTGAAAGCATGTTGTGAGTACTTAGAGTGTGTTGAAAGCATGTTGTGAGTACTAAGAGTGTGTTGAAAGCATGTTGTGAGTATTTAGAGTGTGTTGAAAGCATGTTGTGAGTACTAAGAGTGTGTTGAAAGCATGTTGTGAGTACTAAGAGTGTGTTGAAAGCATGTTGTGAGTACTAAGAGTGTGTTGAAAGCATGTTGTGAGTACTAAGAGTGTGTTGAAAGCATGTTGTGAGTACTAAGAGTGTGTTGAAAGCATGTTGTGAGTACTAAGAGTGTGTTGAAAGCATGTTGTGAGTACTAAGAGTGTGTTGAAAGCATGTTGTGAGTACTAAGAGTGTGTTGAAAGCATGTTGTGAGTACTTAGAGTGTGTTGAAAGCATGTTGTGAGTACTGAGAGTGTGTTGAAAGCATGTTGTGAGTACTAAGAGTGTGTTGAAAGCATGTTGTGAGTACTAAGAGTGTGTTGAAAGCATGTTGTGAGTACTAAGAGTGTGTTGAAAGCATGTTGTGAGTACTTAGAGTGTGTTGAAAAGTGTGTTATTGGGTGTGTTGAGAGTGCGTTATGTGTTAAGAGTGTGTTAAAGTATATTTCAAGTGCGTTAATTGTCAAAAGAATGTTATGGGTGTGTTGAAAGTGTGTCATAAGTGTGTGGTGGCTGTATTTAACCCCTTGAGACCCAGAACGTAATTTCCATTGTAATTTGACTACTATTAGACGATTTTCAGTGAATATAAGCAATATTTTATAGTTGTGACCTGTTCAGTATCCTTGTCGACTAGCTAATTTGGTATATTAAGTTACTTTATGGCTAACAACAGACGATTTCATATAGCAAAGGAAAGATCTGGGCGTGAAGAGGTGTTCAAAAAGTGGTGTTAGAAGTTGCAATAATTGTGTGTATAAAGACATAAAAATTGCGTTGACGGGTGTTTCTGAGGCAGTATGGGTCTGTTAATGTCTGCATAGTATTAAAAAGGGTGTGTGATTTGTGTTTGTATTATCAGTGATCAAAAAGAGAAAAAGTGTTGGGTTATTAAAAACTATCGAATGTTATGGTGTATTTTCTGATGTGCTCTCTCTCTCTCTCTCTCTCTCTCCCTCACCCTCTCTCCCTCACCCCTTCTCTCTCTCTCCCTCCCTCACCGCCTCTCTCTCTCTCCATCCCTCACCCCTTCTCTCTCTCTCCCTCCCTCACTGCCTCTCTCTCTCTCCTTCCCTCACCCCTTCTCTCTCTCTCTCCTAGAACATAAGGAAATAAGGAAGCTACAAGAGGCCGTGAGACCTACACGACCTCTCCTTCACCCTCTCTCTCTCTCTCCCTTCCTCACCTCCTATCTCTCCCTCACCCCCTCTCCTCTCCCTCACCCCCTCTATCTCTCTCCTCTCTCCCTCCCCCTCTCCCCCTCTCCTCTCTCTCCAAGACTCACCCTGCTGTATCACCATCTTGTCCAGCCTGAGTTTCACCTCGGCGCGCTCTACAAGTTTCTCCTCCATGGAGTTCTCTTGGATGAAGCGAAACACCTTCACCTGCTTCTTCTGGCCAATCCTGTGAGCGCGATCCATGGCCTGTACAAGGATTGGGGCAGGATTAGAGAGGGATTGGGGAAGGATTAGAGAAGGACTAGGGGATGATTAGAGGGATTGGAGGGATTAGATGAGGATTGGGGATAATTGGAGGGATTCGGTAAGGATTGGGGGATGATTAGAGATTGGGTAAGGATTAGGGATGATTAGGTAAGGATTGGGGGATGATTAGAGGGATTGGGGATGATTAGAGGGATTGGGGGATGATTAGAGAGGGATTGGGTAATGATTGGGGAGGATTAGAGAGGGATTGGGTCAGGATTAGAGAGGGATTGGGTAAGGATTAGAGGGATTGAATAATTATTGGAGGAGGATTAGAGGGATTGGGGATGATTAGAGAGGGATTGGGGAGGATTAGAGGGATTGTGGAAGGATTAGAAGGATTGGAGGATTAGAAGGGGTTGGGTAAGGATTGGGGAGGATTAGAGAGGGATTGGGTAAGGATTAGAGGGATTGGATAATTATTGGGATTGGGGATTATTAGAGGGATTGGGGGAGGATTAAAAGGATTGTTTAATAATTGGAGGAGGATTAGAAGGGGTTGGATAAGGATTGGGGGAAGATTAGAGGGATTGGAGGAGGATTAGAGGGATTGGAGGAGGATTTGAGGGATTGGGTAAGGATTGGGGGATCAGGGATAATTTGAGAAGGATCAGAGGATTAGGAACAGTTAGGGAAGGATTATATAGACATTAGGAGGATTAGATTATGATTGGATTGCAGGATTAGGGTTGGATTGGGTAATGATTTCACTTATTCGTAATCTCTTTTTACTCCTTTCTGCATTCATTCTTTCACCTTGCTTTATTTAGGGATTGGGTAAGGATTAGAGAGGGATTGGGTAAGGATTGGGGAGGATTAGAGAGGGATTGGGTAAGGATTGGGGAGGATTAGAGGGATTGGGTAAGGATTGGAGGATTAGAGGGATTGGGTAAGGATTGGAGGATTAGAGAGGGATTGGGTAAGGATTGGAGGATTAAAGAGGGATTGGGTAAGGATTGGAGGATTAGAGGGATTGGGTAAGGATTGGGGAGGATTAGAGAGGGATTAGGTAAGGATTGGAGGATTAGAGGGATTGGGTAAGGATTGGGGAGGATTAGAGGGATTGGGTAAGGCATACAACAAGCAGATCTTTTTCAGTTTTCTGACCTACATTCCATTCTGTTTTTCCGTTTGGCAATTTGCATATTTTCGCTTTCTCTAATTTGCCATCTATATCCTCTCTAAATCTTTGCTCCTTGCTCTAATTTCGTTCAGTTTTACCTCTCTCTCTCTCTCTCCCTCCCTCCCTCCCTCCCCCCTCCCTCCCCCCTCCCTCTCCTCTCTTCTCCTCTCTCTCTCTCTCTCTCTCTCTCTCCTCTCTCTCCCCTTTTCTCTCTCTCTCTCTCTCTCTCTCTTGCCCTTCCCCTCCTTTAAAATTTTTTCTCCTTTGCCTCTTCTATTTACTTTCCCCCTCCTCCTCCTTTTTACTGCCTCCTCCTCCCCCCTATTTACTGTTCCTCCTCCCCCCCCTATTTACTGTTCCTCCCCCTCCCTTTTTTACTTTCCCCTCCTCCCCCCTATTTATGTTTCCTCCCCCCCCTATTTACTTTTCCCTCCCCCTCCTCCCTTTTTTACTTTTCCTCCTCCTCCCCCTTTTACTGTTCCTCCTCCTCCCCCCATTTATTTTCCTCCCCCCCCCTTTTTACTGTTCCTCCTCCTCCCCCCTATTTACTGTTCCCCCTCCCCCCCCTTTTTACTGTTCCTCCCCTCCCCCCTTTTACGTTCCCCCTCCTCCCCCCTATTTACTGTTCCTCCTCCCCTCTCTATTTGTTCCCTCCTCCCCCCTATTTACTTTTCCTCCCCCTCCTCCCTTTTTACTGTTCCTCCTCCCCCTCCCTTTCTGTTCCCCCCTCCTCCTCCCTATTTACTGTTCCTCCTCCTCCTCCCTATTTACTGTTCCTCCTCCTCCTCCCTATTTACTGTTCCTCCTCCTCCTCCCTATTTACTGTTCCTCCTCCTCCTCCCTATTTACTGTTCCTCCCCCCTCCCTATTTCTGTTTCCTCCCCTCCTCCCTATTTACTGTTCCTCCTCCTCCTCCCTATTTACTGTTCCTCCTCCTCCTCCCTATTTACTGTTCCTCCTCCTCCTCCCTATTTACTGTTCCTCCTCCTCCTCCCTATTTACTGTTCCTCCTCCTCCTCCCTTTTACGTTCCCCCTTTCCTCCCTATTTACGTTCCCCTCCTCTCCCTTTTACTTTTCCCCCTCCTCCTCCCTTTTTACTGTTCCTCCCCTCCCTATTTACTGTTCCTCCTCCCCCCTATTTACTTTTCCCCTCCCTCCTCCCTTTTCTGTTCCTCCTCCTCCTCCTATTTACTGTTCCCTTCTCCCCCTATTTACTGTTCCTCCTCCCCCTCCCTATTTACTTTTCCCTCCTCCTCCCCCCTATTTACTGTTCCTCCCCCCCCTTTTTACTTTTTCCTCCCCCTCCCCCCTTTTTACTGTTCCTCCTTCTCCCCTTTTTACTGTTCCCCCTCCCCCTCCCTTTTTACTTTTCCCTCCTCCCCCCCCTTTTTACTCTTCCTCCCCTCCCCCTTTTTTACTGTTCCTCCTTCTCCCCCTATTTACTTTTCCTCCTCCTCCCCCCTTATTTACTGTTCCTCCTCCTCCTCCTCATCTTTTCCTTTTTACCACTCACACCTCTCTCTATGTCTCTCCTCTCTCTCTGTGTTTTTCTTTCTCTCTCTCTGTTTTGTTTCTCTCTCTCTCCTCTCTCTCTCTCTCTCTCTCTCTCTCTCTCTCTCTCTCTCTCTCTCTCTCTCTCTCTCTCTCTCTCTCTCTCTCTCTCTCTCTCTCTCACCTGTAAGTCCATCTGGGGGTTCCAGTCAGAGTCGAAGAGAATGACAATGTCGGCGGAGGCAAGGTTGATGCCCAGACCTCCGGCGCGGGTGGACAGCATGAACGGAATTCTCTCTGGGGGAAAAAATGGGTAAAGGGGTTTAAGGGAGGGTGAAGGGGGGGGGGTAAAGGGATTTATAAGGGGGAGCGAAGAAGGGGGGGTGAAGGGTGAAGGGGGGTCGAGTTATAGGGGGGGTGAAAGGGCGTGTTAAAGGGGGGGGAGGGTATTTGTAAAGGGGGGGGTTAAGGGGGTAACGAAAAAGAGGGGGGCATACGCTACATTGCACTGGCCTCGGTGCCTCTCCGTGGCATTGCCCTTTGAGCCTGGGGGTGGGTGGGGCCCCTTTCCCCCGGGACCGGGCTAGTTGCTCCCGGGTTCCACAGTTACTTCCCCCGGGTTTACCCCAGTACCCTTTATAAACCCGAAAAAAGGGAACAGCTGGGGGGGCTGTCGCCGACTCGCCATGGCCCGGATTCGAACCGGGGGCCCCCAGATGGTACCGGGACGCTGCCATGCACCCCGGAGGGGGGGATGACATTGTGAAGGGGGAATTTGGGGTAAAGGGAGGGTTGCATCAAAATTTAAACTCATCATCAAACTGGTTTTCATCTTCATTTACCTTTATCATTAAAATTTTTTAAATTTTTTTTTTTTTTTTTTTTTTTTCCCCCACCTTTTTAGACTTTAAAAAAAAAAAATTGACGTAACCATACAGGTACAGGCTTGTTTTTTTCATGTTTTTCTTATTATCCTAGTTCTATTAATTCCCAAAAACCGCACACCACACAAGACAAAAACCCTCAAAGTCTGCAGCCCCACAAAACAAAAAAACACTCGCCTAAAAAAAAAAAAAAAAAACCCAAACCCACCCCACCCCCAAACAAAAAGGGGGGGGGACACCACACACAAAACGGCATACACGAAGAAAAAAAAAAAACAAAAAAAAAAACCCACACAGACTACCCAAAAAACCCACGACATCCACACAAACACAACCCTAAAAAAAAAAAAAAAAAAAAAAAAAAAAAAAAAAAAAAAAAAAAAAAAAAAAAAAAAAAAAAAAAAAAAAAAAATAAATAAAAAAAATTTAAAAAAAAAAATAAAAAAATAAAAAAAAACATCACTCGAAGAAAAAAAAACAAACAAGAACAAAAGAAAAAAAACCCCCCCTCAAAGTTCCTCCCCACAAAAAACCCAAACCCCCTTCCCAAAAAAAAAACACAAACCCCACACACAAGGCTTTTTTGGGGGGGGGACACACCCCACACAGGCTTTTGGGCACACCCACCCACACAAGGCTTTTGGGCACCACACCCCCCACGTGTACACAGGTTTGAGGACACACCACACACCAAAGGCTTTTTGGGGACACACACAAAACCCCCAAAGGGTTTTTTGGGGGCACACAAAACCCCCCAAGGGTTTTGGGGCACACACACACCCCACACGTGTACACAAAAGGGTTGAGGACACACCACCACACACAAGGGTTTTGGGACACAACCACCCACACAAGGCTTTTGGGACACACGCAACAAGGCTTTTGGGACACAAAACCCCCCACAAGGCTTTGGAACACACACACACACACACGTGACACAAGGCTTTGAGGCACACACACATACACACAAGGCTTTTGGGGGCACACACACACACACACACACAACAAGGGTTTTGGGGCCAACACACACACACACACAAGGGTTTTGGGGGCAACCACACCACAACACCGCAAGGCTTTGGGACAAACACACACACAGGCTTTTGGGGGCACCACACCAAGGCTTTTGGGGACACACACACAAGGGTTTTGGGGAACACCCACAACAACAAGGCTTTTGGGGCCAAAACCCCACAAGGCTTTTGGGACACCACAACACACACAAAAGGGTTTGGGGACACACCACACACACAAGGCTTTTGGGGGCCCACCAAGGCTTTTTTGGGGACCACACAAAGGCTTTTGGGGACACACCACAAACTTTTGGGGGGGGGCACACACACACAAAAACACACACAAGGCTTTTGGGGACACCACACACACCACCCCAACACCAAAGGGTTTTTGGGGGACACACCCCACACAACAAGGGTTTTGGGACCACACACACACACCCAAGGGTTTTGGGCCACACACACACAAACACACAACACGGGTTTTGGGACCCACAAAGGTTTGGGGACACAACACAAAAACGGCTTTTGGGGGGCACACACACACCAAAACAACCACCGGCTTTTGGGGGCACACACACAAGGCTTTTGGGGAAAATACACACACACAAAGGGTTTTTGGGGGCACACACCACACACACACACAAGGCTTTTGGGGGAAAACCCCCACAACAACAAGCTTTTGGGGACACACACCCACAAGGCTTTTGGGGACACGCACACACACACAAGGCTTTTGGGGACACACACACACACACACACACACACACAAGGCTTTTGGGGGCCCCCACACCACACAAGGCTTTTGGGCACACACACAAAACTTTTGGGACACACACACCACACAAGGCTTTTTGGGGGCCACACACCAACAACCCCACACACAAGGCTTTTTGGGGCACACACACACACACACACAAGGGTTTTTTGGGACACACACAAGGGTTTGGGACACCACCACACAAGGCTTTTGGACACACAAAAACACAACCCCCCACACACAAAGGGTTTGGGGAAAACAACCACAAAGGGTTTTTGGAACCAACAACCAAGGCTTTTGGGGACACACACACACGCAAAAAAAACGGCACCACTCACGATTCGTCGGAGTTGAACTCGTCAATCTGGCTCTGTCGGTCCTCATGCGCGGTCTGCCCGTCGATGCGGCAGTAGGAGTACTTGCGCCACACACAGTAGTCCTCCCCGGGGTCCAGCATGCGGTCACTGTAGAACAGCAGCACCCGGAACCCTCTGCCAGCTTCATGAGCCTTGTCCCGCACCACCATTTTCCAGCGTTTTCAAACCTGTTTGTGGGGGGAAAAAGGGGGTTTTTTTGGGCTGGTTGGGGCTTGCTTGGGGTGTGTGGGAGGGGTGGGTTTGGGGTAAGGATGGGGCCAAGGGGCTGGCTTGGTGGTACAGGTTGAAGTTCCCAAACTCGGCATCCCAAGACTCGGCAACACCCAAAACTCGGCTATGGTTCCGGATTTTCCAAAACACACAGAACACCCAAACCCGGCCGTAGTTGCCGGGTCGCCGCTGGTGCCGCCACACTAGGCCGCTGGGTTTTTCTTATGGGTTGAAATATAGCTTTTTCCTACATATTGAAGTATACAATCCTCTTTTTAGAATAATTTCGTCACCCTCACCACATTATAATGGACTCAGTGACCTAGTTTCGGGGTAGGGAGGGATTATCTAACTACCTTAATTTTTTTTCATGTGATTTTCATGCTTTTTTCCCTTAATATATCTACGTTCTAAAAATCGGAAAATTACATTACTCGGCTCGGGCTGGTCCCGAGGTTGCCGAGTTGGGGAACTTCAACCTGTACTGGTATAGTTGGGGGTTGGGTTGGGATATTGTTTGGGTAAGGGTGAAGTTGGCGGTTGCTTGGGGTGTGTGGGGGTTGATTTGGGTAAGGGTGAATTTTGGGGTTGCTTGTGGCCTTGGAGTGTGTGGGAGGGGTTGGTTAGGGGTAAGGAAGGTTTTAAGGGGTTAGCTTGGGGGTATTGATGTAGATGGGGGGTTTGGGGGGTTTTTGGGGGAAGGGGGGGTAAGGGTGTGGGGGGGTCTGTCTTTATTCTAATGCTATCAATCTGTTGTATATTGTAGTGTGTCCAGTTTACCTTCTCTCTCTCTCTCTCTCTCTCTCTCTCTCTCTCTCTCTCTTTTCTCTCTCTCTCTCTCTCTCTCTCTATATTTATATGCTATCTATCCATGCTCTATATATTGTTGTGTATCCAGATTATTTATGCGTTTTTTCTATCTGTCTGTCTATCTGTCTGTCTGTCTGTCTGTCTGTCTGTCTGTCTGTCTGCCTGTGTCTGTCTGTCTGTCTGTCTGTGTCTGCCTGTCTGTCTGTCTGTCTGTCTGTCTGTCTGTCTGTCTGTCTGTCTGTCTGTGTCTATCTGTCTGTGTCTATCTGTCTGTGTCTATCTGTCTGTGTCTGTCTGTCTGTCTGTCTGTCTGTCTGTCTGTCTGTGTCTATCTGTCTGTGTCTGTCTGTCTGTCTGTCTGTCTGTGTCTATCTGTCTGTGTCTATCTGTCTGTGTCTGTCTGTCTGTTGTACAAAGTCTCTATTCCATCAATTCTTCATTCCTTCACCGTCTATTTCACATTCTATACACTTTTCTCTTCATCTTTGCCTCACTGTCTCTCTCTTTGCCTTACTGTCTCTCTCTCTTTATCTTTGTCTCACTCTCTCTCTTTATCTTTGCCTCACTGTCTCTCTCTTTATCTTTGCCTCAGTCTCTCTCTTTGTCTTACTGTCTCTCTCTTTATCTCACTGTCTCTCTCTATCTTTGCCTTACTGTCTCTCTCTCTTTATCTTTGTCTCACTCTCTTTATCTTTGCCTCACTGTCTCTCTCTTTGTCTTACTGTCTCTCTCTTTATCTCACTGTCTCTCTCTATCTTTGCCTTACTGTCTCTCTCTTTATCTTTGTCTCACTCTCTCTCTATCTTTGCTTTACTGTCTCTCTCTTTATCTTACTGTCTCTCTCTTTATCTCAGTCTCTCTCTATCTTTGCCTTACTGTCTCTCTCTTTATCTTTGTCTCACTGTCTCTATCTTTGCCTTACTGTCTCTCTCTTTATCTCACTGTCTCTCTCTATCTTTGCCTTACTGTCTCTCTCTTCATCTTTGCCTCAGTCTCTCTCTTTGCCTTACTGTCTCTCTCTCTTTATCTTTGTCTCACTCTCTCTCTATCTTTGCTTTACTGTCTCTCTCTTTATCTTACTGTCTCTCTCTTTATCTCACTGTCTCTCTCTATCTTTGCCTTACTGTCTCTCTCTCTTTATCTTTGTCTCACTGTCTCTCTTTATCTTTGCCTCACTGTCTCTCTCTTTGCCTTACTGTCTCTCTCTCTATCTTTGCCTCTCACTCTCTCTCACACACACACACACACACACACACAGACACACACACACACACACACACACAACTAGGGAAAGGGAGATGCCTGAACAACATAGAGAAGTACAGCTTCCCTCATAGCAATGTAGAAGTTTGGAATGAACTAACTGAGGAGGTGATATCGGCACATACTGAGCACCAATTGCAAGAAAGACCGGATAAATGTAGCTATGGAAACGGGACCCTACGATTATAGCTCAGCCCCTGTAAAACACACACACACACAGACACACAGACACACACACACACACACCAGGTGGTAGTCGGTGGTGTAGGGGGCCCCGGCTCGGCCCCGTCAAAGAGGTAGGGGTGGTTACAACACTTGCGCAACTGCATCAGGATATTCTGCAGCCTCATCTTCTCCGTCCTGCCGGCGCCATTCACCACGTCGATGTCCTTCATCAAGATCTTGGTGTACCTGTGTAGCGAGGGAGCGAAATAAAGGGGTCAGACTATGCTGTGTGTGTGTGTGTGTGTGTGTGTATACAGCCAAATTCCCAACATCCGACCTCCAAACATCCGACTTGTCCAAACAACCGACTTTTTTCACCACCACATTGTGTCTTGTTTTGGCCATTTATTTTACTTCGTTTTTTTTTTAAAGTTTATAGAAAGCATTGATTTGTGGCTTTATTTATGCATGAATTTTACTTTCGCGTCTACCACTGGGTCGGCTTCAAGAGCTGCATCTTTTATGTTCATACTTTTGTTTCCCTTTCGTTTATGGTTACTGCGATATCCCAACATCCGACTATTCCAATTATCCGACCTACCTTCGGTCCCCCCAAGGTCGGATGATTAATACTTAACTGTAGGTGTTAAATGTGGTGGTGTAGGTATTAACGGGATCTTTTGAGGAGAGAGAGAGAGAGAGAGAGAGAGAGAGAGAGAGAGAGAGAGAAGAGAGAGAGAGAGAGAAGAGAGAGAGAGAGAGAGAGAGAGAGAGAGCGAGAGAGCGAGAGAGAGCGAGCGAGAGCGAGAGCGAGAGAGCAAGAGCGAGAGAGCGAGAGCGAGAGCGAGAGAGCGAGAGAGAGCGAGCGAGAGTGCGAGCGAGAGACAGAGACAGACAGGGAGAGAGAGAGCGAGAGAGCAAGTGAGAGAGAGAGAGAGAGAGAGAGCGAGAGAGAGAGAGCGAGAGAATAAAATTGGGGTAGTTTAATAATAAATAGATAGTGAATTGGTGGTAATAAGTGTATATATTATAACTGTGTAGTGTGTGTGTGATGTCATGGGGCCATATGCAAGACATTTTCTGGACCCGTGGCATCTGCGGCGTGGTAATCAGGAATCAACAGGGATCAACGCAACGGGTGAAGATGTGAGTCAGCTGATTGGGTTCACCGTACACATGCCACCTGCATTCCCCTCTGCCCTTATTCCACCCTATTGCTTCCCAGACCATCACAGGTGAGATTTCAACACAACCGAGAGTGACATTCATACACTGTGAATGCCCACGTGTCATAATTAAGGTAATATTAGGTCCAGGAGGCGTTATATAGGTGTGTTAACTTGTGAGGAAGCCGGGTGGTGGGAGGTGGAGGTCGGTCATTGTGTGGAGCAGTGGTGGGCCGTTCAAATGTACTCACACGTATCACTCGGGCCCATTTTTTCTGCACCAACGCCTCAGATTAGATTAGATATTTATTGACCACAAGAAATACAATATACGATGCGGCAATTTTGTCATGGTCCGTGGTCCATATATTAACCATAAAAAACAACATTTGCAAAACAAGAAGACTTAACATAACAAAACAAAGAAGAAGAAGAAGAAAAAGAAAAAAAAAAAAAAAAAAAAAAAAAAAAAGTGGCGAACACTAACTAAGCTATTATTTTAATGTCAGAAATGATAAATTACACTATAGTCTATTCACTTAAGCTGGATTCCTGGGAGCTGCTCGCTGCCTAGACGAGTTTGTAAGGACGTCGCTGATTGGCTGATAGACTCGGGCTGGGTGGCGATGGTGGTGGTACTTGCCTCGCCGCAACCCAAAACCCTTGCGTTGCCTCAGAAAAATATTCATATTTCTTGGCTTTACTCATCTCTTACACAAGATAGGCCTATTTTGTTTGCATCAGTGAATCAGGCAGTGATTGTTCAACAACAACACGCCATTCATAACTCAATAGGGTAAAAAATAAAGTCATGACTGACTATCACAAGAGTAGGTGGACTTTTAGGTTTTCAGTGCATTGAAATGTTGTACTCCTACCCGATATTACCAAACTACCAGATGATATTTATGAAAGCTGAGTTTACCATCGTGTTCATAATACACTGCTGCATATCATGAGCATAAAAAAATTACACTAAGACTAAACTAATATTAAGATAATTGAAGGAAAGTAAAATAGTGTATAAACATTTTTTCTTGCTTATTTTGCTTCAACTCGCTGTAACTCCATAAGTTTTGGTCGCATTCAATTTTCAAGAACTGTTTCAAAATCCTTATACTTTTCCGCTACCTGTGGGGTGTAGCACGTACCAATAAGGAATAGAGTAGGTGGTCAAAATGGCTAAGAAAGTTAAACTACTACTGCAAACTGGCCACAGTGACGGGTGAGCATTGCTCCTATCCCAGGAGACTTTTTCTCGGGAGAGCTATCAGAGGCCCACCCGTCACGGCACCAGTTTGAAACAGTTTAACTTTCTTAGCCATTTTGACCACCTACTCTTTTCCTTATTGGTACGTGCTACACCCCACAGGTAGGGGAAAAAGTAAAAGGATTTGAAACAGTTCTTGAAAATTGAATGCGACCAAACTTATGGAGTTACAGCGATTTGAAGCAAAATAAGCAAGAAATAATGTTTATACACTTTTTTTACTTTCCTTAATTATCTTAATATTAGTGTAGTCTTAGTGTAATTTTTTTATGCTCATGATATGCAGCAATGTATTATGAACACGATGGTAAACTCAGCTTTCATAAATTCATCTGGTAGTTTTTGGGAATATCGGGTAGGATACAACATTTCAATGCACTGAAAACCTAAAAGTCCGCCTACTCTTGTGATAGTCAGCCATGACTTTATTTTTTACCTATTGAGTTATGAATGGCGTGTTGTTGTTGAACAATCACTGCCTGATTTACTGATGCAAACAAAATGGGTATCTTGTGTAAGAGATGAGTAAAAACCCAAAAATATGAATATTTTTCTGAGGCAACGCAAGGGTTTTGGGTTGCGGCGAGGCAAGTACCACCACCCTCGCCACCCTGCCCGAGTCTATCAGCCAAACAGCGACGGCCTTACAAAACTCGCTAGGCAGCGAGCAGCTCCCAGCCAGGAATCCAGCTTAAGTGAATAGACTATAGTAAAATGTATTTGATATGGTAAAACAGTAAAAAAACTGATGCCGCCTTGGGCTCGCTGGTGTTGGTACGATTTTCAACACACAAAAAATCAAGGAATAAAAAAAAAAAAAAAAAAAAAAACTTTTATAAAAAACTTCAGAACTCTTCATATATTCTTTCTCTCTCACTACCAATCCCCCTCCTCTCTGTCAAATACCAATCCCCTCTCTCTCTTCACATACCCAAACCTTCTCTTCTGTACATACCAATCCCTCTTCCTCTTCACATACCCAAACCCCTCTTCCCCTGTCACATCCAATCCTCCTCAATCTCTGCACATACCCAACCCCCTCTCTCTCTCTGTCAATACCAATTTCCCCTCTCCTCTGTCAATCCAATCCCCCCTCTCTCTGTCAAAACCAATCCCCCTTCTCGTCAAACCAATCCCTCTCCTCTCACTGTACATACAAAACCCCTCTCTCATCAGTCAAAACCCAAACCCCTCTCTCCTTTTGTTTTACATACCCAAACCCTCTCTCTCCCTCTCTTTACATACCAATCCCTCTCTCCTCTCTGTCACATACCAATCCCTCTCCTCTCTCTCTTCACATCAAACCCTTCTTCTGTCACAACCAATCCCTCCCCTCCTCTCTCTCTCCTGTCACTACCAATCCCCCTCTTCACGTCAAAACCAAACCCTCTCTCTTCTTCACATACCAATCCCTCTTCACTTGTACATACCAAACCCTCTCTCTCTGTCACATACCAACCCTCTCTCTCTCTGGGCACATACCAATCCCTCTCTCTCCACTTGTCACATACCCTCCCTCTTCTCTACATACCAATCCCCCTCTCTCATCACATAACCAATCCCCTCTCTCGTCACCTACCAATCCCTCTTTCACTCTGTCAAAAACCAATCCCTCTCTCACTCTGTCACAACCAAACCCCCCCCTTTTACTCTGTCACATACCAATCCCCTCTTCCTTCTGTCACATACCAACCCCTCACCTGTCACATACCCCCCTCTTCACCTTTTCACATACCAATCCTCTCTCTCACCTTTTTGCACATAACCCAAACCCTCTCTCACTCTGTCACATACCAATCCCCCCTCATCTCTGCACATACCCAAACCTCTCTCTACAACCAAACCCCTCTAAATACTTCCCTACCAATCCCCCTTCTTCATGTACTACCAAACCCTCCTTCTCACTGACAAACCCAATCCCCCTCTCTCATGTACAACAATCCCTCTCTCTCTCCCTGTCAATACCAATCCCCTCCTCTTCTCTTACAACAATCCCCTCTCTCTCATGTCACAACCAATCCCCCTCCCACTGCAATACCAATCCCTCACTCTCCTCTTCACATTTCCAATCCCTCTCTCACCTGTCACATACCAATCCCTCTCTCTCACTGTCCATACCCCAACCCTCCCCCCCTCTCGTCAATACCCAACCCCCTCTCCACTCTGTCATACAATCCCTCTCTCTTCTTCACATACCAAACCCCCTCTTAAATCTTGTCACATACCAATCCCCCTCTTCACCTTTTCCTCCCCAAACCCTCTCTCTCTCACGACATACCAATCCCTCTCTCTCACTCTGTCACATACCAACCCCCTCTCTCTCGTCACAACCAATCCCCCCCTTCCTGTCACATACCCAAACCCCTCTTCTCACTGTCAATACCAACCCCCCTCTCTCGTACATACCAAACCATCTCTCTCTCTGTACATACCATCCCTCCTCTCCCTGTCACATACCAATCCCCTTTTCTCACTCTGTCAATACCAATCCCCCCTCTCTCACGTCACATACCAACCCCTCTCTCACTCTGTCAAATACCAAAACCTCTTCCCTCTCTGCACATACCCATCCTCCTTTTTTCATGTCCATACCCCCCTCTCTCTCTCTCTGTCCATACCAAACCCTTCCCCACTTTGTCACTACCAACCCTCTTCCCTCATGTCACATACCCAAACCCCCTTCTCACTGTCAAAATACCAATCCCCCTCTCACTGTCACATACAAACCTCTCTCTCACGCACATACCAATCCTCTCTCTCTCTTGTCACATACCAATCCCCCCTCACTGTCACATACAAACCCTCCTCCCGTCACATACCAATCCCCCTCTCCACGTCACATACCAAACCCTCTCTTCTCACGTCACATCCAAACCCTTCTCTCATGCACATACCAATCCCTTCTTCACTGTCACATACCCAAACCCCCTCACTCTCTCTCGTCCATACCCAAACCATCTTTTCTCCTTGTCACATACCAATCCCCCTCCCCTTTTCTCTGTCACATACCAATCCCCCTCTTCTCACTGTAAAAACCAACCCTCTCTCTCCCTGTCACATACCAATCCCCTCTCTCTCTTCTTGTCACATACCAATCCCTCTCCTTCCCAAAGACATACCAAACCCTCCTCCACTTTGTCAATACCAATCCCTCTCCTCACCCTGCACATACCAAACCCTCTCTCTCTCTCTGAAAATACCAAACCTCTCCTCTCACTGTACTCAACCCTTCTTCACTGTCACTACCAATCCCTCTCTCTCTCACGTCCATACCAAACCCCTCTCTTTCCCTGTCACATACCCCCTCCCCCCTTTTCATGTCCATACCCAAACCCTCTCTCTCTCAGTCACATACCAACCCTCCTCTTCCTGTAATACCAATCCCTCTCTCTCTCTCTGCACTACAATCCCCCTTCCTCACTCTGTACATACCCAAACCCTCTCTCCTCACTGTCACATCCAATCCCCCTCTTCTCATCTCTTTTACATACCAATCCCTCTCTCTCACTCTTCAATACAACCCCCTCTCTCACTCGCCCAAAACCAACCCTCTCTCCTTACTCTGACATACAACCTCTCTCTCACTCGTCACATACCAATCCTCTCTCTCACTTGTCACTACCAATCCCTCTCTCACTCGTCACATACCAATTTCCTCCTCACTCTCTGCACATCCAATCCCCCCTTTTCTCCTCTCTGTCCATACCAATCCCTCTCTCACCCCGTCAATACCAATCCCTCTCTCCATCTTGTCACATACCAATCCCCCTCTCACTCACTGTACATACCCAACCCTCCTCCTTCACTGTACTACCCCCCCTCCTCTCTCTGTCACTACCAACCTCTCTCTCTCTGTCACATACCAATCCCTCTTCCAACTCGTCACTACCATCCTCTCTCTCTGCACATACCAATCCCCTCTCTATCACATCCCAAACCCTCCTCTCTCTCTGCACAAACCCAAACCCTCTCTCTTCACCATACCAAACCCTCTCTCTTTTCTCTGTCAATACCAAACCCTCTTCTCCTCACGTCAATCCAATCCCCCTCTCTCACTTCTTACATACCAATCCCCCTTCCACTCCTGTCCATACCAACCCTCTCTCTCACTCACTGTCCAAAACCAATCCCTCTCTCTACTCTCTGTCAATACCAAACCTTTTCACGTCAATAAATCCTTCTTCACTCTGTCCATCCCCAAACCCTCTCTGTCACATACCAATCACGCTGCTCTTGGACAGCTGGATGTACACTTGGGTTTTCCCTTTTTGGGCAGCAGTCTCTTTTCCACCCCGGACTTTAGCCCGCGCAGGAGGAAGGACGCAGCACGGGAGCAGGCGCTCCCCCAGGCGACGTCCCCCGGGAGCTGTTTGGTTAAAAGGGGTCAAACCTTTTGGGGCAGAGGGAGGCCCCTGAAGGAGTAAGCTGGGGAACTGTCTCTAGCTCTTTGGTATTGATTGTCGTATATGGACGAAAATTGAATTATTGATTTTAAAGGGTGAGGGAAAGGAAAAAAAGGGAAGTAAGGAAAAGGTAAGGTAAAGGGAAGGTAAGGTAAGGGGAAGGGTAAGGGAAAAGGAAGGGGGTTTTTAAGGAGGGGAGCAGGTCAGGTTTGGGAAAGGGGGAGGTCAGGGTGTTTCAAGGGAGGGGGATGGCAGGGTCAGGTTGGGAAAGGGTGAGAAGGTGTGTTTCAAGGGAGGGGGGGGAGGTCAGGTTTGGGAAAGGGGGAGACGGTGGTTTTTAAAGGCAGGGGATGGGGGGTCGGGTTGGAAGGGTGAGACAGGTGTGTTTCAAGGTGCTTTGTTTTTGTGTGGAAGGAGGCGTTAATTCAAGGCCATAAAAACCCACACAAACAAACACTTCATCTAACAATTCTAACTTCTAACAACTTCATCTTTTCATCTCCAAAACCTAACAAACACATCTTAAAACCTAAGCAACTATGGAACACACATAAACAAACATACAATTGATAAAAAGCAATACACTGGAGACAACAAGCTGAATTCAATGTCGTAATCACACACACACACACACACACAAGAAGTGACAAAAAGGCAAAAAGCATACAGTACAAACATCAACTTCAACCAAAAAACATAACAAACTAGATATAACAGATACACGCCCACACCCACCCACCCACAACCCACCCACCTGCACACCCATACCCACCTACACACACATACCCACCCATACCCACTAGGGTACGCCGTATAACAACAATTCTTTTCCTCAACTTTGGCATGCCAATTTCCTATGTAAAATGGAATTCTAAGATGATTTTATCTTATTCCATTTTTGCATTTGAGCAATTCTTACTATGCAAAATCGCACTTTTATATTGCAGCCTTATGGAATAATGCTTAAATGAGTACGCAGTGTCCGGTTGGTCCTGTGTATTGCATCATGCACCAATATGAGTTCCAAATGACTAGCGTGGTAAGCTCTTTCTGATCAGTTGGTTCATCAGGCACTACATCACAGTGTCACAGCCTCTACGTTGGCCTAGAACGTGTCCATCATGTCCTTCTCAGACCTGAAGCAGGGCATGGTTTCCCGGTGGTGGGCCCGAGCCCAGATGAACCCGTCTCTGGCCTGCTGCCCCACCACTGCTGCCGCAGCCTCTGTCACCTGCTTCACGACTCTTTCGGTGCTCTGAGTGTGGATAGAGAACTCCGGAACCTCGTACGGCTTGACCAGGATCTCCTGGATCTGATCCCCGGACAGTGACCAGGTGAATGCCGGCTCGTGCACCTGGCCAGGCTGCCAGCTGATCAGTGTCTGCAAGCTGGTGGCTGACAAGTTCAGCTTGGGTGATGCGAGGTCTTACACTGGTGTCCCCATACTCCTCGCCAGCCCTCAGCTTCAAAATCTGGGTCACGGCGAACCTGCGGTCGTCCTCACTCTGACTCGCCATCAGCGAGAGGAGGACACATTCTGAGTGTGCGAACCATGCTCCTGTCCGCACGTAGAAGGTCACAGCTGTTTGGACCTTCTTGGGCTGCGACCTCGTTACTCTGAGCTGCGTGAGGATGTGCTTGGGGCCGTTCTCTAGTCTGTGGTGAACCTTGATGTCGTAGTAGAGTTTGAAGTACACCTGCAGGCAGTACTTGACTAGGATTTCCAGGGTGTTCAGTTCTTTGCCAGTCAGTCCATGCTTTCTGGTCCACGAGTACTGGACTGTACTGTACACAAGCGACTGGGCTGTGGTGAGCCATCTGGAGTGGGACACCTTGCCACACTTGATCTCCTGCAGCTCGGACGGGAGAACGCCCCGCTTCACAGCCTGGACCAGCTGGTAGGAGACCTGCTGGTCAGTTTGGACATGTTGACCAGGATATACTCCGGTATCTCCGTGAGATCTTCACCGCCTGGCACTCCTCTGAACTCTGCGTTGTACTGCATCTCATTCACGCTGGACAGCAGACTGCACACTGGACCCGTGAAGCCAGTGTCAGATGAGGTAGGCCCGTCCATGCTGGTGATAAGGTGGCGCAGGGGCAACTCGTTTGTGTGCAACACGCATATACTCCAGAAGAGCTTGCGTCCCAGCATCTTCTCCAAATGGGTGTGAGTACCACCCTTCCACCCCGTGTTGGCCCTAGTTGAGTCACCTTGCAGTACGATCAGTGAGTCGGTGGAGTCGTATGTCACCAGCAGATCATAGAGAGCCTGAGCCACCTTGAACGCAGGCTTCTCAGGTGGCACCGGGTCCTCTGGTACAAAGTGCCAAAGGTGGCTTTGGTGGTCAAAGGTGGTCCAGATGGCTCCTCTGTCACTGACACATGCTCCTCCCTGATCAACCTTGGGTGCAATTTCCCATAGCTGTCGGCACCATCGCCCTGGTCTTGTCCTTCCTCCCATCGTAACCCAATCCAACTATTTTGGTACCCTGGTGCTTCCCTGGTCAAGGTCCCTGGCCGATGCCATGGCATCCTGCCTGGCCCTCCTCAGCTTGTTAGGATCGCAGACCAGGTACGACATGTCTGGAGAGAGGTGGCCGTCAGCGACAAGGTCCTGGAGGAATCCAGAAGCCAAGGCAGCAGCAGCAGTGGGCGGAACGTCGAACCGGATGCTTGGATGCGGAGCTGGACTTCGACCGTACGTGTTTGACCGACTTACGCTGTTTTTTTGTGACTTTTAGAGTTTGGTGATAGGACCTTAGACCTTAAACAGTATCCAACCCTGAAACCACCTACGTTGGGTAAATAATAACGTGGAAAATCCAGCTGCCAGGAAAAAGGTTTTTACCCGAAAAACGAGGCGATTTTGTATGAGAAGTGAGCTTTCCGGCGTCTGTCGGACTTACTGTAGGTCTTACGGCAATATCGAGGGCACACTTCCCATAGAGTTTTTAGCGCTCTATAACTTTGTCCTCAGTGAAATTTCTCGAATCTGTAACTTAAATGGCTTTTCTGTGAGTTTAAAGATGGTGTATGCTAAGCTATGTTTTGCATATAAATATAAAAGTCCATTTTTGCATAGCAAGAAGTGCTCAAACCAAAAAGTTGAAGAGGACAAACCACCCTTACAATTCAATTTTACATAAGAAAACACCCTGCAAAATTCGAAATAATCTATATTTCACTTTTCATTAGACCTACGGCGTACCCTAATACCCACCTACACACACCCACCCATACCCACACCCACCCACCCGCACACCCACCCACCTACACATCCACACCCACCTACACACCCCTACACCCACCCACCTCGGATGAGCTGAAGACCTCTGGCAGCAGGAAGTTGAGCAGGGACCACAGTTCATGCAGGTTGTTCTGCAGGGGGGTGCCGGTGAGGAGGAGGCGGTTGGTGGTGCGGAACTCCCTCACGATCTCCGACAGCTTACTCTTCTCATTCTTAATGCGGTGAGCCTCGTCAATCACCATGTACCTGTGTGTGTGTGTGTGTGTGTGTGTGTGTGTGTGTGTGTGTGTGTGTGTGTGCGTGTGTGAGGGAGGGAGTGAATGTGTGTTATTCCCATTGGTAGTATAAGAGTACAGAGGTTAAAATAAGGTTTAGCATTGTAGTAATCACAAAACTGACTCCAGATTCGTGTTCAGCATGACTCAAAGCCGTGGAGCAATTTTTATGAGAATCTGAGATGTGAACATTTTCCCAAAAATCTGTTGGGATTGCTGGGGCCCTTTGGAATTTTTTTAAGAAATCACGTTTTATTAAATACAGTAAAACCCCGCGTATTCGGACCCTCGTTATTCGGACTTTGACATTATTCGGACCTCTCAATTTTTTTTTTTTTTTTTTTTTTTTTTTTAAGGGGCGAAATTTCCTACCTATATATACATCTAGATTTTTTTTTTTTTTTTTTTTTTAGGGGTCGAAATTTCGTAGCTATACAGATTTTTTTTTTTTTTTTTTTTTTTTTTTAGGGTCGGTCGAAATTTCTTAGCTATATATATATATACACCTAGAATTATTATTATATTTTTTTTTTAGGGGTCGAAATTTCCTAGCGCCTAATATTTTCATACACATAATTCTTTTTTTTTTTCATATCCCCCCATTATTCTGATCCTTGCATTACTCGGACCACTCCTTGGCCCAATTAGTCCGGATATGAGAGGTTTTACTGTAGCTCAAAAACTATGAGGCGTAGACACAACAAGTATAAATGTATAGAGTAGTAACGATGGAGCAGGCAATTTCCTTTCTTTTGAGCCTTTAGCAAAATTATTTTAAGTGTAAATAATTGAAAAACTATATTTTTTTAAGATTTTCATTAAACTTCAATTTTCTCAAAAGTATGACAGTGAATACAATCAATACCTACTACAGCATAGGATAGAAACGTTCTAGCATCACAACTTTGCTTCTATGCATGTTTCCTCTACCGTAGATAACACTAAAGTCGCCAGGACAACGTTTTTTTTATTTACAGCCGTGTGGTGGCGTTAAAACTTACATTTCTACATCCATGATTTCAGGACAGTTAGAAGGGGCTATCTGGAGAGTCTGTGTCATTTTGTGTCTTCATCTGTGTCATATTAGGGCTATAAATGAACAAATGACAAAAATAAAACCGAGTGGCGACGTTGATAACGAGCTACATTAAAGTCGCCGTCTAGTGTTTATGTTCTGAGTGTCCTCCCGCCGTCGTCGTCGCCCGAAAAAAAAACGAGTAGTGAAATTTGAAACCGTCTATACTTGCAGCTACAAAGCATAAAACAACACTGAAACAGGGTAGATTATACAGTCATGATATAAACTACTGTGTATCATCTTCAGTGGCACAGACACAGCAGTAGTGATGCTATAATTGGTAATATTTGGTGGTTGGTGACATTATTGCAGCTGGCGACTATAGTGTTATCTATGGTAGATAATAGTTACAGAGTACATGGCTAAAAGTGTTCGCTACAATTTCGGTCAATTCTAGCTGGATAACCATTGGTCACAGTACATAAAATTTCAGAATATCATAAAAAAATGTCTAGCGTTTAAGATACTCGGAAATTTTACTCCTGAAAAACAAATAAAAAAGTCAAAAAATAAAATAAATTAGAAATATCATATAATAATAAAATTCTAGCGTTTATAGTATAGCTAGGAAATTTTGACTCCTATATAAAAAAAAAAAAAAAAAAAAAAAAAATAATAAATAATAATAAAAAAAAAATATAATAATTCTAGCTGTTTATAGTATAGCTAGGAAATTTCGACTCCTAAATATAAAAATAAAAAAAAAAATAATAATAATATAATATAATTATAATAAATCTAGCTGTAGTATAGCTAGGAAATTTCGACCTAAAAAAAAAAAAAAAAAAAAAAAAAAAAATTCTAGCTGTTTATAGTATAGCTAGGAAATTTCGACCCTAAAAAAAAAAAAAAAAAAAAAAAAAAAAAAAAAAAAAAAAAAAATTCTAGCTGTTTATAGTATAGCTAGGAAACTTTCGACCCTTTATATAAAAAAAAAAAAAAAAAAAAAAAAAAAAAAAGGAGGTCCGAATAATTTCAAAGTCCGAATAATGAGGGTCCGAATACGCGAGGTTTTACTGTATTTGATTTGATTCAATTTGTTTTGTTTTTAAATAGCACACCAACACATACAATAATACATGATGCATGAACACCCACCTCCAGTTGAACTTCTTGAAGACAGACTTTTCCCTGATGCACATCTCATAGGAGGTGATGCACACATCCCACTCTCCGGCATCATCACCTCCCTGATGAAGACGGACTGTGGGCGGGGAGGGGGGAGAGGAGGTGAGTGAAGGGGTGGGGGGGAGAGGTGAGTGAGGGGGGGGAGGGAGACAGGAGGTGAGTGAGAGGGAGGTGAGTGGTGAGGGGTAGAGAGAGGGAGACAGGAGGTGAGTGAGAGGGTGGGGGAGACAGGAGGTGAGTGAAGGGGTGGGGGGGAGAGGAGGTGAGTGAGGGGGGTAGAGAGAGGGAGACAGGAGGTGAGGGGGGTGGGGGGGACAGGAGGTGAGTGAGGGGGGTAGAGAGAGGGAGACAGGAGGTGAGTGAGGGGGTGGGGGAGACGGAGGTGAGTGAGGGGGGTAGAGAGAGGGAGACAGGAGGTGAGTGAGAGGGGTGGGGAGACAGGAGGTGAGTGAAGGGGTGGGGGGGAGAGTGAGGTGAGTGGAGGGGGGGGAGAGGAGGTGGTGAGTGAGGGGGGGAGAGGAGGTGAGTGAGGGGGTTGGGGGGGAGAGGGTGAGTGAGGGGAGTTGGGGGGGAGGTGGTGAGTGATGGGGTTGGGGGGGAGAGGAAGGTGGTGAGTGAGGGGGGGAGAGAGGTGAGTAGGGGGTGGGGGGAAGGAGGTGAGTGGGGGGGTGAGGGAAGGGGAGGGGGAGGTGAGTGAGAGGAGAGGGGGGAAGGGGAGAGGGAGTGAGTGAGGTGAGAGGGGTGAGAGGAGGTGAGTGCAGGGAGAGGCAGAAGGAAAAAAGAGGAAATTGATAAGTAATGGAGTGAAAGGTTGAAGAAATGAGTAAGAAATGAATACGTAAGTGATGGAGCGAGGGAGGGAGAGAGAGAGACTAGAGAGGGGAATTAAGGAAGAATGATAGAATTGCAAAGAGGGAAGAGAGAAACTATAGTCTATTTTTTTTAACATGGCAAAAAATCCATTCTATCTTACGGTCTCATGTTTAAAATGATGCGTCTGTTTACCTGATACTATGGTTAACTATGATAAAATACAGCATCAATTTTGAAGAAGCGTAGTATTCCCTTCTCCTGGCATCAAATATCAGTCAGTAAGCAGCAAGGGGGCAGGATTTTTTGCCTTGTTAAAAAAAATAGACTAGTAATTAAGGCAGAAAAGTATAAAGCTAGGAATGATAAACAGGGAATATAAGGAAAGACTTCAGAGAGACAACACATATATATTAAACCACGTAAACAATAACAATAACAATAACAACTCACACATGAATCATCCCAAATGACCTTATAGAACCTTACATTAACCTCTCTATGACCAACCTCACACCATACCACAACCAAGACCCACAGCCTAAACCACACACACAAAATACCATTAACCCCTAACCCCCCCAAAAAAACCTTCTAACCCCCCCAAAAAAACTTAAACCCCTAACCCCCCCAAAAAACCTTAAACCCCTAACCCCCAAAAACACTTGTAAAAACCCCTAACCCCCCCAAAAACACTTGTAAAACCCCTAACCCCCCAAAAAAACACTTGTAAAAACCCCTAACCCCCCAAAAACACTTGTAAAAACCCTAACCCCCCAAAAACACTTGTAAAAAACCCCTAACCCCCAAAAAACACTTGTAAAAACCCTAACCCCCCAAAAAAACACTTGTAAAAACCCCTAAACCCCCAAAAACACTTGTAAAAACCCCTAACCCCAAAAAACACTTGTAAAAACCCCTAACCCCCCAAAAAACACTTGTAAAAACCCCTAACCCCCCAAAAAACACTTGTAAAAACCCCTAACCCCCAAAAACACTTGTAAAAACCCCTAACCCCCAAAAAAACACTTGTAAAAACCCCTAACCCCCCAAAAACACTTGTAAAAACCCCTAACCCCCCAAAAACACTTGTAAAAACCCCTAACCCCCCAAAAACCTTGTAAAAACCCCTAACCTCCCAAAAACACTTGTAAAAACCCCTAACCCCCCAAAAACACTTGTAAAAACCCCTAACCCCCAAAAACACTTGTAAAAACCCCTAACCGCCCAAAAAACACTTGTAAAAACCCCTAACCCCCAAAAACACTTGTAAAAACCCCTAACCCCCCAAAAAACACTTGTAAAACCCCTAACCCCCAAAAAACACTTGTAAAAACCCTAACCCCCCAAAAACACTTGTAAAACCCCTAACCCCCAAAAAACACTTGTAAAAACCCCTAACCCCCAAAAAACACTTGTAAAAACCCCTAACCCCCAAAAACACTTGTAAAAACCCCTAACCCCCCAAAAACACTTGTAAAAACCCTAACCCCCAAAAACACTTGTAAAAACCCCTAACCCCCAAAAACACTTGTAAAAACCCCTAACCCCCCAAAAAACACTTTTAAAAACCCCTAACCCCCCAAAAAACACTTTAAAACCCCTAACCCCCAAAA
Organism: Chionoecetes opilio; assembly: GCA_016584305.1. Taxonomy (NCBI): domain Eukaryota; kingdom Metazoa; phylum Arthropoda; class Malacostraca; order Decapoda; family Majidae; genus Chionoecetes; species Chionoecetes opilio. The sequence continues at coordinate 62,028 of JACEEZ010023973.1, forward strand.
AACACTTGTAAAAACCCCTAACCCCCCCAAAAACACTTGTAAAAACCCTAACCCCAAAAAACACTTGTAAAAACCCCTAACCCCCCAAAAAACACTTGTAAAAACCCCTAACCCCCCAAAAACACTTGTAAAAACCCCTAACCCCCAAAAAACACTTGTAAAACCCCTAACCCCCCAAAAACACTTGTAAAAACCACTAACCCCCCAAAAAACACTTGTAAAACCCCTAACCCCCCCCAAAAACACTTGTAAAAACCCCTAATCCCCCCCAAAACACTTGTAAAAACCCTAACCCCCAAAAAACACTTGTAAAAACCCCTAACCCCCCAAAAAACACTTGTAAAAACCCCTAACCCCCAAAAAAACCTTCTAAAAACCCCTAACCCCCCCCAAACCTTCTAAAAAAAAACCAAAAAACCTTAAACCCCTAACCCTTCAAAAAAACATTCATAAACCCCTAACCCCCCAAAAAAAACTTCTAACCCCCCAAAAAACCTTATAAAAACCCCTAACCCCCCAAAAAAAACCTTCTAAAACTCCCAAAAAACCTTAAACCTTAAACCCCCCAAAAAAACCTAAAAAACCCTACCCCCTCAAAAAAAAACCTAACTCCCCCAAAAAACATTCCTAAACCTCTCAACCCCTAAAAATAAAACTTGAACCCCTCATCCCCTAAAAAAAAACCATAAACCCCTCACCCCCAAAATAAAAATAAAATCTTAAAAACCCCTCACCCCCAAATAAAAAATCTTAAACTTCTCACGACCTCACTTCATTAACCTGCACTGACCCGAGTTTCCTGGTCGCCGATGAGACAGACGCAGCGCAGGGAGGGACACCAGCGCTTGACCTCGTTCTCCCAGTTCCTCAGCGTAGACTTGGGCACGATGACCATGTGGGGGCCCGGAATGTTGCGGAAGTGCTTCATGTACCTGTGGCAGACACGTTTTGGTTAGGGTGGAGGAGGCGGAGGAGTGATTTTGGTGGATTAGTGAGGGTAAAGAGGGAGTGATTTTGGTGGATTAGTGAGGGCAAAGAGGGAGGGATTTTGGTGGATTAGCGAGGGTAAAGAGGGAGTGATTTTAGTGGATTAGTGAGGGTAAAGAGGGAGTGATTTTGGTGGATTAGTGAGGGCAAAGGGAGTGATTTTGGTGGATTAGTGAGGGCAAAGGGAGTGATTTTGGTGGATTAGTGAGGGTAAAGAGGGAGTGATTTTGGTGGATTAGTGAGGGTAAAGAGGGAGTGATTTTGGTGATTAGTGAGGGTAAAGAGGGAGTGATTTTGGTGGATTAGTGAGGGCAAAGAGGAGGGATTTTGGTGGATTAGTGAGGGTAAAGGGGAGTGATTTTGGTGGATTAGTAAGGGTAAAGAGGGAGTGATTTTGGTGGATTAGTGAGGGTAAAGAGGGAGTGATTTTGGTGGATTAGTGAGGGCAAAGAGGGAGGGATTTTGGTGGATTAGTGAGGGTAAAGGGGGAGTGATTTTGGTGGATTAGTAAGGGTAAAGAGGGAGTGATTTTGGTGGATTAGTGAGGGTAAAGAGGGAGTGATTTTGGTGGATTAGTGAGGGTAAAGAGGGAGTGATTTTGGTGGATTAGTGAGGGTAAAGAGGGAGTGATTTTGGTGGATTAGTAGGAGAGGGATGAGGGAGGGTAAGGGAGAGGATGGGAGTAGGAGAAGGAGAGAGAGAAGAAAGGATTAGAGTAAAGATATTGAAGCAAAAGAACTCCCCACACACACACACACACACACACACACACACACTCAAACACAGAGCTGGGCACTAAATACATTCAATCAATCATTGGGGGCATACGCCGGGGGGCGCGTCGCCTCGCCCACCCTACGACGCCACTCCCGAGGGTCACCACGCGCGAGTTCCCATGCAGGTTCCTTTCCCATACCAGCAGCTCTCGACAAGAAACATCAACTTGCCCCAGCCACGAGCCTTGTGGGCGCCCCCTTGGCCTCCTCCACGCCGGATTGTCTCTTACAGATACAACCCGATGGGAAGGATCGGTTTCAGGGTAGCGTGCCACATGCCCATATAGCCCAAGTTGGCGCTGACGGACTATGCAGGTAATAGGCCTCGATTCAGTCTCACGGTGCAATCGCTGATTTGACACGTAATCATCCCAGCGATACCCCATGATTCTGCTATGACACTTATTACCAAAGGCATTGATTCATCTCTTCAAGTCACTATTTAGTGTCCATGTCTCACAACCATAGAGTAAGACAGGGATCACAAGCGACTTGAAGATCCGGATCTTTGTCCTCCTGCACAGGTACCGACAACGCCAAATACTCCCGCTGAGCGAGTCCATAGCACCGTGGGCTATGCCAATCCGCCGTAAGACTTCTTGACGTGACCCGCCATCATTATGGACTGTGCTACCAAGGTATGTAAAACTTTCCAAGATCTCAATGTCCTCGCCGCACGCATGAACAGACTGTACTGCTTCATCTAGTAAGTCTCCAAACACCTGGACCTTGGTCTTGAGCCAGGAGACCCCAAGTCCCAAAGGCTTTGCCTCCTCGTGCAGCGCCTTGAGAGCCACCACCAGGACCTCCAGCGACTCAGCAAAGATTACTGCATCATCGGCAAAAACAAGATCAGTGATCTTGGTGTTGCCGACGGATGCTCCACAATCACTTTGATCTACAACCTTGTCCAATACCCAGTCCATACAAGCGTTGAAAAGTGATGGGGCAAGGATGCACCCTTGCCTCACTCCTGTATTCACAGGAAAGAAGCTGGATACACCTGCCCCACACTTCACAGCACTCTCAGTCCCAGAAGATCCCAAAGTGACTCACGATGCACTGAGTCAAACGCCTTCTTGAGATCAACATAGGCTGCAAGCATCCCCTGTCGAAACTTACGTCGGCGTTCCACCAGGACACGAAGCGCCAGGATACGGTCCGTTGTTGACTTACCAGGCGTGAACCCAGACTGCTGAGGTCTCTGATGCTTCAGCAGATGACTGCGGATCCGTGTCAGCAATAGATGGGCAAGCACCTTGCCTGGTACGCTGAGCAGTGTAATACCGCGGTAATTGTTGCAGTCCTGACGGTCCCCTTTCCCTTTCCAGATAGGGACGACCAGCCCCCCTTTCCAGTCAGGAGGAATGGTACCTGATTGCCACACGGCAGTCAGGACAGCATGCAGCCCGCGGATCATGGCCTCACCCCCAGCTTTGAGTAGCTCCGCACTGATATTACAAACACCAGCTGCCTTTCCACCCCTCAACTTTGCTACAGCCTCTCTGACTTCGTCAAGAGAGGGTGCGGTTTCGTCAATGGGAGGATCGGCATCCACTGCCTGTAACCCAGTGGTGTGAAGCTGCTCAGTTGGAGGGTCCACCGTGAACAACTGCCCAAAGTACTCAGCCCAACGAGCCATCTGCCCATCCATGTCTGACACGAGGCGCCCATCTGCTGCTCGAATAGCACTCGCCCGAGAAGGAGACTTGGGGCGGAGCTTCTTCAGGGCTCGGTAGGCGGGTCGGAGGTCATCAGCGTTCAAATGATCCTCGACATCCTCAGCGAGACTCCTGACATAACTCTCCTTGTCTCTCCCCAGGAGGGTTTTAGTCCGGCGTGACAGAGCCCTGTGCTGGTCCCGGTTCCCAACCAGCCTGGCAGCGCTACTCTCCTCAATTTTTTCCAGCGTCTCCGTCGAGACAAAACCACGCCTTGACCTCGGGCGCTCCCCAATACTCCTTGGCAGCCTGTAGAGTTTCACGTTTGAAGGTATCCCACAGTTCTACAGGATCCCCGAGAGCACCGAGCACATCAAACCGATTTGAGACTGCCACCGCATACTCATGAGCACATGTCAAGTCCTTCAGTTTCTCAAGATGAAACACAGTAGGGTTACCTCTTGAGATTCTTCTGGACTTGACATGAAGCTTCTGAAGCAATCTAAATACATTGAATGTATTTAAATACTAGATACTAAATACATCAATTGTATTTAAATACATTTGTAAACACATTTTAAATACACACAAATTTGACACACAAGAGTGGCACACAACTGAAGGCACTGCACTCGTGACTGCCCCCGTGTTCCCCCACTGCACTGTAACACCAGGCTGGCCAGGCACTGCACTCGTGACTGCCCCCGTGTTCCCCCACTGCACTGTAACACCAGGCTGGCCAGGCACTGCACTCGTGATGCCCCCGTGTTCCCCCACTGCACTGTAAACACTAGGCTGGCCAGGCACTGCACTCGTGACTGCCCCCGTGTTCCCCCACTGCACTGTAACACTAGGCTGGCCAGGCACTGCACTCGTGACTGCCCCCGTGTTCCCCCACTGCACTGTAACACTAGGCTGGCCAGGCACTGCACTCGTGACTGCCCCCGTGTTCCCCCACTGCACTGTAACACCAGGCTGGCCAGGCACTGCACTCGTGACTGCCCCCGTGTTCCCCCACTGCACTGTAACACCAGGCTGGCCAGGCACTGCACTCGTGACTGCCCCCGTGTTCCCCCACTGCACTGTAACACTAGGCTGGCCAGGCACTGCACTCGTGACTGCCCCGTGTTCCCCCACTGCACTGTAACACCAGGCTGGCCAGGCACTGCACTCGTGACTGCCCCCGTGTTCCCCCACTGCACTGTAACACCAGGCTGGCCAGGCACTGCACTCGTGACTGCCCCCGTGTTCCCCCACTGCACTGTAACACCAGGCTGGCCAGGCACTGCACTCGTGACTGCCCCCGTGTTCCCCCACTGCACTGTAACACCAGGCTGGCCAGGCACTGCACTCGTGACTGCCCCCGTGTTCCCCCACTGCACTGTAACACCAGGCTGGCCAGGCACTGCACTCGTGACTGCCCCGTGTTCCCCCACTGCACTGTAACACCAGGCTGGCCAGGCACTGCACTCGTGACTGCCCCCGTGTTCCCCCACTGCACTGTAACACCAGGCTGGCCAGGCACTGCACTCGTGACTGCCCCCGTGTTCCCCCACTGCACTGTAACACCAGGCTGGCCAGGCACTGCACTCGTGACTGCCCCCGTGTTCCCCCACTGCACTGTAACACTAGGCTGGCCAGGCACTGCACTCGTGACTGCCCCGTGTTCCCCCACTGCACTGTAACACCAGGCTGGCCAGGCACTGCACTCGTGACTGCCCCGTGTTCCCCCACTGCACTGTAACACCAGGCTGGCCAGGCACTGCACTCGTGACTGCCCCGTGTTCCCCCACTGCACTGTAACACCAGGCTGGCCAGGCACTGCACTCGTGACTGCCCCCGTGTTCCCCCACTGCACTGTAACACCAGGCTGGCCAGGCACTGCACTCGTGACTGCCCCCGTGTTCCCCCACTGCACTGTAACACCAGGCTGGCCAGGCACTGCACTCGTGACTGCCCCCGTGTTCCCCCACTGCACTGTAACACCAGGCTGGCCAGGCACTGCACTCGTGACTGCCCCCGTGTTCCCCCACTGCACTGTAACACCAGGCTGGCCAGGCACTGCACTCGTGACTGCCCCGTGTTCCCCCACTGCACTGTAACACCAGGCTGGCCAGGCACTGCACTCGTGACTGCCCCCGTGTTCCCCCACTGCACTGTAACACCAGGCTGGCCAGGTAGTGGGGCGGGTTTAGGGCCAAATTAACTGTGATAAAAGTATTTACATTTTTTTATGGAGTATTTAAATACAATGTATTTAAATACATGAAAACCAATGTATTTATAAATAGTTCTAAATACACCAATGTATTTAAATACTGCCCAGCTCGGCACACACACACACACACACACACACACACACACACACACACACATACTACAAGGAGAAAAAGAGATGATAAAGGCAAACAGTGTACAGTGCAATCATCAATTTACAAACAATAGAAAAAACCCTACATAAAAACAGAACTCCACACACACTCAAACCCTACAAACACACACACACAAACAAACACACACTCAAACCCTACAAACACACACACAGAAACAAACACACACTCAAACCCTACAAACACACACACTCACCCCAGCAGAGATATGGTCTGCAGAGTCTTGCCCAGCCCCATCTCGTCGGCCAGGATTCCGTTAATGCCATTCTCGTACAGGTCAATCATCCAGTTCAGGCCGCGGATCTGGTAGTCTCGCATCTCCCCGTTGACGACATAGCTCGGACTCTCCTCAAAGCGAGTGATGATCTTGGCCGACTTGTTAGATTCCGCCAGTAGTTCCTCATCCTCCTCTTGCTCTGTCATGCGATGGCGGTGGCTGTGCGAGAGAGAGAAAAAGATGCGTGTGTGTGTGGTTTTATGGTCTGTTTATATATACTAAATATATAAACATGCACACCCAATAATAGATGCAGGGAGTACACAAAATATAGATGAATGGATGAATAGATCAGTTAATAGATAAATGAAGCCACGAAAGTGTCCTGAATTAAGGCAAGGAGATCAAAAAAGTGATAATGAAATATTCTGACATATCAGTTAGGTACTTTTTTAACTTTTTTTTTTTTTTTTTCCCCCCAACCACACACACACACACGCATCTTTTTGTCTCTCTCTCTCGCACAGCCACTGCCACCGCATGACAGAACAAGAGGAGGATGAGGTTCACGACCGAGAAGTCCCGGGTTCGATCCCCGGGCGGAGCGGAAACCTATGGGTTGTATCCTGAAAAACCCGAGCCCCCGTCCACCCAGCAGTGAATGGGTACCGGGTGTCAGCCGGGGGTTTGTGACCCCCCTCCCGGGGTGGTGGCTTCCCCCAACACTAAGCACTAAGGATGAATGATAAAAATGTTGATATGGAGACGGGGCCATACGAGCATTGCTCAGGCCCTGTAAAATACAACTTGATGAATACAACTACATGAATACACACAATATCATTCTTAGACAAACAAAATAAAAATCTTACCTTCATTATGCAGAAAAAACATTGAATTTAAACATTATCATTATCATCACCATTATTATCATTAGTTATTATTTTCATTATTGTTATTATTATCATTAGTTGCCCTAGCAGTTATTATTGCTACACATGCCAAGCTAAAAGAAATATAGCATCAAAAAAGAGAGGTTATTGCGATGACTGACTCACATGCCCACTCATCATCATCATCATCATCAGAATGATAATACAAATAGATCATAAAATAATCAGAAAACGACAGGGCGATCTATGGAGGATTCTCTCTCTTTCTCTCTCTTCTCTCAACTACTACATATCTCACATTATCATCATCAACACCATCACCACAACTACAACAAACTACACTATACCACTACACCATGCTACACCACAAGAGGAGGAGGAGGAAGAGGAAGATGAGGAGGAGGAGGAGGAGGAACAGGAGGAATACTGAACAGAAGGAGATAAAAAGGAGGAGAGAGAGAGAGAGAGAGAGAGGAGAGAGAGAGAGGAGAAGAGAGAGAGAGAGAAGAGAGAGAGAGAGAGAGAGAGAGAGAGAGAGAGGAGAGAGAGAGAAGAGAGAAGAGAGAGAGAGAGAAGAGAGAGAAGAGAGAGAAGAGAGAAAAGAGAGAGAGAGAGAAGAGAGAGAGAGAGAGAAGAGAGAGAGAGAGAGAGAGAGAGAGAGAGAGAGAGAGAGAGAGAGAGAGAGAGAGAGAGAGAGAGAGAGAGAGAGAGAGAGAGAAGAGAGAGAGAGAGGAGAGAGAGAGAGAGAGAAGAGAGAGAGAGAGAGAGAGAGAGAGAGAGAGAGAAGAGAGAGAGAGAGAGAGAGAGAGAGAGAGAGAGAGAGAGAGAGAGAAGAGAGAAGAGGAAAAGAGAGAGAAAAGATCCATATATCACTAGTAATAATCAAGAGAGTAGTGGTGTTCTCAGCTAACTTACTCTGCGGCCTCCTCTGCTAACTTCTTCACTTTTCTAGAAAGAGAAAGAGAGTTACATGGGTTTATGAAATTTTGTTTTTCTAGCCACATCGACAGCCATATTAAAACACCGCACACCCTCCTACTACACTATTAACACACACACACACACACACACACACACCACAGGAATATAGCTCAGGCCCTGTATACTATAACTAGGTAAACACACACACACACACACGTCTTTCATGTCTATGCGTATGGCTGGTGAGCTAATAGTAGTGTTAGTATCAGTAGCAATGGTAGTAATAATAGTAGTACAGGTTGAAGTTCCCAAACTCGGCATCACCCAAAACTCGGCAACACCCAAAACTCGGCTAGGGTTCCGGATTTTCCAAAACACGGCAGAACACCCAAAACCCTGGGCGTAGTTGCCGGGTCGGCCGCTGGGTGCCACCACACTAGGCCGCTTGGTTTCTCCCGCCGATTTGTTTGTTGTTATTGTTCAGTGGTGTTGTGACTGTAGAGTTGTGTACACTGTTATTTTGTGTACTTCTACAGGTCTGTTATTGGTATTATGGCTCCCAAACGTCCAGGAACACCTACTGGTGCAAGTGAAAAGAAAAGGAAGAACAATGTGTTAATTATTTCTGAGAAAATTGACCTTTTGAAGAAGTTGGATGGCTTTTTTTCCCCTTAATATATCTACGTTCTAAAAGTCGGAAAATTCCATTCCTCGGCTCGGCGCTGGTCCCGAGGTTGCCGAGTTTGGGAACTTCAACCTGTAGTAGTCATTTAGCTAGCAATGCAAAACTCCTACTAAGTGTGTTGTGTTTAATATCACAAGAAAACATTGACTCTCTCTCTCTCTCTCTCATACAGGATTAATATGTTAGTTTATCAGTTGTCCATTAATACACACTTTAGACATGGGAGTGTCACTATACAAGCCATTAAAGACATATAAACACAATAATATTAACACACACTTTACCTTACCCATCCTATAACAGATAGATAGATGGATCATTGACCTAGACTTCATAGTTATACTTTACCATTAATAGATATAGATAAATATAGATAGACAAAAACATTTATATCCTAACCTAACGCCGAAATATTCACCTAACACACAATCACATAATCCTAACAACAAAACACCCTTCACCTAGTAACAATACACCTAAAAGACCCTTAATTAAAATATTCACCCTAACACACACACATACACATAATCCTAACAACCAAAAACACACCCTTTTCACCCTTAGTTAACCCAATCACACCCTAAAAAAGACCCTTAATTAAAATATTCACCCTACACACACACACATAATCCTAACAACCAAAAACACACCCTTTTCACCCTTAGTTAACCCAATCACACCCTAAAAAAGACCCTTAATTAAAATATTCACCCTAATACACACACACACACACACACACTCAACCCCTTCACACCCAGATCTTTCCTTTGCTATAAAAAATGGTCTGTTATCGTGCCATAGAAATACGAAGTGACTAAATATACCAAATTAGCTAGTGGACAAGGATACTAAACAGGCCATATCTACAAAATATTACTAAATAGTCACTAAAAATTGTCTAATGGTACCCAAATTACAATGGAAAATACGTTCTGGGCCTCAAGGGGTTAAGAAACACAGCCCTATCCCCTAACCCGACACCTTCAGAGGCGCCACCCACTCACTCGCCAAGCAGGGACAAGGGTCTCTTCTCCACCACCTTCTTGGGGCGCCCGGGCTTGCACTTGAGGGGCGAGGACGGGGTCTTGTCCCGGGCGCCGATCATGAAGTGGGAGAATATTTCCGTCTGCTTCAGGAGGTAGTCAAAGCGTTTGGCCCGGTCCTTCAACACCTTGTTCTCGTACTCCCCGCAGCTGGCTCCTCCTCCGACCTTGCTCGAGGAAGCGTCCCCCGACGAGGATTCATTCTGTGGGTGATACATAGGAAGGAATACATAGGAAGAACAAATACCAGGACACCTATTGGTCTATAACGAGGATATCTGCTGAACTACATACTACTAACTATCAAACTACATGTATGAGAGCAGTCAGAAAAGGATACCATGCCCATAAAGAAGATAGGAGCATGGAAGTTTCAGAGTGATGAATGAGATCAATTAAGTACAGCTAAGTATTAATTATCCGACCTTGGGGGGACCGAAGGTAGGTCGGATAATTGGAATAGTCGGATGTTTGGATATCGCAGTAACCATAAACGTAAGGACAAAATGGTATAGAACATAAAAGATGCAGCTCTTGAAGGCCGATCCAGTGGTAGACGCGAAAGTAAAATTCATGCATAAATAAAGCCACAAATCAATGCTTTCTATAAACTATAAAAAAAACGAAGTAAAATAAATGGCCAAAACAAGACACAATGTGGTGGTGAAAAAAGTCGGTTGTTTGGAGTCGGATGTTGGGAATTTGGCTGTATGCTAACTAATACTATAGTCAACCCACAGAATCTTTGCCCCTGGAGTGGGCTGGTGGGGGTCCCGCACTGTGTCACGTTTACCGTTGACAGGCAGATGACGACCTTTCTCATACTGTTAGAGCCTGTTACATAAACTATATTTTAATCATACAGTTTTATAATACGGTGCATGGTTTTATGAACGGCTT